>JAODJX010000007.1:20217833-20228231 GCA_026776945.1 Isichthys henryi | reverse complement strand
ACCGCCACCTGTACTGGCCTAGCGCTGGGTAACGCGTTTGCTTTCAATGTGATCATTGCGTTCCATTGCGGTGGGTCTTTACCCATCTCTCTCCCCCCCCCCCCCCAGCGATCTCCAAAAGCCTGGACCCTGTAACGGGGCAGATGAACAGCACTATCGCCGCCAAGCTGACCGCCGTGGAAGGGACATTGAAGGAGAACGTCACCAAGGTGGTCAAGTCTAAGGTCAGTTTGTCACGCTTACAGCCGGCATGGGGCCTGGAATTTCTTCAGCTTCCCTCTGTCGCCTCTGACGGTTTTTGCGTGCCGTAATCGGAGGATGACCCCTTTGTGCGGCTTCTCCTCCCTCCACCCCTGTGCAGAACACCACGGACGCCATCGGCAAGGCGGCGGCAGAAGCCATGCAGGGTCCCATCCAGGCTGCCTACAAGGAGGCTTTTCAGGGCATCGTGCTGCCCGTGTTCGAGAAGGGCTGCCAGTCCATGTTCCAGCAGATTAACGACAGCTTCAAGCAGGGCACCCATGAGTGTAAGTGCTCTGCAGATCAGGCCTTTTTGGCTCCACCCTCCAGCAGAGGTTCCTGCTGTCTCCTGTCCTGTGTCACATGACTTCTTCCTTCATGCAGACATCCAGCAGCTCGAGAGCCACCTGAAGAACAAAAAGCAACGCGAGCTGGAGGCGCAGGACCCACTGATTGGGCAGCTCCAGCAGATGGTGGACACACTTCAGAGCAGCACGGACCAGCTGGCCGCCACCGTGACGGCCAGCGTGCGCTCTGAGGTCCAGCACCAGCTGCACATCATGGTGGGGAAGTGAGTCTCCCAGGCAGACACCCCGGAACCGCTCGGCATCATGGGAAGGGGGCGGCATTGGTAGAGTGAGCTGGTCATTTTAACTTCCGTGAATTTGGGGCTTGGGTCCCTTAAGCTCCGTGTCGCTGTGCCCCCCCCCCCAGCCTGCAGGACTCCATCCTGACGCAGGTGCAGCGTATCGTGAAGGGCGAGGTGAGCCTGGCCATGAAGGAGCAGCAAGCAGCTGTCACCTCCAGCATCATGCAGGCCATGCGCTCAGCCGCCGGCACACCCGTGCCCCCTGCCCTCCTCGACTACCAGACCCAACAGCAGAATGTGCTGCAGCTGTTACAGCAGGGCCAGTTCAACCAGGCCTTCCAGCAGGTGGGGGTGTTTCCCGGGGAGAGGCGGGGCTAGAGGACTTGGGAGGGGGACTTCTGGCTGGCTTGCATGGCCTTCAGATGGGTTGAAGGGGTCCTTCTCATTTTGGGGATGGGATGGGCCTTGCTATGTTGGAAGTATCTGTCTGTTCTCTGAAGGTTTCAGCTTTTAGTCAGACCCATCAAGGTTCCTCCACATGCCTGGGATTGATGTATGCTTCTGCTCCTAATGGGACGGATGTTGCTCGTAGACTGACCCTCCCTCAGCCCTCAGCTTGTCTGGCGTCTCTGTGATTTGTGTTGGTTTTTTCATCTTTCACCGTTCGGTGCCTAAAAGGGCTTCTGGTCGATTTCTTGTGGATATCTGAGAGCGCCAGCGATGACCTTGAGGTACAGCTGCGATCTGACTGCTCTTAGGAAAAGTGCCGCCTGTGTGCTTTTCGGTAACAGTGCTCCTTCATTCCGAGTGCGAGTCGGGGCCCTCACGACCCCTTAGATAAATATAACAGCGCGTGTGAGATGAGTATGTAAAGGCATACCGGCGAACGTGTCAGCTTCACCGCAGCAGAGCATCTGGGTGCTTCTGTGGAGGGAACAGTGGGCCCCCGTCAGCCATACTGAGCTCGTGGCCCGACGCTGCTCTCCCTGCCCCACAGGCCCTGTCTGCAGCTGACCTGAACTTGGTGCTGTACGTGTGCGAGACCATCGACTCCCAGCAGGTGTTCAGCCAGCACCCCTGTCCGCTCATCCAGCCCGTCCTGCTCTCGCTCATCCAGCAGCTGTCCACCAACCTGACAACCCGCTCCGAGCTCAAGATTAGGTAAGGCCTGTCGCCTGTGTGTATGTACTTACACATGCGCATACACAGGTGTGTCTGTGCCTACAGAGGCATGGTCTTTACTTTCATATATCACAAGCAAAAATGCGATTTGTGTGCTGTAAAGATTTGGGTTCTGCTCTGTCCGAAAATAACTACGTGTCGTTTCACTGCACCAGGGAATCTTAATGCTACAGTTAGAGAATTAACAGATCTGATATAAATGTATTTGATTGGAGCGCAGATGTGGAATTGCAGTCAGCGGCTTAAGCTGCCGGGCCTCGCCATCTGCCGTTGGACTTGGCCTGGTCTGCGTGGCCCGAATTTCAATCCCGTGGCCTAATTCACATGAACGGTAGCTGCAGATTCACTTTGTAGGCTGTCGGCGTTTAACGTGCCCGTTCTTGCAGTTACCTCGAGGACGCGGTGATGAACCTGGACCACAGCAACCCTGTGACCCGGGACCACATGAGCTCTGTGCTGACGCAGGTTCGACAGAAGCTGTTCCAGTTCCTGCAGCTGGACCCGCACAGCCCACTCAGCAAACGGGCACGGCGCCTGATGATGATGCTGCAGGGCCTGGTCACCCAGTAGGGCCCTGCTGCCGCCTGACCCTTTACCGCTTCCGCACCTGGCATGCATTTTATCAAGTGTTAAGTACTGATGGAAAGTGTAGTCCATAATTAGGGGCTGTGACTCATTTACCATTAGACTTCATCTCCCATGAGCATTGGGGAAAATCTTGTTTTTGACATCCCTGCCTCTTTTGTCCCAACTGTGGGAGATGTGTGTTTTGTGGAAAACGCTGCCCTGCACAGTGACCAGAGGGGCTTCTGCAACCAGAGGGATCTCATGCACACCCCCACTTTTAAATATTCAGGTTTCTGCCTGTTCACTCACTCGTTTGTTTTTTTTTTTGTACTATCTTGTAACCCAAAAATAGAGGGAAAGAACGCGCAGGGTGGGATCGTACAAGGTCAGCTTTTTTTCACGCCGCTCCCTGGAATCAACTGAACAGCCCAGTTCTCTAGTAGGTTCTTCTGCTCTCTTCTGTGTACCCAGTACTTAGTTCATCAGCTTTTCTCAGGAAAGCAGCCGAAGAAACAGAGTGAGGTACCTGCACAGCAAAGCATGCTGTCCCATTTCCTTTCAGGGTAGCATCTCTCTCTGGGAAAAGGTATGATGTGTGGGATAGTGTCACCTGGTCTCACAGAGTGGTTTATAAACCCTTAGAGGCTTAAAGACAGGCTTTTGTTGGAGGGCACAGGAAGGTATTACTATCCTACCAAAAAATGGCTGTCTGTTGATTTTCTTCTACCTTTTGCTGCCAGGTGAAAAATGAGGTGGTCATTTGTCTTTGTACACATTTTCAGTACAAATTCAAGGTCCCAGAACCCCCAGAATCATTGCTGATTAATTCCTCCAGTTATACATGTAAGCTTAAGTTGCTGTAAACATCTTTTACAACCAGTATTTGATATAATTTGAAAATTTATTCTAAAAATCTCTTGCTTTTAATGTACTGTCCTGAAAAGGCAGTTGTATGTTTATTAATATTTCAGCCGCTGTCAAATCTCATTTCCGTCTTGCTGGGCTTTGCCAATTTTGCAGGCTCTGGATATTTACAAACACAAATTTGAGGTTTAAAACGAGCAAGGTGGTGGAGAGAGATTCTCTGACATCTTCGATTCGGTGCTTGATGTTCTGTCAGTTGGTCGCTGGCGATAGGGAGTCAGTGAGACATTGATTGTCTTTAAGGGGCCGACTAAACACTACTTCCTAAATCCAAAGTGCAACATTTCTAGTGCCTTACTAAGTGTGGATACATTCAGCAGGTTGACCTCAGGGTTGTGAAAACCAAGGAAAAAAGGGAATCCAACACATTGACAGTGGAGAGCATGTCAGCCTCTTGTGAGTGAGCAGCCGGTCAACTGTGTTCCTTTATAGATATGGGAGAAGCCACTGCAGTCAGCCCCCAGTCTCTAGGGCATGTAAAGGGACAGACAGCTCACGTTTCTGATTGGACAGGAAACTGCCCCGCCTCTCTCCTTAGAGGTCAGGTGGAGCAAGGGTGCAGAGGAATTTTTGTTGGTTTGGATGCTGGAAGATTGTCCGTATTTCTGCTGTACTCCAACAATTAATTTTTTGTGTAGCTATCCTTTTTAATCATTCCTTTTAAGTAACTACAGCCGTACCTTAGAGGCCGAAATACTGCAAGTGCTTTGAGAAAAGAAGGCTTCCATGTTTAAAAAATAAAAAAGTTACTATAGGTTTGTTTTGTGCCTGTATGTTATTCACTAATCTAGTGGCCTGACTTGTGATAGAATGGAAATGAAAGCGGACGGCTCCTCTCCCAACCTCCACTCGTATCCCCAGAAGGAAGGACTATGGAAACCTCTTTGTGGACAGATGTAGGTCCAGGCAATCTGCATGGTGTTAAAGGTTTAGCTCTTGCTCGGTTATGGTCCTGGGTTTTTAGCGGCACCCCCTACTGCTATAATTCGTCTCGTTAAAGCATCCACCCTCATCTTAAGTTAATAAAGGTTCCTGGAGGCATAGATGTTCATGTTTGCTACGTGTGTTGCTACAGAGCACGCTCTGAAATCCACCTTATTCCCCTTCTTTTTGTAGTTTTCTAGTCTTAGTTCCAGTAATAGTATCCTACTGTTTACTAGCTTTTCCAATTCCGCATTAGCCGGCGTAATCTTCCATTTTTGGTATGTAAGAAAAATGTCATATCAAAACACTGCAATGTTTTATTTTGTCCAACTGAGTAGGAAGCCATTTCATTTTAGAGGAATAAGTCTGTTTAAAATGATTCTTTAAATAAGTTGATGTGGGTTACTCTTATGGAACTCTAGGAAAAATACTTTTATATCTATTCTGGCGCCGGGGAAGTCTGTGAATGTCTCAAGGTCGCCTCCATGTATAACATATGTATAGATATATTTTCCAAAAATCATACGGCTTGAGCTGTTCTTGTGTAAGAAAAAAGAACATTTGTACTTTTCAATTGTGTTAAAGAATTTTATGTTCTGTGTGCATTATTTTGTTTGTACATTTTACAGTTGTTCGTTTTACCTTAGCTTTGACGTTTTGGATCATAAAATTCAATAAAGTGGTTTAGTTTGTGTTTTGGTTAAAATGGGTTGTGTGTGTGTATGCGCGTGCTTCCAGCCGCATCCATAATTTCCCAGTCAATAATAAAACGTATATATATAGATCTTAAATTGCTCGGGAAGAATCTCTGTCTGAGCGTTTTTGGAAACAACTTCATCATCGCGTGAATAGTCAACTGCGTGTCCCGATCGAACCCCATGTCTTCAAACCACTGTTGTAAATGGGCAGCAACATCTGGGTACACAGATCTACTGCCTTAAAGACTACTGCTGAGAGAACAATACAATGAAATACATTCCGTGTTGTGACACGAATTTCAGTCAATGGGCTGTAACGACATTAAATTTTCACAAGATGTACACGTCGTTTTTCCTCGTACATTATTATTAGGTTTGCGAAAAATAAACCGCAGTATAGTTTGACTACTTTTCTGTGTCCCTCCAAGGACTGAATTTATATTTCATACAAGCTACACTGATGTGTAAGAAAAACGCTAGAATTGCGTGATGCTGCATTCCGCCGCGGAGCACAGACTGGAGTCTGTGATATATAGTATTAGCAGCGACTGCCCGCATTTCTTGGAAGATCGCGGGTCCCCGGCGCTTCAGTGCTTTCCGCTCCACCTCGCCCCCTTTGCTCGCTGGCTCCGCCTGGCTTATTTATCCGGGATGCTGCGTGCTGCCCCATTTCTGCGGAAGCGGCCAGGTACAGAGCACTGCGCTCCGTTTACCTCCACAACGCCCGCTCCTTCGGCAAGTCTCTCCGGGTTCGCTCTTTGCAGGTCGGATTATAAAGTATGAGACCCCACGCAAACTGCGCTGTCCTCCTCATGCCTGTTGCTCTGCAGTTTAGTAAGTACACCTTCTCTGTCGTGTGTAAAATAGCCTATATATTTTTTCCTCGCCCGCTAAAAGTAAAAAGACTTGTTTTGATTGCAGCTTTTGAAAGCGATGTATGTACCTTTTGCAGGTAGTGAAACCTTTAATTAAACGATTGCTCCTCCAGTGTATTTTAAATCTTGCATGCTTTTGCGTTTCTCTGTGACATTAAATACAGTATATGAAACATGCAGATCCGCACCGATAATCAGTATTGAATCATTGTCTTTATAGGCCTGTTATTGAGTTGATTATATACTATTTTAATAACTAAATCAGCGTGAATGCACTAAAGGAAGTATTACAAGTAAAGCGTTATTATCGATCCATGAAGTACATTATCAAATAATTACAAAAAATATGTGATTATACTTGGATTTAAGTGTGGTCAACATTACAGTAGAAGTGTTTCATTGGTTTGGATTCATTCGGGATTTTTAATTTTAACGTCGTAATTATTTTAGTATGATATTTAGGGAAATTGTGCTATTTAATTTTCCAGTAACAATTTTATATTTTTCCGTCTGTTACATAAAAAGACGGCTTGTGAGTTCATCACTTATCCTAATGAAAAACTATACAGATTCGTTGCATTAAAAGCGATGCCGGGTCTGTTCCGTCCCACCGCCACTGTGAGCATGAACCGGGATTCACCTACAAAACCTGGACGCAGATCAGCTCTCCGGTGAGCGTTATCTCCTTAATCTGCGTTTGGTTTCTCAACAGTTTGTGGGATGTGCTGAATGCGCGGCACATTTCCTCTTTACTATCTTAATGCAAAAGCAGCA
Organism: Isichthys henryi; assembly: GCA_026776945.1. Taxonomy (NCBI): domain Eukaryota; kingdom Metazoa; phylum Chordata; class Actinopteri; order Osteoglossiformes; family Mormyridae; genus Isichthys; species Isichthys henryi. The sequence continues at coordinate 20,221,458 of JAODJX010000007.1, read as the reverse complement.
TTGATTGAGCATAAATATCCCTTTTACTTAAACAATCTTATGCAAACTTTTAAGATCAACAAATCCGTTTTTATTTTATCTCTAGAAATGACAGTATTGTGAACACTGGTTTGGGGTAGAGATGAAATATCTGATGACAAGTGAATAATGAGGCACAGATAGTTTGCCCATATTATGATAGAGACCTGCGTTTCTGAATGGCGCGTCACGTGATCCTTCTCCGTGATGATTGACGTCTTTTGCGTTTTTTCTCCGATAAGGTGAGATGGTGCATCGTGTAATCGCGACGTAATACCGTTATTGGCGCTGGAAGACTTAGGGAGGCAGCTTGGGAAGGAATACGCACCAACCACATTTGAAGGGTTTGGTCACTAATGGTCGTTGATATATGTTTTGCGAATTCAACACAATTCTTCTGTTTATGTGTGTTTTATGTGTCTTCGTCTTTGCGGGTGGGAATTTTATGTACTTGCCTAACATTCACTTTTATCTATTTCTTATTTTATTTTATTTTTTGCTTGAAACAGTTGAGGCTCAATATTAAATATTTCGTTAACCTTTTTCATTCAGTTAAGTCTGATATCGCTCCTGCAATCTCAAGTGGCGCTTTGATAATTTATTTCCACATCTCTACACCCTGGCCTCTTCTAAACATTGACCACTGTTCTGTACAGCCCTATAATGAAATTTTCATTGCAGTCAGTGAACTGTTTTGAATATATATTCTGATATATTCTGGAGCGGATGTTTTCTGAGACCTAACGTCAGTTGCGTCACTACCTGTCAAGATGGGTAACAGCCAGAAAAACGGAGTCTTCATACTGCTTGGAAGATTTAAAGTAACCCTTAATCCTCTCATGTCATTGACTGTGGAGGGACCGAGTGACACGATGACCAATCAGCTAGTGTGCGTCAGCTTGCCGTGTAAAAACTGAAAAGTTCTCTTGACAGCCCCTGCTGATTTTTTTGTTGCCAGTGGAGATTGTAGTGAGGTTCTCAGTTGTCACTTTACTCTTTTACACCCTGACATCTCTGTAACCTGCATGACACTTTGGCTGTATTAATCATGCACTGTAATAAGCAGAATAGACTTTTTCAGACAGTTGCTGCCCTGTTGATATCACAGGTGGCCGGTCTTTGTTTATTTTAAAGGAACATTACGTGTTATTTATTTTGGGGGTGCCAAAGCAATGTTAATAATTGAGGAATAAGGGTCACACAGTCCTTGGAACAATTTGGAGTTAAGGGCCTTTCTCCGTGGCCCAATGGCGACATCACCAGGAACATTCAAACATGTTTACACACACACACACACACACACACACACACACACACACAGTGAGAGAGTCGTGTAATCATATATTTTTGGGGCCTATTCATTCATTTCAATGGGAAAAATGCTAATGTTATCTATGGCAACCCTAACCCCCACCCAAGCATAACCATAAGTAACCAAACAAAATACAAGAGTTTTTGTAAAATTGTTAGTTTTTTCATTGCAGTGATGGATTTTTATAAAATAGAGTTTTCCCAGTTGCCTGGTCCCCGTAAGGTAAAAAAAAAAACAGGTATACATCACGTTTTGGGGACATTTGGTCCCCACAAGGTAAGGTATACCTGGACCACACACACACACAATGAAAAACAGCTTCGATGTAGATAATCGCCTGGCTCATGCTGCTTGTGTCCCTGAGTGTCACTGAAAAGGTCCTTACCTTGCAGTCACTTCATTACTGCCACTTAATTGCCAAATTGAATGCAGATTTGTTCTGTGTTCAGGGACCAGCCAGTACTCGGCTATCAAAGAAGGGGGGTGGTGCAGAGCTGCATGTAACTCCTCCTCTGAGTGCAGAAACTACACTGTGCACATAAGCCTCGGTCAGTCTCCTCTTTGTCTTCTGAATCTCCCCATCAAGAATGCATCATGACATCAGATGACATGTCAATGAAGATGCCTGAAAATGAATATTTAGCAGTCCCTGTTACAGATTGCGTCCTGTTTTTGGCTCTATCTGAAAAACTATAAACACTCTTCTCTGGAGATCATCTATGGAGGTTTGATGTTACCTTGGGACAAGGGCCGCTGATTTGCTACCGTGACGAGTATTTAGGCCAGGGGTGTCAAACTCCGGTCCTGGAGGGCTGGAGCCCTACGCATTTTTGGGTTTCCCCTCCTCTAACACACCTGATTCAACTCCTTGCACCTCCTCGTGCTAATTAACACACAGCTCTTGAGCTGAATCATTTGTGGTGGAACAGGGAAAGAACTAAGCTACACAGGGCTCCGGCCCCCCAGGACTGGAGTTTGACACCCCTGATTTAGGCTAATAATGGCAAGTCACAATCACTCGCTCTCATATGCTACATATTTACCAGTTTTTGCTTGATCATTTGCTCATATTAATCCGTTCATTTTTTCACAATACGTTCCAGCTTTTGGCTGAGGGCTTCTCTGTGGGGGCATTGTCAGGAGAACCCCTTCACTGGCTCTTCACGCAACGCTCGAAAGTCTCTGCCAAACAACGTGTCGTGACATCAGTCAGGTGGAGATGTAGACAAAGGCCAGAGATGGATGATGAAAGCAACGGGCAGTGAAGCAGCAGCGCCCCCTGTCCCTTGGTGTGACTCTGGCGCTGTGTAGATTTTGTGGAAGAAAAGGAGGTGAAGGAAGAACAGGTGAAAGAAGGGGGGTAGGAGAGGGTTGGGGCAGAGTAGGAGGTCCGTGATATGCATGGTAGGTTGCTCCACCATAGCTTCTGATTTCTTAAGCCTCTTGGGTCAGTACAAGCTCATTAGGTCCAGTATGTACCACAGTTCCCATGTTCACGTCAAAGAAAATCCATGGTATCACGGCCAAAGTAGGTCGAGTCTCTACCTGTGTGACTACCTGTCATATTCGTGTCAGAAAAGATGTGATGGGGAATGAAAGATGTTCGGAGTGATGGACGAGACAGGAGGGATTTGCTGATGAAATCTCGCTTCCCGAAATGTTACACCTCCGGTTCCCTGAGAGGGTTATGTGCACAGTGTAGTTTCTGCGCAGAAGCCAGGCTGAAGTTCTGCCTGATGTTGAGGATGACAGGCGCTCAGAGTTCCAGCCGACAGCCGGAGTTTGCCAGAGCTGTGTTTTCATCGTTTATTGCTGGAGTCATCCGTGGAAATGCTCAGAGCTGGAAAGGCCACCTCAGACACTGCCGTAAGATGGAGCTCCTTCCTGATTAGCGCCACCGCTAATGTTTCCCCTCCCTTGTCAACGCTACATGTCAATCGCATGGCATGTGCCTGCGACACTAATTAAGCACCTTTTTTTTTTTGTAGGATTGTGATTAATTTTCGAAGCAATCCTGTTTTCCTTGATTATTCTCTGGCAAGGAGCAGCTTCTCCTCCAGGGCTGAGATTGACACCTACAGAGAAAAACACCTTTGCATGTCTGTCTGGATCTGAGGGCCATTCTGGGTTGGGCTTTTAAGCAGGAAGCTGCTCTGGGCCACGGTGCAGATACAGTAACAGTGGAGAGCAGGATGTAGGATTTCTGAGGCTCTTCCTGTGCCCTTACTCTGCCAACACGGCGGGGGGGGGGGGGGGGGGGGGGGGGGGGGGGGGGGGGGGGGGGGGGGGGGGGGG
>JAODJX010000007.1:20185870-20200781 GCA_026776945.1 Isichthys henryi | reverse complement strand
AGAGAGAGAGAGAGATGCTGATGCTGTGCTGGGTCAGAGCGCCCCTACCCTTTCTGCACAATTTCCCCAAAAGTGCAGAATGGGGATTTCAAAATCCAATGTCACTGTGACTCGTCTTGGGTACTCCTCAGCCTGGGAAACTCCTTAAAGGACACGTGACTGAGCCACAAGTGAGACCGGGCCAAGATCAGCTCTGGACAGAGCTGAAAGAAAGGCAAGACACTCATATGACAAATAACAGAGAAAGATGGGAGAGGAAGGATGACAGTAGAGGAGTTTCACTTATGTAGGTGACCCTGGTGTGATTTACAGCCTCTGAAGGTAATGGAGTCTGAAATAAAGCACTTCAAAAAGATCTTAGGCCATATCTATGACATCATAGAACGACATTCACAATCTCCCCCTGGGATCAATAAAATTCATCTTACGTTATCAACCCCTCATGCAAATAGCAATAACTCCACCATTTACATTTGCCTTTTTATGTATTTAGCAGATGCTTTTACCTAAAGAAAGAGAGAGACAGCAGGGTCAGCCAGTCCCTGGACCAATTGGAGTTTAGGGGCCTTACTTAGGGGCCCAACAGGATAAACACTCTGCCAGCGCTGGGATCTGAACCAACAACCCTGTGGTGTCAGGGCCAGAGCGCTAACATGTAGAGCTGCACACTGCCCCACCAGCAGTACAAACTAGGATCCCTTAAGAACAAGCTCCTCCCTCCATCATATCTCTGTCCCTTTGTTCCTCTACTATCATTGTGTTTCTTCTTTTTTTCTCCAAAGTGAATTATTATGCATTCATACAACTGGATGGTTTCCCATTACTCCCAAGCCCCCCAATCTAAACGCTCTTGCTCCTCCCTGTCTGGCCCATGTAGTTCCTCAGCAGCCCACATCCAAAAAGAGAAACACAGTAAATATGTAAGAGAGCCTTAACTGGACTGATTTACTGCCATAAGCTTTCCACCGGCATACTGGCGTCCTTCTCCCTTATCATTTTTCTGTCTCTGCTGTTCTTACATAACCTCTTCCTCACTCTCCAATGGAGCAGCTGTCATTTTCAGCAAGACAGATTCTTTGGAAGAGGATAATCTTTTTTTGATAGGGTAGTGTCGCATAAAATGTTATATTCTCCGAATTGCATTTTTAACACCATTTTAATAAATTAGTCGTCTTCAAATACCACAGAAAATGTGTTTCACTTGGCGAAAGCAGGCAGCGATTTCGTTTCTCTGCGCGCATAAATGTGTCTCCGTTTAGATACGTGTTAAAGTGTGTTGCCTTACTGTACTTTATGTCCGAGATCCGCCAAACTCACAAAACGGTCGGTTGCCCTCAGACCTTCGGGTGTTTATAGCGTTTTATGCCTAAATGCTTACGGCATCCCGATGAAAGAAACACTTATGACGTGCACTTTTTAATTTTTATTTCAAGGACATTAGGTTTAGTCTATATAATCTGCGTGGGATTACCGCCGCCATCTGAAGGTACCCCGGTTCGGGCCAAACAGGAGCAGCTGGACGCTTAGATTATATGATATTTATCAGTAAAGTACTGGGCGTTTGTACGCCACATGCATAATAAATTCCCCTGGTTGCGCCTGTTTTAGGTTTTTGCGTCTTATAAAACTCTAATGTTCCTAATTATACATTTCAGACCGTTCCCAATTAATTCATTTGAGTCTAATAATTATATTTTAAATAAATATAAGGTCATCTGTCAGCAAAAGATTGGACTACATTGGACCCGTACAATAGTCTCAGGGAAGCATAGTCAGATACACATGTTGAAATGACATTGATCCCATATCAGCTAAATAGGTGGAAACAACGTTGATTTTCAATGTTTCACTTTTTATCAACATCGATTCCAAGATTTACCACCATCAATTATTCAGTATTGAAAATCTGACCAAAAATCAATTCAGTTTTAGCGTTGATAATTTAACACTGACCATCATTCAACGCATTTAACAATAATTCAATAACATGAGGTTGTCTGGGTATGGCCAACACACAAGGCGCCATCCAGCGGAAATTTGCGGAAATTCGGTGTTTTTTTCTCCAAAGGAGCAGCCTATTTACAAACATTTAAATACTACGCCAAAATAAAGTACTTAATATTTGGCAAGACATACTCGCCTCGTTTATTTTAAATCTTAATTTTAAAATAAACAATTTAAATAAAACTTAAATGTAATTAAATTTGTTTCATATACATATATTTTTTTAACCGAGTCCGAAACGAGTTTAGTCCCGGAGATTCATTGGTATCCTACCTGTTGTATAAGGAAAATGTCCTTAAGAGAGTGGATTAGCTTTTGAAGGAAATGTTGCTGTGGCTTTTTAAAACATTTAGAACAAGTTAAATACTAAATCCACTCTAACCGACCTCGATGTAACATGCAAATAAATTCGTGAATAATGACTTCCGTACTTCTGATCCGTAAAACAAGCAAAAGACGCAGATGGCATTATACGCGAACATCGCTTTTCTTTTGAGTGACCAGATGAGACATTTACTTAATGGCACACAAAAAATACTGCGACTTTTTGCGATTTTGAATCCCCAGGAATCACGCAGCATGTAGGCTACATCAATGCAGCAATATTCGCAATGGCAGCGGCTATGCGCGGTGTAAAAACGTACAGAGGGAAGCTTTCACATGTATATGTTGTTAAATAACAATTACAAAGAAACCACGGGAGACAAGCTCACATGAACTCTGAATAAATGTAGTCGTCTATGAGTAAATGGTAAACTGAGTATTTTATTTCATTAAGAAAATCCGTGCTAGTTAGGTATGTTACTGAAACTTAAGACAGGAACCATGAGTTTGCTGGAACTCAGAGACGGTATATGATCAATATCTGGTCATTACTAAAACCTTCCCTCCTCAGTCCAGTTCCTCGATCAGGATCCTGGGCTGAGGAGGATGCTGGCCTGCTTGGGTTACTTTGAATTGGCCTAGCAGGTCAGGGGTGGATTCTCTAAACTGAGGAGCATTTCCTGCCAGGGAATGTTCTGGAAAAGTGTGACTGCTGGTTGGCGCACTTTCTATCCTGAGAAACAGCTGGGAAGGCTTTGGATCGGGCCTCTGCACCCATGAGGGTGTGCTGTCGACCTCTGGGATCCACTGTGGGTCTGTTCCTCCTTCTTCGGAGATAACTTCCATTATCGGTCGGAACACATACTGGAGAAACAATAAGGGACAAATATAATTCAGAGAGAAAAGTAGAAACTGGGTTACTTTCCCTTTGCTCCGTTATAATTCTTGTATTATACTGCAAGCGAGAGCGTCTTTGCGGTACATTTCTAACAACACTTGCTTTTGACGGAGATACCTGCTCAGCAGAAATGTCTGCATCTCCCACCTCCTCCAAGTCGGGAAGGTCCTGAGGCAGAGGAATAACAACCTTTTGTGATGCCTGTTATTAGCTCCATACACTTTGGAACCTTAAATCATAAACAGAAAACCTGAATCTATGAGGTAAAAAAATAGGGAACAAGGTAAGAGGAAGCTACCGTACATAAGGGGTGAATCTCAATATGGGTAATTGACCGTACTTGTGTATCTGTTCTATGTCATGTTCCGTTGCCAAAACCAAAACCAATACTAATAACAGAAGTACAGAGGATGGTAAAAGTCCCCACATTGGTGTTGACCCACCCCAAATATCAAGGATATGTCAGTTGCATCCTCGCTGAGCGAGACCAATCCCATGATTCATTGCTCCCCAAGTTATTTCTTGGAAGGCAAGTTGGCAAGACGGGTCTTGCCAAGACCACAAGTATGATCTTTGCGTCCTAGGTACTGAGATTCACCCGAGGTCTTTATTTCGGTATCTTTAGTTTTAATGTGGCTTCCTTGCCCCATTGCTTTGAGTTATGCTCAGGCAACGTTTTAGCTGCCTGCTTACAGCGATGCAGATCTTGGAATCGTCGTCCAAATGAATCGTTTGTAATTGGTCCAATCTCTCCAGCTCTGTGACTAAGACACCTTGAGTGCCCATCGACTGAGTCTCCACAGCCGCATGCTGCCTCTTTGGCTCTGTGATCAGCTGTTTCCCTTGAGTGGCAGTTGGCTCCACATCCAGCTCTGTGATCAGCGAGCTGTCCTGGGTGGCCATTAGATTGACAGGCATATCTGAAAGGATAAAGGAATGAGATTGACACCCTTATACCAACATCGAAGTGTGTCCATTCAGATCACGAAGCTGTGTTTACCAGCAACTGGAAGACTAGGTCCTGCTTCCTGGCTCTGATGGGGCAAAGTGGAAGCCTGTGGTTGATCTCCCACAGCATCACTTTCCTGAATCTCCTGCTGAGCCTGCAGGCAATCCTCAACGAAGGCCTTAATCTTCTCCTGCCCAGTCGGCTTCCCAGCCATTGCAGCTGCCTTGACTGTTAGAGCATAGCAGGTAAGTGCCACTAGAGGGCGCCCTTGAATACAGTTCAGAGTATGTTAACTGCCCTTTCAGTAGGATGTGTTTTTGTCTCTGAGCGCATTTCTTTATGTGCTGCTCTATAAAATCGGTATGTACCCTGCCTGCACGCCTCACCATGCTCCTGCTGCCCCTCGAGTCTCCGCTTGTCTCTGGCCCTGTCCCGGATGGCGATCATCGCGTTTACACTGTCCTGGATCTTCTTCCTCTCCTGGGTTTCCCACATCTCCCGCTGGGCCCGTTCTGCCTCCAGGCCCCCGCTGGCCCAGGCCTCGGCACACGCCCTGCAGCGCACAGTGGCCCAGTGGCACTAGTGAGAGCGACCCCGTAGGTTTGCGACACTTTACTGATATTACTGGATTCACAGAGTGCATCAGGTGTGTTACAGTGGAATGTGTTTGTTTTCACATATCGCATCTTGCCCTCCTTTTTTAGGACAAACTGTACAGACATACAGAGGAGAGAGTGAAGCAGAGACCCATTTGTCCAGCACCCCTGGAGAATTTTAGGGTTAGGGTTACTCAGGCACCAAACAGATATGGCTGCTATGCTGAGTATGGGATTTGAACCAGCAACCTTCTGATCACAGGTACAAAGCTGAATAAGTTCAGCTTTGGGCGGATGAACAAACAGAACCTTAATAAATGCATGTTACAGTAGTTGTAAAAGTCTCTATTTTTTAATTTTTTATTTGTGGGCTTGAGGGTGACGCCTTCCCTGTAAATCTGGTACCAGGAGGCCCTGACCAGCTACCTTCTGTGACAGTCTGAGTGGCCCTGGTGGTTGCCTGGCCTTACCGCTCCTTGGGGAAAACAGGCCTGTCGTCCAGGTAAGTCAGCTGCCTCAGACGCACAATCAGTGTCTTCCTGTAGTTGGGGAGGTTCCGAATGACTTCATTCCCCATCAGATTCAGGACTCTCTGAAAGCAGCAGCAATGACAATAAAACTGACTTGGTAACTCTACTAACAGGCAGAACTCCAGAACTGATGATGTAATAAGACCAATGGATGATGTAATAAGACCAATCATGTCATCTTCCCCTCAGTCACATGACAAGTCTGGTCATTTTCACTTCACCAGCCTATTTGTGATTAAGCTATTTTAGAATAATTTATTTTTTAAAAACATCCCATCCTGATCTCCATTGACACACAAACACACGTATGTATGTGTGTGTGTGTATGCCTCACTGGACATCAAGATAGGATATGTAAAAATAATGATGTAGGGAGGCATTGGCTGGGATTCGAGCCCAGACCTCACGCATAGCGGGTGAGAATGCTACTACAGAACCACCAGGCAAACAATCTCAGGCTTAACCCAAAATAGACACATTTATGGTTCAGTCTACTTTCATTTCCTCACATACGGCCATGAGCTGTGGCCAAAGAACAAGGCTGCAAGTACAAAGGCCCAGAGGGCATATGACTGTTCTGCAGAGGACATCACAGGATGTGGCTTCATTTAAGTCGGAACGCACGAGGTTGGGCATGGCCTCAAGGACGCCAAGGATGGCAGGGTCCCTCAGCATGTTGTGCGACAGGTCAAGGACGGAGATGGAGGGGCAGAGGGCCAGGTGGGCGATGTCCTGCATGCTCTCTATGGTGTTGTGGCCCAGCTGCAGGGTACTCAGCTCCGGGAGACATGCTGGGGACAGGAGCAACACACAAAGTCCATCTGTATCGCACCTACCCAAAAGTCACCCAAATAGGGGCACATTTGTGAGGCTAACAGATAATCTGCTGACACATGAATATTCCTACAAGAACAGAAGAAAACAATTCCTCAGTCTTTCCATCCATCTTCTATGCCTGCGTGTCCTTTGCAGGACTGTATGGTTCGGGACCTCAGAAGCTACGGGTGCAAGGCAGGGATTAATCCAGGAGGGGGTGCCAACACATTGCAGGACACACACACACACACAAAATTTGGTAAGACAAATTCACCTTTTTTGGACTGAAACTGGAGAAGAATGTAGAGGAAATCCCACAATGACATGGGAGGGGAACATGCAAACTCCACAGAGACTCAAACCCAAGTCCCTAGAAGTACAGGGCAAGACTCCCAACCACTGCATCACCGCACCACCCATCCTTTATTTTACTGTTACATAAACATCTTCCTCCTTGTTATTCTTAAAAATAAAAACCAAATTGTTCTGAGCTCTAAAGACTAATAACAAAAAAAAACAACATCCATTGCATCTAATTTTTTCTTATGCTAATGCTATCCTTATGCTAATGATTTTGTGGTGTAATCTTTAGCTACTGTTACTGACTATATTATGTGGTTAAATTACCATATTGTGTTCAATATAATGCTGTAATACTATATTTAGTATCTAAAACAAGTGGCAAGCCACAGTACACAGGGCTGCTGTCTGCCTCGCTTGGGTAAAATCTTCTGCTAAAACAATGCAATGAATTTTAATGTCTCCAAAGCAAAACCAGTTTCCAGAAACGTTCATAATTTGCCACAAACAGACGAAGCAGGTAACACTTGCATTAAAGCCCTTACAGATGTTCTCGACAACCTTGATATAGTTGTTGCAGACGTTGAGCGTGCTCAGCCGACTCAGCTGCTCCAGGTTCTCCAGCCTGTGGATCAGGTTCTGTTGGAGGAACAAGCATCGCAGCTGGACCTGGGCTTCCAGGTTCTGGATCCGCTGCAGGCCGTTACACTCCAGCCAAAGACACTTCAGCCCTGTGTACTCCTCCAAGTTTTCGATGGTGGAGAATCCTGGAGGATGGAGATGGCGAGGGACGCGACAGGGCAGGAAACATCGGAGGGGTTAGGGACAGAGATGTGGATGCTCTGCTGAGCATGGGAATCGAAACAGCAACCTTCTGATCACAAGCACAGAGGCCTGGCCCTCTGAATGGGTTCAGCCTTGGGTGACGAATAAATGAAGCCATAATAAATGCATATGGAACAGTATACTAATTGTAAGTCTTTAAATTTTCAACTTCAGGGCTTGAGGGTGACACCTTCCTGCCCCCAGTGCAGCTAGCGAGGGTGGAGTTGCTGGTTCCTGTCCTGATAACTAACATTAATTGAAGAATTTAAAAGACATGAAGAATTACAATCCCTTAGCCTGATTCTTTAGATGTAGGAAATACTTTCCATTAATGCTTGATTCATAGTTAAATCTCTAGATTTTTCCCCTCCTGATTTTCTCAGATGTCCAATTCTGCATGTGTTGTCTGCCAGAGTTCCTCGTCTGGTTGAAAGCAGACGAGTCTGCTGTGGATTCTCAGCCTTTGACAGCTCATCCCTTCCTGCGGGGTGAATCCCCGGTTACCTTGGAACCGGAACTATTGATTGGGGAAGACGTGCTACTGTCACTGTACTGTACCGTCACTGCTTGTAGCCACCAAGGGCCAGCTAACTAGACCTTTCCTTTATGACCAGAGTGTGTTTGCATGATCTGTGTAGTGGAGTTAAATCTGTGCTCGAAAGCAGGATCATACCACTCCAAGTTGCTATGGTGGCCTCCATTCACAGGTCATTCTTAATGCAGTGCGTTGCATTGAAGTCCTAGAACTCTTTTAACTGACAAATGAATGGCAGCTTCTCTGTGGTGAGGTAGGACATCGGCAGTACCTTTGTAGTGCAGGTAGAGTGTATCATTCAGGTATGGGGTCATGTAAAGTTTATGCTGTTTGCAGTGGGCTTTTAGGAATTCCTTTGTCATTCTGTACAGCAAGACAATATCGAAAAGGAACATTAAAATGACTCAGAAAATATGCGTTTTAGAATGTACATGCAATTACCATATTGTATTTAATATGTGAGCTTTAAAAAGAAGAGCATAGAGTACATATTAAGATTGCGGGTATAAAAGGCCATGCTGTGCAGCTCTGATCTGTGTGCGTGACTCGGCCAGTACCTGGGCCCTGGGTCCTTGTCATTCTTGTCCTGCTTGGGTCCTGGGTTGCAGTTTTGCCCGTCAACCTCCAGGCATTTCTGTCTGACCCGTTCCGAAAGGTCAGTCTCCCCACCTGCAGCGTGATCGTCTTGGGTGGGGGAGGAGGGTGATAAGGTACCTATAAAATAACACAAAACAGCAGTGGCGGTAATAGTACTGACTTGATTAACATGCAGCCCACAGTCTCATGTCAGGGCAGCAAAATACACACACGTAAATATAATATTCATTAATGCCATTTTACGGTTTAGAATGATATTTCTACTGTAATATTTACATTTAAGCTTATATAGTGTCTATCAATTTCGTATGGTTATGGCAAAGTTTCATTTATGACCCCGAATTTGCATTTAACTAGGAACCGCGACGTTTTACCGTGTTTAGTAGAGTTTTTGACCTCCGTACAAAAATCATGGCTCCCCTTCGCGTTTCCCCCTGCCGTTTCTTCTAATTTTGCCGAAGGGCACTTTGTCTGCATTCTGGACGCTGTCTAGTTAATTTTTATAAAACACGTTGAACAGTTTCCTTAATAACTACTTAATCGTGTTACTTAAACGCTAGTTAACTATTCTATTACAGTGTTACTAATTTTTATGTTCAACTTAATTTATGTTTGATATTTACCTATTTTAACCCGGCTAACTACATTACCTGGGTACAGCGTGGTTTCCCTTCCACAGCGCTTGTAAGTTACTATAGGAACAGCGTAAACACAAGCAGCTGCTCTGCTCTGATTGGATGAGTATATATGCTAATAGTGAATGCGATGAGCTTTTTCATTGGCTTTAAACGTCAGAAACATTACTGCACCTGCACGTAATCTCAATAAATAAAATACCATAGTGATCACACATAGACACATTAAAGGACTGTAATAAGTTAATTAATAAGTGAATTATAATATGCAAAGCCGCCATAGTAATTAAAACAGAAAGTCAGAATCTTTATTGCCATCGTGCATTTCCAGTAAACCTGGAACAGCTGCTACTAAAAGAAATACAAAAACTATGAAATTTCAAAAATATAATTTAAATTGCGGTGTAAAAATGTATACTATATTGTATAGAATATGCTATATAGAATAGTTACGTAAATAAAAAGAGTTTACGTGCAAAGTACATTGATTTGCACAACGGTATGCATTACCGCACGACAGGTGCGAAGTCACATTACAAATGACACTTACCTCGGCTATTAGAGTAAACTGCACTGTGCTGTATTGAAATCGTCTCCTGCTTAGCAGGTTTCTACTTGCAATACTTTTGCATAAGTTTTATGCCCGTTTCAACAAATTTAAACGAGTGAAGTACCGTCGATTTCTCCAATAAGAGATCAGCTGCCGCCCTCTACAGGGTGTAAGAGAATTAGACAAAAAATCCAACCGGATAGAAAGAATTTTTAAAGGGCGTTACAAACTTATATTACACGAGTAAATATCAAAATGTATTTTCACCCGTAAATAATATAATCGTTTTAGTGTTGTTTTACATTTGTAACTGGAAAATATAAAGTAGGATAATTATGAGGCAAATACCCAATCAGCTGAGTGCGTCTATCCCTCGGATTGTGACCTTAGTGTGATGCCGTGGTTGTATGTTTTGACGATCCGCAAAGCTGAGGTTTCTTACCCCAAGAAAATTTTTGCAAATGAATACATTTTGTGTTTATGATTTGATACGACTCAATTAGAATGAAATCTGATCGCTCGGTCAGCTTTGCGATCAGCGCATCATTCAGTGAAATATCCCGATACAAAATGTATTTAAAATATCAAGGACGTGACCTCGGCCTCCTCAGCGGTAGAAAGGGCCACACTAGCAGGAATTTTTTGTGTCAGTGAGTATTAAGCGTGTCTGCTTCACAGTGCTTCTTGAAAGTGTAAGTCCAGCTTTGTACCTTTTCACACGTAGGCGTTGACGTTGGGGCTTGCTCACACTTCTGGGTGCCCTTACTCACAGCTTCCACACAAGCTATTGCAGCTGATTCGAGGGGCCCAGCCAGGCTGTTTAATTTGATTAGGCACAAGCCGTTGCGAGATGTGCAGCAGTGTTTGATTATTGATTTAGAATGAAAATGCAGAAAGTGGGTCGAAACCCACGGGAAATTCAGTTCTAATGTTATTTATTGTGAGTTTTTTTTATATTAATGTGAGCTTCTGTTTCGGGTACATGGTAATTTCGGGGCGGGGCGTCGAATGAAGTTTTTCAGTTTAGTTAGTTGTTTCAGTCCGTTCTGCTCAATCAGCTGCAAATTCCAATAATAACGCATTTCTTTTTTAACCAGGCGACGGGGTTCGGCCCCACGGGACCTTCAAAAAATGTGCCATGAACACACGTTTCCCTGAAGACAGGCACCGAGGTGACACTATTTACACACGCGTAACTTTCATTTTATGCACCGTTTGTCATGGTGTAGGGTTGCTGCGCCAGATTCCGCGTGTCTTGTTCGGTTTATTAGCTGTAAAATATATACCTTTTCATCAAATTTACATACCTTTTACCATGATAAGGCCGAATTTGCTTGGCGAATTATAGGCTAGTCTTGTTTCTTTTGGCATACATGTATCAATTAAATTATAAAGTAGTGTTATCTAGTATGACGTAGCAAGACTAAGTGAAATTGTATTGTCAGTTGTCAAAGAATGTGTAACCTTGCAGAAAAAATAATTGTCCCAATTTTAATTCAAGAATAAAGAAATATGTATAAATACGCAATAATACCCTATGAGTAGTCTTGTAAAAAAGTTTCAAGAACAAATAAGGGTGATTGCATGTAGGCTTATCAAACTTATTTAACTTTTTCTCAAAACAGCTAACGATGAATGAACATAAAACAGATTTTTTTTTTTTGCGGTGTGGAAACACCTCCATAGACACCCATTACCGTGTCTCCGCCTTTCGCCGTATATTTAGGACGTACTATCCCAGTGACAGCCGGCCGGCCAGTCGTGAGTAGGCACGCGTTTAAGCATGGAGGAACTGGCCAGGGAGAGCATCAGCTTGCTGGGCAAACCGGCGCTGGACAGCGATGGCCCACGACTGGGCTCGTTCGGTGCCGTGTTTATAATGCTGAAATCGGCGCTGGGTGCGGGACTCCTCAATTTCCCGTGGGCTTTTCACAAAGCGGGAGGAGTCAGTACCGCCGTCGGGGTGGAATTGGTGAGTATGGATTATATTATTTATAGAAGAAGCACAGAAAAAAGGAAATAGTCTGGTATTTAGATGCAGTTCTTATAAAATTCTTTCTCTCTGCGAGACCCATCCGTGGTCTGTCATCGTTTTATACCGAAATATTACCAGATACCGATGTTTATGCCATATGATTGTATTTTATGAAATTTTAAAGCACTGCTGATTCCTGTCACTGCAATTATTTAGCTTTTTTTATTGTAGATTTTTATCCATGGAAAGTGATTTCTGTTATTGTGGCCAGTTGGCTGATTCCTAGTGCAGCAGGTGTCAGCAGGAGAAAACTGGGACACCCCTGCTGAACTGTACCCTGCTCTCCCCCGACATGCCTACACAAAACTCATAAATCCCTGCATTCCTCTGACTGTGGGTGATACAATCGCACAGTGGTCCACCTTGCGTGGAGAATCACCTCCATCACAGGACACAAGGCAGGGGAGGGGGCGCCCAGGGTGGAATGCCAGTCCATTTCCCCCGACTTGTGCCGTCCCACTCAGGGTGTCCCCCTGCCCCATGTTTCCTGAGACAGCCTTTATGACCCCATACTAGGTAAATGTTTGAGAAGATAAAAATTTCATTTTTCAAACAAAATAGTCTGTGATTAACCACAAGCGCTCACACCTGTCAATTTACACGTAATATCCAATGTCAGTTTCTAATAGCCAGTGTGTTTGCCATTTTGTCAGGGGGGGAGGGGGCGTGTATACCCCAGGGGTAGACCTATACTTTCAGATAGAAGTGTTTGCATTGATGCCGAAGTTCCCACATGTGGTGTGAATGCATTCCCTTCTTCACACCCTAGCTATAATGAAGGGGGTGGGGTTGGGTTATGGGGCACTTTTTGGTGGGGGAGTGGGGGGTTATGTTGATAACTATGTTGTCCCTCCCCCTTGCTGAGCCCCTTCATTGGGTACAACGGAAGATATTTCACTGCTGCAGCAGCTGACTTGAAGCCGGCAGGTCGCTGTAATGTTTATGGCAGCGTTTCCAGTCCTCAGGGACCCCTAGACAGTCTACATCTTTTCTCCCTCCCAACTCCCAGGGAATTGGGAGACAGCAAAAACTTGGTGGTCTGTCTGGGAGGACTGGTTTGAGAAACACTGGTTTATGGAGTCAAACATCCCAAGAATGTGAACAGCTGTAGGTGGTGCAGTGTGCCGCAGTCGGATCGGACTTTGCGATTGGAAGGTCGTCGACTCAAATCCTGGCGTCGGCAGAATCCAAAGGCCTTAATTGCTTCAGGGACTAGCTGACCTTACTTTCTTCAAAATGTATGTCACTATGGATGAAAGTGTCTGATAAATAAACAAATGTAGTTGTAGTAATTGACTGAACTTTGCAATTTTTTTTTGGTAACAACATCCCAGCAAAATATGGGCATTCATTGAGGTATTTATAAGGTACTTTTCATGTGTGGGATGTGCTATGGAACCCAGTGAAAGTGTACTGCAGTGCAGTTATGTAACAGGCTGTGTCAAAGCTGAGAAACCTTGAGCAGCCCACCTGCCCTCTGCCAACAGGGGTCACTGGTATTCCTCATCAGTGGCCTAGTGATCCTTGGCTACTCCTCATCCATCAGTAGGCAGAATACCTACCACGATGTGGTACGTGAGCTGTGTGGGCCGGCCATAGGACACCTCTGCGAGGTCTGCTTCGTCTTGAACCTCTTCATGATCTCGGTGGCCTTCCTGGTCGTGGTGCAGGACCAGCTGGAGAAGTGTGAGTCATCCATCCATCCATCCATCCATCCATCCATCATCGAGTCACTTGTAAGACACATGACTGGGGTACACCTGAACAGGATGCCAGTCTATCACACGGCACTCACTCTCACCGAATGCTGCATCTGTAATCAGAATGTCACCAGTTCAAATTCCAGGCTTGGCAGAATGATTTCGCTATCAACTCCTTGAGCAAGGCTCTTCACCCCCAGTTGGTCCAGGATCTGGCTGACCGTGCTTCTCAAAAAATGTTCCTTACTTTGGATAAGTATTTTATGGGAAATTTGGAGAGGCCATTTGCCGGAATTTAAGCCTGGACATGAGTAAAATACCTGTAAATAAATACAGATTCATTAATACAGGATCCCTGAGATGCCTGCCCTTCTTCTGCAGTTCAGGTTTATCCGAGCTGCTCGTGTCTTGGTTCGGTTGAGTGACCTGTGACTGGTGTGACCCCTGCGCCCCACAGTGTGTGAGTCCCTGTACGCCACGGTGACGGGCTCCCCCGAGATGCCCTATCACTGGTACACCGACCCACGGCTCACGCTGCTACTACTCTGCCTCATCGTCATCCTTCCCCTCTCCATACCCAAGGAGATCAGCATCCAGAAGTACACCAGGTGAGTGTGTACTTCCCCTCGCACCCGCACGTGCCCATACACATCCGCACCGCTGCTGTCACCGTCTCTGCTGTCCCCTTCTGTCACCAGTGTTTTGGGGACCCTGGCCGCCACGTACCTGTCGGTGGCCATCGTCATAAAATACTACATGAAAGAGGATCATATTTCCATCACTCCCACGTACAGCAGTGGGTAAGCGGGTTTTTTAAATTTGGTATAGGGTGTATCATTGGGTACGTTTCCCAAAGGCATAGCTGCTAACAACGTTAGCAACTTGTATAGCTGGAACCATGCAGCTGAACCGATACAACTATGTATGTTGCTAACAGGAAGTTTTGGGAAACATACTCACTGTTATTAAACATAACCTGAGAAAAATATTATCGCTGATGGCCAATGTTGTTTTCACGGTCACTTTCAGTTAAAGACTTTTAAACAATATATTTTCCACATAAAAGCGTTGGATTTGATCCTGTAATCTAGTGGGCAGCTTCAGTTCCTGGGCTGCCATTTCTTTTACTGGATTACTTGGACTTTATAGTGGATACTTTGTAATGAACTGTTATTGCAGAATATTGGTTTGAGGACTGTTTAAGGTTTATGTTTGAACCTGTTGCCTAAAATAGCACCAATGTTGTGTCCGTAATTGGCATAGTCAGCTGTGAGGTAGGGGCGACCCATTTTTAATCATTCTCATTATTTACCGTGTAACTTGCGTTTTAGTTAGTTCCTTGGGATAGAAGCAATTACTTATACCAGCTGCCCTGGAGAAACAAACCATGCATTGGCATGTTCTTATTTCCTTGTTCAGCATAAGTTCATGGGCTTCAATGTTCAGCGTTGTCCCGACGATCTGCTTTGGTTTTCAGGTGAGTGGCCCCAGCGAATCCTGTCCCGGGGGCGGGGGGCGCGGCCCGGGGGGGGGCGGGGGCCGAGGGGGGTGTGGGGGGGTATGGGGGGGGGGGGGGGGGGGGGGGGGGTGGTGGGGGGGGGGGGGGGGGGGGGGGGG
>JAODJX010000007.1:20154440-20175371 GCA_026776945.1 Isichthys henryi | reverse complement strand
CATAGGCACAGTGTCCCCCCCCACCCTCCCAGCATCTCTCAAAGTCACCATTACCAGTTTCCACTCAGCAAACTTCCCTCCTTCATCCCCAGTTAAATCCCTTTTTCCAGAACAATGGAATCACATCTAACCCCTTCTCCCCCGTAAAGATAAAACCCCTCACTATGGAGCCACACACAGCCCTCTTTCTGCCCATTGAAATGATATTGGTACATGTTTGTGGTACAGCACACACTATTAAATGGGCCTTTAGTATTTTACCAGCATCTAACCATCACCAAACTAAAACACCAAAACTGCTTCATTCTCAAACCTACAAATGCGTAATTATTGTACGCCTAACAGCATCAGAAAGCTAACATAGGACTAAGGTGTCTATTTGTTACTGTATCTAACAGTAGGAATTAATGTGATGCGTATTTGTTTATAATTTGCACACTATGTATTATTACTGTAATGGGTAATGCTTTACATTAACTGCCCCTTCATAATACCTTTATAATGCATTCGTGTAACATACAGTGGACCTTAATAATGCATTCATAATTATACTATTGTACAATTATAATGTTTATTAGTAATGGGTATTAAAGCTGTAAAGATAAGTTAGGATGTTAAGGTATTCTTACATGCTGCTTATGAACGCATTATGAATGCATTACGAATGCATTAGCTGTTGCTATTTGCCTTTGCACACATTTTTCACTCACCTACAGCAAGGAGCAAGTGCTGTGAAGGTGATTGATGCGACAAAGAAAGTAATGTGATTTGACTGGAAACTGGGCTTCTGCTACTGCATCTGTTTGTCAGTTTTATAGGCATATGATGCCACGTTTGGTTAAGGATGGCACTCCGTGCTTCATACTAAAATCTACGGCTTCATGCCTCACAAAAAACAGAATAAATTGGAAAATGCCAAGGCTGGTCTTCCTTCTACCGTGTCCAAAGTGTGTCCCAGTGCAATTGAGCAAGACATACGGACATGGAGTCAGAGCTGGGTAACGGAGAGAAAGCCTGAGCACTAAGGTCGGCCCTGGTGTTTTCGTCTCCCTGCGTCTGTCACTGATGCCGCGTGAAAAATGAAACCGCATGGGAGCTGACGGACACAATCATATTGCAGGTCATATTGCAGATCAGAAATGGACGGGGTGGGGGGGGCGTGCTTGTTGTCTAAATATTTAGATCTGGTATCTCAGACCTGGTCCCAGGGGGCGCTGCAGAGGCCAGTACCCTGTGCTCCTCTATAGTTCCTCAGTCTCTTAAATTAACCCAGTGTTCACTCCTTTCCTACATGGCATACGCTGTTTGAAAGCTCAGATGCCGCCGAAGTCTTACCAACACAATCCCCCCCAAACATGTGACACTTTTTGATTTAGAAAATGTTGATATTTTTATGGCCAGAGACTAAGAACGTCAGTATTTCACTACATTTCTCAGCTCTCAGACAGACATATTTACAGACACCTGGAGCTTGGCAGGTTTAAAATATATTTGGACAAACAGACCAGGTATTGGGGGTTATGGATCACACGGCACTAAGGGTATATTCTGTCAACTTTGTCAGAGGAAACCACAACAACTGGTGTCCTGAATGAAAAGACATCAAGATTTGGGTTATTGAAAGAGATACTTCATAGCATGCAAGACAACGAATATACAGAGTGAAAGTGCTATGGAATGACAAGCAGCAATGAAGCTGTCGAGGAAATTCTCTGCTAAATGAGATGTTTCTGTGAGGAATCAGTGAAGTGTCATCCAGCTGATGAGGTTGGCCATCACTTTAGATTGTAGAGCAGAAGATCTGGAACTGTCAGAGATGAATGATTCTCACATTTAATTTTCTTTTCAGCTCCCAAACTTAATGGCATTTCATTGTATTTACATAAACCTGGCACTAATTAATGTGTGATTAACATGAATCCATGCATCAACAGGAAATGAATCACAAACTGCTCCATGTTGGCGCCCAGCTCATCCATCCATCAATGTCATTTCAGATGAGGTAACGGTCTTGTCATCTAAACACAGGTGCTGCTTGGGATAAGGATGATGTTCCCACGAATAAAACCCGGATAAAAAAAAAAATCTATTTATTTTAAAAATGAGTGAGTGCAGTTTCCCATGATGCTGAGGTTGACATGTATCTGACATCATACCTTGCTCTCTAGCCGTCCAATCAGCTCTGCCAGGCGGTTGACCTGCGCTTCCAGACTCTCCTTCTTCACCTCAGCAGGCCCTGCCAGGGGATGGACAAAAAGCATGTCAACCGCAGATATGCAACAGGACACCAGGGATGCTCATGGAGGCTGGACCCGGCGGCCACATTCAACCATTGCTGGGGCCTGTAGTGAAGATCGGGCACCTTCTATGTACTGACACTAAATGAAGGCTTTAGAAGTACAACTGCAATATCACTATAGCAACAGTCCAGTTAAAGTGAACCTGGGAGGATGAAAGTGCCTCATTTAACCCCCTCTTTAGTAATTAGAGTTTCTTTGCTTGGTAGGCTAAGGACGTCTTGTCCTTCACCGTAAGGGTCAGTGTGCAGAAGATTACTGCTCTGAGTAAATGGACTTAAAGCACAGCAAGGCCAGCGTCAGCCAGAGCTTTAGCGAACATGCGTCAGTGGCTAATTTATCTGTGCCAGTGCAGGCTTGTTGGGGTTCGAAATCATACCGGAGGGACCCATGAATATCGGTTCGGCCCAATCAGCCAATCAGTTGGCAGCAAGGCAACAAGGAAGAATAAGGAAGGCGGGAGAAGGGCGGAGTTTCAGGTTTTCTAGTGGCTCGATAGATGGAGGTTTTGCTATGAGCACATGTGCACACATCATGCTACCACGCTGACGCCGGAACAGCAATGGTTCATTATGTCACCACAGTCACACCTGAAATCAATCATCAGCTGATGGCATCTGACTTCCTGTAACTGCAATTAGGAATTTAGATGCGATAGGCTGGTGTGAAATGGTGGGAGGGAATACCGAATGGATTCGCCCAATCAGGATAGAGAAGAAATGGCACAGGGAGGAACAGAAGAAGAACGCCGGACAGAATGGAATGGAAAACAAGCAGTGACATCATGGGGAAGCACTTTGAAGCACAGCCCTGGTTAAACTGTGAAATTGTAGCTGGGAGCACATCTCCTGCTGCAGAATGAAGTCTTTCTTTCCCTAATTAAAAACTTAGACATTAGCATTTCCCTTTGAAAGAGGGATATTTCAATGTATTTTCTTATTAATAAAAGACAAGAGGCAGAAGAAAATTGGTTAAGAATGAATTGCTCCAATGGACACAAGATGATGTTGAACAATCCCAGTGGGCTGAGTTCCTCCCAGAAGTTCACAAGGGGAACAGGGGCCAACCAGCACCAGAGGTCCCAAACGCAGTGCCAGCTCAGCCCTTTTTCAAGGGATTAATAGCCTTACTCAGGGGCCCAATGGAGACATGACCACTGTGCTGAGGATGGGATTCAAATTAGCAACCATCTACTCACAAGCACAGAGACCAAACCCACCGAGCCACACAGCACCCCTCAGGACCGGCCCTCGCTAGAGACGGGCCCCACCTGAATAGGGGCCGATAGTCCTCAAGGTGTCCTTAGTGCTGACTCTGTCATTCTGGGGGCAGTCGGGCACTAAGTGGGAGCCTGGTGCATGCGCTCCTGCCCGGCTTGGCCTAAGAGGGAAAGGGCAAAGGTTAACTGTGAAAAATCTTATTGGGAAAACTAAGGTAAAAAAAATGAAACAATCCTATGATTGGTATAGCAAACAAAAATATATGACTCTCAGATTTAAGAAAAAGACTGCAGATGACCAAAGATCAGGTACAGAGCAGAGAGACAGGATTCTGTTCGTGGTATTCAGTACTGGGTAGAAAGTTCCTCGAAGCGGTGAATGTTTTCCTTTTTGCTCATGGCTGTTTATTCTCGTTGCTGTCCAAGTTCCTACAAGCTGAGCCTTGTTATTTACCATAAATCCACAGATTTTTTTGTCATATATCATCCATCAAAATGAACCTGTTTTGTCTATCAAAATTTTTCCCAACAAAGTAACCTGAACACAACAGGACCACCTAACTTGAATGTAAAGCTGACTCTGATTGGCTGTGCTGTTCATCAATAGTCATCCTCAGCTCTTACAGTTCCAGTCAGCAACTTGAACACAACAGGACCACCTAGCTTGGATGTAAAGCTCACTCTGATTGGCCGTGTTGTTCATCAATGGCATCCACAGCACTCTCCACTGAGTTCAGCAGGGATTGGATCTGATTGGCTGACTCCTTCAACAGGAAGCGAGTCACAAACTGCTCCATGTTGGTGCCCTGCTCATACACCTGCAGAGAAACAAAAGCACTACACAGGTGATTCTCAGTGCAATAGGACAGACACGGAAACACACACACACACGCACATGTAGGATATACCTATCCTTATGGGGCCCGCTCATTCACTTCTATGGGAAAAATGCTAACGCTAACTATGACAACCTTAACCCTCACCCTGCCCTAACCATAACCATAAGTAACCAGGCAAAATACAAGAGTTTTTGCATTTTTAGTTTTTTCATAGCAGTCACTGATTTGTAAAAAATCGAGTTTTCCCTTATGGGGACCAGGAAAAAAATGGATATTTATCACGTTATGGGGACATTGTGTCCCTATAAAGATAGGTATATAAGCTCGCACACACACACACACACACACACAATTCATCTTTGTGGGGACTCTCCAGTCATTTCTATGGGGAAAACTCTAATCCCAACATGACAACCTTAACCCCCACCCAGCCTTAACCTTAACCATAAGTAACCAAACAAAATACAAAACTTTTGGCATTTTAGTTTTTGATTGCATTGAGTCCCCTTGTGGTGGGTGAAAAAATGTCTCCAGAACTTCAAAATAACAGGTTTTTATCAAAGTAAAGATCTAAAACAGGCAGTCAGATTGAACACAGTGAAGTTGAGCTCTGTAATTAGGACGTTACCAGCAAATATCCGGAGTTTTGCTTGGGGGAGGTGGGGTGGGGGTTCTGCGATCAGCCTCGCGTTGCACAAGGTTGTTCTGGAACTGTACGGAAAATGCTGACGCACTGAGAACCAAAGCAGCATGACCACACGCATACTTACCTTAAGTACTCAGATTATGGTGATTTTCTCCTGTTTCCCTCTTATTGTAACGAACAATCCTTAACCCACACCACCGAGAACCAGAAACAGATCAAATGTCTACATTCATTCAGTTTCTTTCTTTTTTTAAATGCAGAAAACAAATCAATGTTTGCTTCCTCTTTCAGCTTTTCGGTAAGATCGCGTAGCAGGTTAGCTGAATAAGCAAATTAAGATATTCAAAGGGCATTTGTCTTGGGTCAGTGTCCACAGCCTCCTGACCCCCCCCCACCCCCTCAGAATTCATCGGGTGGGAGGATCACAACCCAGAGTCAGTAGACCTGAAGGTAAAGCCTGGTCCAGTTGTGTTTCCTCCAGCTTGGACTTCTCTCTGATCTTCCAGCTATGACGTGTCCATCATGTCATCTAGTTATTTAGCAGAAACTTTCATCCAAAGTGACGTTCAACTGAGGAAGCAAGGTCCAGGGGCCCAATGGTGAAACCCCTCTGCCAAAAGGATGACCTTCCGATCACAGGCAGAACCTCCTAACCTGCTGAGACACACACTCTGTATAAGCTTTTCTCTAAAACCAAACTCCACTTTCCCACTTCAAAGATCTCCTTCTCTGAACCATGATACATTTCTAGTCACCTTGTGTTATTTTCTCAGAAAATGTCTCCGTTTTCTTCAGTGAATAGTAATAACCCTTACCTATTTCTAACAATCTTAAGAAACCAAACACAATCATCCATTAAAATGTCAATTTTTGAGCTCTGGGTTTTGTGTATGTATATGTGTGGAAAGGTCTGCTTACTTGCCCCTGTCTCTGAGGAAGTTTATTTTTTTTTTTCAAAGGTGCCTTCAATAAATGTTTTGCATACGTCACTGGTCTGGTTGCTAGGATACCAAAAAAATTACTTTCAACTCGAGACACCACTGTGGTGCCTGGGCTGAGAAATATTTATTCCTCAAAATAGATTGAAACTATTTTTAATTTAAAATTTATTAGAGCTCAGACTGGAACTGTGCTCTTTCTATGCGCATATATGGTAACGCATGCATATGATGAAGTGTACAATTCCTAAAGCGCCATTTCACATGCATTTTCACTGCACTCGGTCATGCATTTTCACTGCACTCGGTCATGCATTTTCACTGCACTCGGTCATGCATTTTAACACGAGTGGCGTTTCCACTGACCTACATTTTGTGCATTTTGAAGATGTAAATCGTTAATAGAAACACTCAGAATTTGAAAAAAGCCTCTAAAAACCTCGAAAAGTCTTTACATTCGCTTGAGGTGGCTTCTGCGGCGAGTCAAAAAAATTGGTACCTTGTAAAATTGCCATAGAAACAGAATTTGCGAATTAGTACATATGTAGGAGATAAGATAAATGATAATTAGTTCTTCTACAACTACTTACTCAAGGGAAGCCTGCTCCAAAGTACGAGACTTGCATCTTAATCTTGTGGGATGCTTAATGATAAATATCATTCATATGAAATCCATTAACGGAAACACCTCCTCTTCAAAATCTGACTTTGACGACTTATAGAAAATCTACTTATAATTGGCACAAACTTTGCTGGAACTTCTGGTTTTATCAGAAATCCTGGATCATTACCTTCCTGTTTTTGGATCTTACGTCAGCAAACGGTGAACCTCTCTGGGGATTTCCGCAGCCCAGCATCGACACAATCAAGGCTGGGGCACGAATTTCACCCCCTGTCCACTTGTTTCCCGTCTTCAAGAGGCATGTTCAATATATTGTGAAAGGGGGGTACAGCTGTGCCGAGGGGGGGTGTCCTGCCAGTGGACTGACATTATTGGCGGGCAGCTGAGAGGTCTTCTTCGCAGTGACTTCTACCTTGCTCCACTGCTGATCTGACCCTGGGCATCTTTACTGCATTACACCATGTCAAGCCAGTCGGATGTTTTGTCATAAAATTCTGCAGCAGCATTGTTGGCCTGTTTTGAGGTCGACTTCCCCAAGTGCAGTCCCACAGGCCGGGAAGGAGTTCAAAAGTAAGTGGGCTGGGCCAGACAAATAAGGATCCCTGCCATCGCAAGAGTGTTGCAAAGACTTCTTTCATGCTGCAAGACCCACAACTTGAGACTAATCAGTGATGCTGGCTTTGTCCCTGTGCGATCGCGCGGGACTGTAACACGGTCTGCGGAAGGGCGACGAGCCAAGCTAAACCGACTGCATTTTCATCCGGCTCCACCACAGCGAAGTGCATTCAGGCCAAAGACTGGAGACTAATGAGCCACGGTGGCTGGATTTAGCAACTGCAAAAGCCAGGGATTTTAATCGAGAAAAACTAAAGTGTTACAGCATGATGACTCAATATCCTCTAAAGCTGAGACGGCACTTAAGAAGAATGACGATGGAATTAAAAAGAACAAACACAATTAAAATTGTTATCAGAGGATCCTATACAGCCCCAGCTTCACAAAGCCTGCAGTGTTTATTTGGGAATTAGACAGTAAGCAGTAGATTAATAATGAGGCGGTTAATGACGAATCCAGCTGACTTGCAGTGCCGTGCTGCATTGGAGTCGAGGCTGCAGACTGTTTATAGCAGGGAGCTTCACTGTCACGTTATAGTCCCTGAGCCTCTGACTGGGCTGAGGTCCTCAGAACAGAGGAACGTGTTTCTTCCTGCAGAGTTGGAAACAAAAATACCTTCCACTGGTCCTCAGGATCCGGCAGTTGACATGGTGCCTCCTAGCTGGGCTTTGAGATACATCTCCAGCTGCTGTGCCGACAGCCGCTTCGAATAAAAAAACATCTTCTGTGAAAATATATAACAATATACATCGGTGTAGATGAAAAGTGCAGAACATGACGGGTCCATAAGCTCACGTTCAATAAGGCTTGTGGGTTCCGTTCAAACTGTGTGCCTGAGGCAGAAGAAAGGCAGTAATGGGGAAGGGATACCACCACGGTGCCAGGGATGGCCTGGGAGGAGCTACAACGGCTCTGGATATGAGCACCGGTCAACATCTGAAAGGTTTCACAGAGCTGGCCTGTGAGGAGGGGAGCTGGCCAACAGGTACTCAGCCAAGGGAAGCCGAGGTGAGGCATCTATGCAGCAGGGAACAGGGCGGCCAAGAGCAGAGGGGACTGGAGGAGAGGCCCGGGGCAGGGCGATGATGCAGCTACTGGCCCAAGGAGATGGGAAGGGCTTAAAGATGAGGAGAAGAAAAAAGCCCAGCGGAAGACCTGCCAGGAAACCCGCTCGGAATAAAAAGACCAGACCAGTACAGAGTCACCTGAAGTGCATATACATGAATAACCAGCCAGGCAACATGTTTCGTTTTCTGTTTTTAGTTTGTTAATGTGACTTTTTTGTAAAAAAAAAAAAAAAACACCCAGATATTCAGTGATTTGCTCCAATTTCAGATGAAAGAGGGTGAAGGTCGAGTTACTGAGTGTTTAAGGTGACAGGTCTCATTTTGCAAGTCCTATACCAGACCGTTTCCAAGGAAACACCGTAACCTAGGTCACCACGATCCATTGGGAATGAAGGCGGACAGCCAGTGCCGGCATGGAAGCTTTTTACCATTGTCAAGAAACGAGACTAAGGACACAAATGTTGTTCTTCATCAGATTTTAAAAGAGTTATTTCCAGCAGCGGGGGGGCCAGAGTTTTGTCTATCTCCTATACCCTGTCTATTGTCTATCTCCTATACCCTGTCTATTGTCTATCTCCTATACCCTGTCTATTGTCTATCTAGAAATGGGGGTCTTTCTAGGAGTGATGCTTTTTCCATCAGCTTTAATGCTAATTTTCATTAGTAGTTTCGACCAGACATTTACCTCTTGAGTGGATGAAATATGCCTACATGACGCCTAGAGTTCTGTCCAATGTTTCCGTATTTTGACCCATTTCACTTACTGTACAGGTGCCAAATCCTCACTTACTAGCTAGACTGCTAGAAGTGTAAGAAGCAATCCATGAATAACTTTATATTTTAATACATTTTCATGGGGACATTATGAATAAATAAGCAAGAATATTACATGTAGTGAAAATGCTTTTGATGCAGTTTTAAGTTTCATTTACAAAACATGTAAGTATTATTTAACCACGCGATATGTACCCAAGTAACAATTTTTAATTCTAGGAATGTTTCCTGAACATTACGATTAAGGTATGGAAACGTTCAAAGTGTCCAGTTTTCCCGATGTTCACAGAATATTATCCCACCACTTCAACAACAACAACAAAGAATTATATTATAAAAACCAATAAATGGCTTTTTAGGACAGCAGGTTCAAGGCTGACTGGTGTATTTACAGTACAGTACATGCATAAAAAAATAATAAAATGGTTTTATTATAACACAATATTTTTCAACATTATGCTAAAAGGATGTTCACACAGGACAGCACGGTGGTGCAATGGTTAGCTCACACCTCTGGGACCTGCGTTTGAATTTCCACTGGGATTCCATGTGTGTGGAGGTTGCATGTCCTCCCCATACGGTTGTGGGGTTTCCTCTGGGTTCTCTGGTTTCCCCCCCAGGCCAAAAACATGCTCAGGTTGATTGGAGTTACCAAATTGCCCATAGGTGTGTGTGTGTGTATGTGTGTGTGTGAGAAAGAGAGAGAGAGATTGTGCCCTGCGATGTGTTGACGCCCCATCCTGGGATGTTCTCTGCCTTGTGCCCATAGCCTCTGGGATACACTCCGGACCCCCCCACGACCCTGAATAGGATAAGTGGTTACAGAAAATGGATGAATGTTCTGGTACTATTATTGTGTCAATATTAACAGAATATTAAAATGGAATATTAAAGTGGAAATAGTGTTCCATCAAAATTACAGTAAGAACCTTCTCTGACAACTTTAAGAAGAACTTTAAATATTGTACTATTAGGTTAAATACTAATAGTATTAGTAATAAATACTAATACTTTAAATACTATTTAAATGCTATTAAGTATGGGGAATGTTCCCTATTAGCTGGGTATAACACCCACATCAAATAAAAATAACTCATAAAGTTTATTTTGCATTACTTTGTAAACTGGTAAGACAACATGCCGTGACAGAAACATATTGCATCTTTAGGACTGTGCTCACAAATACATATGACAAGCTAAAATCTACAGAGCAGCTTATTCAGGACCACCGCCCCCCCACTCTGTATCTGACTGGGCTCCCCCTCCTCTCTGATTCTGATTTGACCCCTGGTGACCTTCACACATCAGGTCACTCCCCACCAAAATCGCCTCTAAGACCCACAATTTCCGGCATGTAGCAAAAAATTCCTACTTCAAACGACCACTTTCTGCGGAAGGAGAAAACCCACCCATAACCTTATACTAAAATACTCATTGTGTTTATTAATACTTATGCTTAATTATCATTTAAAAAGGCGTCATTTTCATATACGCGAGCATGTTTCCCAGCCAGGCTCCTCTCCAAGCACATTAGCATTTGAAACAGGTGTTTCAATCACTTAGGAAAAAGGAAGGAGGAAAAACTCCCTCGGAGCGTGACCACAATTTTCCCCTCCAGCTTACTTTGAACTTTCACACTTTATTAACGGCATACAGTAGGCGAGGCATCGTCAAACGCTGCGAGCCAAGCATCGGAGAAGGGCCTAGCTCTGAAGCAGGAACGAGGGGGATTAATTACAGGTGGAGAGGGAGACAAGGAGATAAGACAGGAGCGAGGAATAGAGCTTATCGAGGGTGGCAAAGCAAACTGAAGAGAGATACTGTGAGAGATGTGAGACGGCCCTCTTCATGGGGAGGGATGATGCTGTGAAAGGAATTGATGGAGACGCAGTGGGATCCCGAAATGCTGTAAGTGGACCAGCTCATTAAACACAGCTTGGGTCCATGACAGTTCACACAGCTTTCAGTCTGCTACCCAGCAAAGACACCTTCTACAAAACAGCACCACGTTTCCATAATTAAAGATAAAAACTTTCACACTTTTTACTTATGCAGGCATATATTTAGACAGGTCTTGGGGGCCTCAGTTTGGGCTACGGTTAGCCGCTAGCTGCTAGCTGCTCACACCTCCGTCTCTCCTCCGGAATAACAAGCCAGATGCTCCATTGCAGCAAAACTCAAATGCCACCTCTGATGCTAAACACAATTCCACAGTTTTCAGGAAATCAGAAGCCAGGGAAGGAAAAAAATCGTAACAGAATTTGTCTCTGATGAGGTTGATGACCACAGCACAGATTAATGGTTCTAAGCAGACAGGAGTATTCAGCACTATGAATGTGACCATACCAGCAGGTCCAAACTTTAAAGAACAACAACAGCCATTTCATGATGACAACACGAACCTGAGAATACCACATCAGTCAATGCTTGTACAATCAAGGATAATTAATGAATTGCATGAACGTTCATCTATCATAGATGAGTCACGTGACTAACATACTCAGTGTTGGGCAATAGCAGCTATTAGTTTAGCTACATTTTCCAGTATTGAGGTCGCACTGATGCTAATTTCAAAAGCGAATCGCTTGAAAGTAGTGAAACTGTCCATTGAGTGATGCAGGTCAGCAGCTGCCAAGTGGAACATCACTACATCTCCCCAGACTGTCCCGTGTTTAATCCACCAAATGGGCTACGTCCTGCTAGTCCTAGATCAATGTATGTCTACGACCCAGTCAATGTAACATCAGGTTTACTACCTGCTCAGAACCATGTCTATTTTTGGTGACGCCATTTTCAATTGATAGCTATTCATCATGTCTGCGGAAGTTACTGAGTCATGATGGCAATGCCGCCGACTTTGATCAGTTGGCTGGCGTGAGATTTTCAATTCGAAATAAGTCTGCCCTCCCAGATACATGCAGGTAGCAGTTTGATTACCTTGTAAACAGTCTGTATGGTCTGCAAACTACCCCAGTGCTTTTGATGTAGCTAATTTTAGGTTTATAATGGAATAATATAGATTTGCCGTAGGATTTCTTGTGTGAGCGTGAAGAGTCTGAAAGCGTGTCAGGCCGGATGTGTGAGAGATGGCAAACTGGCATGTCCATGCCTCTATAATGTAACGAAATTAACAGAAATTACTGAATAATCACGTATTCATATGCTTACTTTCAGACCTGATTATAAATGAATGCAATGGCGTGTTTATCGAGACTGTGAAGTTACCTTTGCTGTCAGAAAGCATGAAAACACGTTTTCTGTTAAGCCTCTTTGGAGCTGTTTTTAATATGTCCTATTCCGCACGCTGCTTGTTATATATTTATTATACAAACCAATTCATGCGTTTTAATGCCGTTTGGGGTGGGCACTCCCATTTGAGGGACTTATATTTTTTCTGTTTTCCAAATCAGTCAAGACATTTGAAGTCTACCACAAATGTAATGTAGAATGTTTGAGACAGATCATTATTTGAAAAATTTAGGTGGTCAATATTATTTTTAATCAGTCCCAGAGATTTTAAAGTAGGTTCAGTATAGTTAAGCTACTTTTCTCTGATGTATGGCTTTCATGTAGCTCAGCGATATTTTTTTTTGTAGAATAACTGGTAGCTTAGCTTGATGTATTTAAGCTCCTTGCCCAACACTGGAACACTTAAGACTCCTACCTATTTGCTGGTGTAGATAGATGAACAGACTTGGAGATGAAAAGGTCAGGGGTGAATATGAATTCTTCATAAAAACAGAAATTGCCATCAGGCAGAAGTACGGCCTGTTCTCCCTGTACACGAGACACTTTTTTATGCTGCCATTATAGCCTTGGACAGGGTGCAAAAGCATTCGCATATAAGGCTCTTCTGCTCCTTGAATTGTCAGAGATGTACGAACTACCCAATTTTATTTGTATGGGCAACTACTTACGGACTCACAAATGTCAAGGAGTAAAAGACTACAGGGACTCGCATGCGTGACAGAGCAATTTAACACCAGAACTTGGAAACGTAATGAAACGTCATTGTAATGCCACATGGATATAGCAAAGCATCCTCACGTAGACAGCAGACTCAGGAAGACAGGAGGATGGTGACAGTAAGCAGGGTGAAGCTCGCGGGAGCTGGACCAGGCCTCAGACATGACTGACGGGAGCCGGGGGAGTGACGGGGTACAATTAAAATGGGATTGTCAGTGAAAACAGAGAAACAGACAGATATTGCCTAGTAACACGAGCTTCGAGACAGTGCAGAATGGATACAGTGGAAAACAGGATCACCAGCTACACGCAGTGCAGTCTGTGGCAGATTTGGCTGGATTGTGAGGCTTTCTGCAGGACACCCACTGAGCTGCAGGAAACGTCACACATGAATGGAAATGTCATTCGTGGATATAAACGTCACACGTGGATGAAATCCGCGACTGAGCTGCAGGAAACGCCGGCAATGTATTTATCATGGACTGATATTTGCAACATATTTATAATGGACTATTGACTTGCTTTGCCAAAATGATAGCAAGACACAAAAATTATATAGGCAGACAACCACTCACAGTGCTGATTCAACATGGATCCATAATTTACCCCCCCGCCAATGACTTTGTTATGAGATAAATTAGGAATTGTCAACCCTGCCCTTTCAAAGCCATGGGCAATCTTTCTTTCTGTACCACCTCAACTCTTTTGTATTCTTACGGAATTATTTGGACAGAAAGTCAATCGAGAATCAGTAAGAAAGATGACCATCTTCTATGCCGCCTGTAGAGTTCCAGCTCACAGAGGAACGCGCACCCCTGTAGTGACGGGCAAAATGATGATATCAGGGGACATTTCACAAACCAAGAGGGAGGGCTTCCGGCATGTCAGCCGGCCTCCATGGGACCACTCTGCTCCCAAGAGAGTGTTCTCCATCTATTCTCAAAACACAGACCTGTGCATCCATTATCTGTGACCTCTGATGCTATGCAAGCTCACGGTGAGCCTGGAGCCTCTTTGCAGAAGGATGCCAGTCCATCAGAGTACAAGCAGTTACACATTAATCCCATTTAAAGGCATCAGTCCACCTTTGGAATTTCAGACAATTCTTAGGACTGTGAAAGATAGCTGCAGTACTTTCCGAGAACACAGAGAGAACATGCAAACTTAGAATAGATCCAGAGCAGGAACCGTGGAGCCGTGGAGGCGAGAGGCCACCTGGCAGACATAGACATGACCACTCAGATGGACATATTCACCGAGATGCACGGAGACAGACCTTCTTGGTGAAGTCCATGGCTTTGAGGATGGAGAGATTGAGGGTCTCCAAAGAGGCCAGCACACCCTCATACTCCCCCATGTGTCTGGCGAAGTAGTCTGAGGGACAGAGAGTGGTGGGGGGGGGGGGGGGGGTTCATTGGGTCTGACAATCCGCAAGTATTTTATTGGCTCATAGTTTTAACCAAAGAGGCTTCTTAGAAACAGGCAAAAAAACAGGGTTAGGATTCAGTAACACACACAGATGCCTGTGTATCTGCGCAAATATTCATGGAGTCACTGCCTCAGGCATATACATCTTGTATATTACATGTTAAATAGACATATATATGAAAACACACACCCACACAATGTATACCTATAAAATAACAATCAGTGTCTCACACACTCATGCACATGTATCCATTAATAGACACACCGACACACTATGATCCTTGGGAATATTTCCATAGACTACTGTGGTATCATGTCACAAAGCCAGGCAGTGAACATGAACAGTGTGGGTGTTCAGGGATTTCTAGAACAGTGTTTCCCAACCCGGTCCTCAAGGACCCACAGACAGTTGTTCTACTGGGAATTGGGAGGGAGCAAAAACTATGACAGTCTGGGGGTCCCCAAGGAGCGGGTTGGGAAACACTGTTCTAGAAAACGATAAACGAAAAAAAATATGGCGTGGTTTAGTGCTGCCGTCAGTCCTGCTGGGTGTACCTGGCTTGTTCCTGGTTATGGATAATTGTTCCTGGTTATGGATAATTGTTCCTGGTTATGGATCTCTGGAACTCTGATATCTAGTTATGTGATGGAAATGTGCACATTTCCCTGGTGGAATAGCGTATTACCAGATCTCGCCCAGAACACGTCAATAGGGAAGCTGTGTAATCTCATAGCTCTGCGGCAGAGAGAGAGACGGGAACGTTCAGTCCACCACGAGTCTCTCTCTCTCTCTCTCTCTCTCTCTCCCTGTCTGTCTCACACACAGGACACAAGATTTCTTGGGCTTTACACAGACAAACGAGGCCCATGAGTGGTAAGTACTCACCACAAAGCTCCTGGGTGTCGACGTTACTGAAAGCACAGGATGGAAAGTACCAGAAAAAAAGGGTGGGGGGGGACAGAAGCAGAAAGGGTGAGATGCTGCTTTGCGTTTTTTCCCATCTCTGCATGATTAAGGGGTCCAAGGAGCCCCACTCCTGTACACCTCGCCCACCTCACCCTAACTTCTCCAGGAGGATGGGCCGGCCCAACCCTTTTGGGGGCCCTTAGCAAAATTCAATTAACATAGTTGTCATTTGTCATCTTTCTCCCATTCTGACAGGCTGATCAGATGAAGCAGCCACCTGGTGGCCACCGGGCCCTCAGCGACCGTCCAACTCGCTTATACCTTGAGTCGGCCCAACCAGGAGAATGGACCGATGATTTGGATTACGGGTAGGAAGTGGGCTGCCTGAGAGAGGACGACATGGCGGGAGTCTCCTTCTTGCTGGGGGCCTGCTGAGCGAGTTGGACTGCTGTTTCATCTAGCAGGAATATCCCAAGCTCCTTTGCAGCTCAGTTGCTGCATTTGATGATTAATATCAACACCAATCAACCAATTGACTTCAAAATGAACAGTCAAGGGTCGGGGGACGGGGGTGGTCACGTCTTCAGTTTTTATTTCTAACGTGTGAGAAGAAATATTCCCTGGCCTCTGTGACAGGGGAAATGTGGTGCTCCAGTCTGGACCAGACTGCTTCATAGCTCCAATCATCTCATTTTCAGCCAGGTGATAAACAGGCCATTGAGCAAATGGCTAATCAAGAAAATAGCTAAAGTGCCCCTGAATGTCCAATCACACAGACTTACAAGCGAAGCTGGCAAAAATAGAGGCAATCAACTTTTGTCTAGAACCATAAAATTAAATTCTACTTCTTGGAGCTCATAGAATTACACTCTGATTATGAGGCCCTGTAATTCAGCTTAGACATCCACCCAGTCTGTACTTTAAGGTACATCCTTCTCATCCAATTTCCAGGGCCCATTTGAAAAGAATGTACTTGATGGGTTCTGACACACATTATACGGCGGGATTATAACAGGAACAGCTACTCCTCTGATCATCTGGAGTCTTTGAATGAGGGGTAATTACTTATGTCAGGCCAGGGTCACTTAGCTCGGTACGCTTCTAGAACAAAGAAGTCGCTGAAAACCAGGGGCATTCGGAGATAAACTCCCTTGCTTTGTACGTGCTGACGACACTGCAGAAGCCTGTGAACTGCATCCCTTGAGGGGGGTTGTCCCTCTCTATCCAGACCCCCCTACACAGACAGCACACATAGTTGTAGCGTTTTCCTCCTTCCAAACACAAGCCCAAGGCCCCCCCGCCCACCGCCACTGAGCTCATTCGCTAAATTGACTTCACACCCTCGAGAGTAAAATGCATTTTAAACGCATCATCAGGCCAAACCCTACCTGCAGCATCTAATCAGGACTGGATCCTCGAATTTGACGCACCGCTCTGTTGCAAAGGATTCCATTCATCTATTGATCTATCAAAATATCCATCTTGGACTCACTAATACTGGTTAGGGGTTCAGGGTTCCTTGGAGGCTGTCCCATGCAGCATAGGGCACAGACAGGCCCGGGACACCATGACAGGGCATATATTCACTACAGGGCACTGGGAGACACTAATTAATCTAAAAGCTTTAAACTGCGGGTGAAAACCGTAGTGTGACATGAGGAGGAAATGCAAATTCCATACAAACAGGGGGAGGCAGGATTTAAATTCTCATCCCTAGAGGAGGAAAGAATCAGCAACACCCAATGAGTCATACGATGGATTCCAATCTGAAAATCTGTAAGCATTAAAAATGCTCACATCAGGCATAATTCTATGGAACGGAAACAATCCCAATATCGGATTCTTAAGCAAGGAACAGTTTAACTAGAAATGTACGACCGTTCAGAGCCTTACTAAAAATGGACAAAGGCTTCAAGGGGCTTAAAGGGGAGATGCCCATTTCTTTCTATTAATGCAGAGCTTCTTTCTTAAGTAATGTGTAGTGTAAATAATTATAAACCTGTCTGCTTTCATTTTTTTAAGTTATAATATATTTCACTACAGATTTATAGAAGGATATCAGCATTTTCCTTAGAGGCAGATTTGACAGTCTAGAGCTGCACAATCGTTCTGAAGGTCTGCTGGTGTCTCAGGCTGTTAAACTGATTTAACGGAGTTTTCCAGGCAAACTAATGGCATAAGGGGTTTTTTCTGTGCATCAGCAAATGTGCACTTCGCAGTCTGTCTTTGAAGCCGGCGGTGAAAATCGATGGCGGAGAGAGGATCCAAAGCGAGAAGCAGACGGGGATAAGACAGCGGGAGAGGAGAGAAGAACAAGGACCTCGGGGAACAGGGGAGACCTAAAGACTCACCTTATTTTCGTCAAGTCTAGAAAAATAAAACTCGGATAAGTTTGATGACGCAGATGAAAGTTGTTGAGTAGACTGATTGGCGGGCAACTCCGTATGGAAATAACGATAAATTCAGATTCATTGTAAATGCCTGGTTGTCCCCCACACCCTCCCGTGAGACTCACCTGGTATGATCCGAATCCATGGTGTGAAACAACTCCTCCAGCTCCTCCTCATTGAGAGAACCATCTGAGAAAAATGCCTGGAACTCATCGAGAGAGAGTTTCCCATCGTCTAGGGGGAGAGACCAACACAGGCACCATCAGTGACATGTTCTATCTACGTTAATCACACCATACAATCCTCTTCCTAAGAACATAAGAACATAAGAAATTTACAAATGAGAGGAAGCCATTCGGCCCATCAGGCTTGTTTGATGTTCCTACAATTCCAAGCACGACTGACTGCTACTGACAGAAAAGATGAAGCTTTATTTGCCATATGTGCAAGTACATTGGAAGGCTTACTTTCTTATATCATGCTCTCCTCTGAGACACACACACAGGGCTGAAAGTGAAGCCCAGGGTTTGAGCGTAGGGGCAACCATTTTTACAACATTGCTGGAGCATTTTTTGGGTGGCTAAGAATTTTGCTCAAGATTAAGTTAGATTAGGTTAGTGTGGCTACTCCGTTCAGCGTGATATTTTAACCTTCTGCTCACACCCCCCCCCCCCAAATAAAAAAAAAAATGGATTTGAATGCCACAATGGAATGCATATCTTTGTATTTTTCATGAACAGGTACCAGTGTTTGTTGGAGCTGGACTGCATGCTGAAAGAAATACAATTACTTTAGATGATTACACAATTAGCCATTAACAAAAAAAACACCGGCAGTTAAGCGCAGGATGCCTGAAAGGGCACTTAACACTGTATGTGTGCAGCTGGACACACTATAGACACTCAGTCGCTCCCCAACACAGCCTCAAGGACTAACAGAAGAGTGTGGGGTGCTAATGAGCGGGATGCTAATGCACAGGATGCTAATTATCCTCCCCTGAGTCACTGGAGCCCCCAGTGTAAGTTACTGTACGTCAGGGAATGAAAATATTCATCATTCCGCTCAGCCATGAAGCCGCAAAACTGTATTTATAATTATAGATTCAGGTCTTATGGTGGAAAAAAGACTGAATCATACGAGAGGAAAGGGGAGTATGTCCTTGAAGATGTCTGGATACAATGGTGTTGTTTTCATGATCTACCACCCCCCCCCCCCCAATTTTCCCTCACAGAATATCTTCTTTTGGACTCCATTGGTAGTTGAGAAAAATCCCTGGCTTGGCAAGATTATAGCAATTACAGCACCCCCCCCCCACCTAAGAGGAGGACATAGATGGCCGACTTGCTCATGTCACAATCACATGACATGTCAGTCATATCACCTGGCTGCTGACCACAGCAGGCAGGGTGTTCTGTCAAAAGTTAGCAGCCACCGCTGAGCCTAAAGTTTCCATCCCGCTGGAGGAAATCAGACCACGGGTTCAGGAACAGGCTTCCAGCCGCTTGCTCCTATGAGATCATAAGTCACAAGAGCGATGAGGAGTAATCAATAAGGGCCCGGGCTCAGGATGTAAATCTGAGCCACACGAAGGTGGAGCTCGGCCTTCTGGGAGCTGCCCAGCTGCGGAAAATGGGGACAGCAGCCAGCTCAAGCTGGCCTGCCACCAGCGCGGCATCATTCATGGCGGATCGCTGCAGAGCTTGAGGCCGTCCCAGGCGATTCAGCGAAGGGAGTCACGTGGTAGAAAGACCGAAAACCACAGAAGGGCCACACGATCACGGACAACATCCACATCGCTAGTAAGCACTGGGAAAAACTCCGTGACAACGTCAGCTCTAAATTCTTATATAACCGTTTACACAAGATAACTTTCTATATAATTTCATAACTGCACAGCTGATCGATTCGCCTCTTAATCCCCAACATGCTTCACAGCAGCTGGCAGATAAGTGTCCTCTGTTGCCTGGTGGGACACGGGCTCCATGAGAGATCAGCCTCACCCTCCCCACACCTAGATTGCACGGGGGTTGGGGGGGGGGCGGGGGGCAATAAGGACCAGAGTGCAGAACTCATTAAGTAACAACACAAATCTGATTCTATTATTCTCCCGTCAAAGATGAATTTGCTTAAAGAAATGCTTTTCACTAAATCTCCACTACCTTCCTTGGTAGGAACACATTGCAAAGTCTCCGATTAATCTAAATATAATAATTAATCTAAGATCTGTACCACTAAAGACCCCCCAGGAGACAAGAGGGCGCTTGGCATATATGTGCTAGATTGAGTTGGTTACAAAAAAAGGGATCAACTGCTATCTTCAATCAAATGAACACATTCATTTAAAAAG
This sequence comes from Isichthys henryi, assembly GCA_026776945.1. Taxonomy (NCBI): domain Eukaryota; kingdom Metazoa; phylum Chordata; class Actinopteri; order Osteoglossiformes; family Mormyridae; genus Isichthys; species Isichthys henryi. The sequence continues at coordinate 20,155,316 of JAODJX010000007.1, read as the reverse complement.
TTACTGCCCCTGTGGGTTTCTATCCACCCCCTGGACAATCAGAGCATCCCTGGTGCAAAAGTCGGGTGCTGATGTTTATGGAGCTTTCATCTCAGCTGAGAGTGACGCAGCTTAACAACATGACAGATTTCCTGCCGAACCTCTGGCACTTTCTGTTGACATGAAGAGACTTGTTCTCTAAGAAGGAATGGTGTGTTTATGTAGGTGTGAATTGGGGGGGAGGGCAGGGATCAGACCTCTAAGGGACACGGTAATGCTAAAGGGGAAGAGGTCACGGTCGGTAGCGGCCCTCATTAGTGCCATGTGGGCCAAGCAGAGGGCGAAGCAGGGGTCTCAAATCCAGAGTGGCTGAGCATTTCGAAGCTGCCACCTGCAATTCCCACAGTCTACACACTCTGCTGTAGCATAGCGGTTAGCGCTTTCGCACAGCTGAAAGATTGTGGGATGTGCACAGAGCTGTATCTCCAGAGGTCATGGTCTATTACACATAAACACAAATTTACTATTAACCAAAGTCAGTGTAGCATGAAAATAGCTTCAGCCCTGAAAATGCGCTCCTCTCGCCATGCCTGGCAGCTCTGGCAGTCCCTCCTGCGCTCGATCCCCTGGTTCCATCTCTCATGTTTGCAGGACATTAGTGCTTATGTACTGAGCTGTCTGTGCTTCAGGTGAGCACTGGTTAGTGTTAGCTCAGTGTTAGGTTAGATTAGCGTCCACATTTACCCCATTAAACCTCAGCCTGCTTAATTCTGTCTTTACTGGACCTAGTTCACATCCATCCATCCATCCATTTTACAAATCGCGGGGGATCCGGAGCCTATCCCGGAAGCAATGGGCACGAGGCAGGGAACAACCCTGGATGGGGGGCCAGCCCAT
>JAODJX010000007.1:20114024-20124852 GCA_026776945.1 Isichthys henryi | reverse complement strand
ACTCACACATGCACACCTACGGGCAATTTAGCAACTCCAATTAGCCTCAGCATGTTTTAGGACTGTGGGGGGAAACCGGAGTACCCAGAGGAAACCCCATGATGACACGGGGAGAACATGCAAACTCCACACACATGTGACCCAGGGGGAGACTCGAACCCGGGTCCCAGAGGTGTAAGGGAACAGTGATAACCACTGCACCACCATGCCACCCCCTCTAGGGTTACAACAGCAACAAAATGCCGAAATTATCAATGAATTATGGTAACTGGTGAATTATATAAAGCCCGCAACATTTAATGTAAATTTTGTTTTAAAAAGGATAAAAAAACAATAAATCAAAAATTCAGTAATGTTTCAGCACTATGTAGTAATGTGTTGACCAAAATGAATAATTTACGTGGTTATGTAAATTGCACAAAATAAATGATATAATGCATTCATTTATAAATCATATAAACGGGATTGATCGTGTCTATGGAAATGGCGCTTGCAGTGATTATGCAGCTGAATGATGGTGCCTTAAATGTCATTTTAGTTTGGGATTTCTCAGGAGATTGGTTTTCCTGTTGTAGCGAGAATGGCGGCCAACTGAGGCAACGAAGCAGACGATTATAATACATAATGCATTCGCTTGCACCAGCCATAAGGAGTTTCACTCTCGAAAAGAGGTAAGCCCTTTATCCATCTTCCCTCTCTCTCTCTCTCTCTCTCTCTCTCTATCCCTCCCACTCTCTCTCTAACACACACTTGAAGATGCCTTGCCCTCTGCCTCCTCATCTCTCTCTCTCGCACGTACACGCACACGATGGCGCACACTCACGCACGCGACGACTCACATTCATTTTAACACTCTATAACCCGCACGCACAGATAATAAAACTGCTCGATCACGTTTGATTTGCTGTATCGCATTTTTCTGAAAACAAGCGAGGTGTCGTAGAGATGGTTTCTGAGATTTAGATCTCACTCACAGCCTGCATACAAAATAACCCTTAGCTGTAATTTATACGGCTCTACACACACACACACACACACACACACAAACTCTCTCAGAGTACTAAAAATATGGTTCACTTATTAGTATGATGAACCATGGAACCAGGGAGCCCAGGGTAACCTTTGGACCAGTAAATAAAAATGACCCAATAAATAATCGAAGAAAAATGACCTACAAAGAATTTAATGCAAACTGATAAAACCAATCCATCCATCCATTTTTTGAAACTTCCCACCAGTGGGGTTTGGAGCCTATTGCAGAGGCTATGGGCACAGGGCACAAGGCAGGGAACTACCCAGGGTGGGACGCAAACCCATTACAGTGCACACTCTGTCTCTCTCTCTCTCTCTCTCTCACACACACACACACACACACACACACCATTTGATAACTCCAATCAGCCACAGCATGTTTTTGGACTGTGGGGGGGAAACCGGAGTACCCGGAGGAAACCCCACGACGACATGGGGAGAACATGCAAACTCCACACACGTGTAACCCAGGCGGAGACTCAAACCCGGGTCCCAGAGTACTAACCACAGCACCACCGCGCCGCCCCACAAAGTAATAAAACTTCATTAATAAATGCCTGAATCAAATCTGTGTTTTTGAAAAACAAAATGTTATATCTGAGTTATTGAAAAGCAAACTGAGAAACGCACATGTCTTTATGCCCCTCCACCCCTATGGCTGCCCCTTGTTCAGATGCGTACCGCGGTCTGTGGTCTGTGTGCCCCCCCTCACACAAAGGGATTGGCAATAATATATATAACAACAATTTGATCAGGAGGTAAACATAAGACGGCAGCAGTCTGGGAGAATGAGAGATCCAATGTCTAAAGCCTATTAGGGCTCTGATATCAGAATGAAATCCACACTGACCAACAGACGCCCCCATACTAACGTCGTTAGCCTGCTCTGTTGAAACAGCCCTGGATTGATAGATGTAATCGGCCGTAGGTGGGGGGGGGGGCAGCAAGAGGGTATGGAAACAGCACAGAATGGGCTTTGCTGTGTTTGTGTCTCTCTCACAGGATGTAAAACAGACCATTTGTGAGATTTCTGAGGTTTGACTCAGTAGAAACTGAATCAGCTTCCTTCAGATGGATCTAACAGTCAGATCTAACTGTTATGTTTCATGTTCCTCAAGGCCCCGTACATCCTGCCCCCACCCTGTCCTCATCACGTCCCTCCTCACTGATGTGACGCTGAGATGCCATTGGGGAGAACGGACGCCCTTACTGGCGTTCCCCTCAGCACCAGTGTGCTTCATTTATCAGAATCTCCATTTCTCATGGAAACCGTTATCCCTCCATGAAAAGTGTCCCTCCAGGGGACCCGTACCCCAGCATATTTGATGTGTGGCCTATAGGTGCAGCATGACAGAAGCACTCGGCCTGCCCATCTAAGGAGGCAGAGCCCACCACTGGTAATAACCGGCTCCTTCTGAGATTGCTGCTTCTCAGTATCCTGATGACCAGACTAGCCTGCAACCCAGAATGTGAAACAATGATATGACACCACAATCAGGATGGCACCACCTGGTGGTCGGAGATTTATGTGCAGGGCGTGAGCCAGCTTAAAAGGGAAAAAAGTAAGAGACAGGATTAAGGCCTGGTGTGGAGCTCACAGTAAGGCCTGGTGTGGAGCTCACAGTAAGGCCTGGTGTGGAGCTCACAGTAAGGCCTGGTGTGGAGCTCACAGTAAGGCCTGGTGTGGAGCTCACAGAGCACTCGCACCTTAAACAGCACCTCATCACTGCTACTTCCCAAGAACCAAAAGTCAGCGACCAAATATTTTAATTCAGTCAAATTTATTTTGATATAGTGCCTTTCACGACAGAATCAGCTTAAGGTGCTTTACATGTAACACATTACAACAGCATATATACAGAAAAAACACAATAACAGGGGAAAGAGAAGAGAAAGAAAGAAAGCTAGATGAAAACGGAGGAGAGGAACCAAAAATTCCTAAGTTATACATATGTATGTATGTGTGTGTGTGTATGAAATGGGTGGAGTGCAGCATGTTCTTTACCAGATTCTTCTTTAAGAGCATGTTTGTAAAAGGAGCTCGATCATGTAGCTATAGAGACTCACTCTGCCACCTGCAGTATTAATGACAGCAACGTTCTCAGCGTTGGTGAGCTGCCCCAGGAGGCCAGTGGGCTCCACAGAGTAGACAGACCTTCGATGTATCACGGCTGTTTCTTTCATTCCATCCTCAGACACTTTCACTGGATGCCCTGAAGGCGATTCCTGGATTCTCTTAAAAATCTCTAGCACACGATGTATCTGTGTAATGTGTCTCCGGTGATCAGGTCAATCCGTCTCCCAGTGCTCCCAGTCCTAGTCTTATGTAACTCCCACGGGTGAGATAGCCCGATTGCACCTGGGACTAGGTTGTCCTCAATTACATCCAGGTCCATCACTGCTCCTGTTAAAAAGCACCAGCTGAGAAACAGCACATGTACAGCACGGCGCCCCCTGTCTGCCTTTCTACATTCCTGCTACCCTTCCCAAGAGCAATTGCACCACCTCTTCTCTTGTCCAGATTATAGTTCTTCCCAACATGATCTTGATCCCTCAAACTCTTCCATATTCCACTTTTGTTTCTCTCAGTTTTATCCCCCAAGAAGCACAGTCTTAAGGGTTCAGAAAAGGTTCATGCAGCTTCAGGAAGCAAACCAACCCTCCATTGTCCATTTTGTCTTTCTGAAGGTGATCCTCTGAAGTGAAGTTTACAGGACCAGCCTTCTCAGCAGGCCAGTCGCTTGGTAACATGGAGGCAAAGGCTGATCGAACGCAGAATAATCCACAGACTAGGAGAACCATGAAGGTTAGACCTTCTGTACCTTTGGGAAAGTGAATTGATTAGCTTCATTCAGCACATATGCAGTGATATCAGTGGTTAAAATTCTATAGGAGCAACAGCATAGATGGTATGTGAAATTGATTAAAAATCTTTTCTCTGAAGGTAAGCATTAAGCAGATTTGATTCTGGACTGACTGCAGTTGCTTCAGAAGCAGAAAAATTTGCCATCCAATTAAACAATTTATTAACCAAGATGGTTAATTAATAGTTGAGATGTAGTGACCTCCTCAACATGAATCGCCCCTTTTCTGGGCACAGAAGATAGCACCCCGCCCCCCATACACACATTTTAATTTAAGGTGCAAAGATGACAGGATGATCAACAGTGGAACCTGCTGCGTTTGAGCGGCTCTCCGCTGGATCGATAGGCAGTTCGGTTATGTGATTTATAGCACATCGATTGAGGTGGAGCAGCCTCGCAGTGCCAGAGCGTACGGGAACTTCCTGGCTACAGCTTCCACATCCCCCATCGCATCAGACCATCTCCATGGCGCTCTCGCCTTATAAGCCCTCCTGGGGTTGCTGAAGAGCCGGTATTGATGAGTAGCGTGCCATGTCAACCACCAGACACAATGTTCAAATCACTAGGGAGAGTCAGTGAATCCCTCAAGCACCACACTCACCATAAATTCTTCCAGCGCTGAGCCGCTTATAAAAACAGTCCATGATACATGACCTGAGTCTTTTTTAGGAATGAATCAGTAAAGCAGAACTTTAAAAAACTGATACCTGAAAGCATAACCTTGGCCATTCAGCAACTGTTTTTCTAGAACTTTCTACACAAATAGTCTCGTGGAAGGCTATGCCTGAGTACAGTGAGGAACCTGTAAGCAAGTCTCCCTGATAAGGCTGTCGACCAGTTTACAATTATACATAATTAACATAAGGACTATTATAGCGCATGTAGTTTTTAAGTGTGGCCCCTTTGGCCCCTCACTTTATCCAGTGGCTGTGTATGTGCGTGATGAGACAGTCAGGGAGCAGAATCATTAGAAGGCAGAGCTTAAATCCAGGAGCATGAGGCTTTGTTTGAAAACCATGTACACAAGATAAAGAACCCTGATGAAATCAAATTCACGAAAGCAGCCAAAACCTGCTTAAAACCAGTTAATTCAGTCACAGGGGAAATCAAAGGGAGAACGGAAATTTCCTGGGGAACTTTATATGCCCTGTGACCATTCGTCAGGTTGGTGAAGGTAAACCGGACGTTAGTGGTCAGCATCGATTCCCAAATGGCAGGCCTATTTGGCCGATGTCACCCTATCTTTTAGATCCCAGCAAGAAAGACAGCCGGGAACGTCGCTTACAGAACCGGTGAATATTTCTGTATGGGAAATGGACACACAACAGTGATGAAAGGACAGTTTGGGAGGGATGGCTGAGAGAAACTGGAAGCAATTCACAGCCTCGCAAGGGAACCTCCGTACGTTTGTGTTTGTTATAAGAACCAGCAGTAAAATTATACACAATATAACTATGTCTAGCAGAAGCTGGTCAGAAATGCGTCACACAGTTCTCTCAGCTAAAACATCCAGTCTCACTTTTTACTGCTGCGTCAAAGAGGTCAAACCCCGGAGTTGAAAACCAATCAGAATGCAGCATTTGATGCTGTGAAGGTGGGGCTTGATGTGTATCTTACCCAATGGCATCCCGGTATATGTAAAGATAATGGGCACATCCTGCTGCAGAAATAACACACACACACATATCCTACTATGTAAATACACCCCCGCTATGATATGCCTTCTTGAGGTATAGAAGCAGATGGCCTGTGAATACAGCATATGCGCACGGACTTTCCTTTACACAAAGTGTGCGAAGTACATACACTTCCTTCTGCACATAATATATACAACCGATGTCACCTTTAAAGAATATAGAATCCCTCTATCTTAAAGGGCTTCTGGAAATCTGACTGTGCAATTCCCAAAGTGGCCAGTGAGGGCAGTGTGGCTCACATTAGGCTTTAATTTGATTTACGAATGCTCTTTAGGCTGTTAGAGCCATATTAAAGTAAATGCCTCAGCCAGCACTTTTTAGCAGCTTGCAGAATGATTATAATAATTAAGTCTTCCCGCTTAGCTGTTCCTCTTATTGTGGGTTTGTTATTTAAAATCGATGTCTGTATCAGGGACAGGAAAGGGTGTGTGGTTGGTTTTTAGCCAACGATGGTTATGTATCGTCTTATAAAAACGTAGCAAATGTCATTACTCATGACATCACAGTTTTTAATTATTAATTATTTATTGCTTGGGGGCAGTCATTTAGCATACACAATAAAATAAAATATTAGCCTCAGTGAAATTAAATGATTTAGATTGAATACATTAGTATCATTAAGAGATATTTTTGGGTTATGATTTGGTATCATTATGCAAACTGCAGTGAGCTGAGGGGACTTGCAGGTCCCTGGAACATGAATCAAAAGCAAGCAGCCCCCACGAGCTATAAATTTCTTAGCGCTGCTGCTAATTGAATAATGTTAATGAGAGTGATTGTTTGCAGAAAATGCAGGCAGTGATGACAATGCGGGAGACAGTATTAACAGGAGCAAACGTCCTGTCTAATGTCTGGGAGAGGTAGTGTCCTGTAAACATTCTATGTGATCAGTATGGTCGCATAGAATCACTGAAGTGGTTTACAGTAAAGTCCTTATATTAATCGAGTGTGTCCTTAACAGTGATTCCTAGAGCGCATTTCTATGAGTTACTGTGAACAAAGCTAACAGGCTGCCCCCCCTCCAACATCCCTGCTAAATGTGTATTTCTTACAAACTGAATCATCTCTGTTCCAGCAGAAGGCAAATTGGTGTGTCCATACAGCTGCATGTGTGACATACTGTATACACACTGAGAATCTCACAGACGTCACATGCACAGATGCACACTGGCAGAGCAATTCATTACACATAGCACACCCATCCATCCATCCATCCATCCATCCATCCATCCATCCATCCATCCATCCATCCATCCATTTATCTGCCTGCCCTGCTTAGGGTCATCAGGGGGCCTGGAATGAAGGGCAGGTTTATTGCTACTTCAGCATCTCCAAATAAGGAAGCTGTTTATTTAATATTTTGTGTAGTGACTGTTTGTGGCCAACAGGGGCTCCCCACACAAATGCATAGTTTGTATACTGCCGTTAACGATACGAAGCAGGAATGGAAACCTCTGGTGACTTTTGTGTGTTACTTTTGTTGAGTGTGAACCTGTTCCTGATATTGAGGGATATTGAGGGATATGGACACAAGCCCCACACTCATCAGCGCCACCTACAATCCCCTCTGAAAGTATTGGGATGGCAAGGCCAGGTCATTTGTTTTTGCTGTACGTTGAAGACATTTAGGTTTAAGATCAGAGGATGAAAGATGAGAGTTTTGAATTTAATAAAAAATTAATTTAACGTAGTATTTGGTTGTGTATGCCTTGCTTCAATGACAGCATCAAGCCTACGACTCATTAAAATCACCAAGTAATTGGTTTCTTCATTTGTAATGTTTTTCCAGGTTTTTACCACGGTCTCATTCCGTTTTTGTTTCTTTTGGGCATTTCTCCCTTTAGTCTCCTCTATAGGATGTGTAATGCATATTCAGCCGGGTTGAGCTCTGGCGACTGACTTGGCCAGTCTAAAACCTTCCACTTTCCCCCCCTGATGAAGTTGGCATTGTGTTTTGGACCATTGTCTTGCTGCATGATGAAATTTTGATGCATTTCTCTGTAAATTGGTGGACAAAATGAGATGTCTTCTGAATTCATTTTGCTGCTACCATCATGAGTTACATCATCGATAAAGAACCTGAACCTGAACCCGTTCCAGAAGCAGCCATGCCAGCCCATGACATAACCTCCACCGTCCTTCTCCAATGAGCTGGCTTGTTCTAGATGATGAGCAGATCCCTTCTTCCTCCACACTTTGGCCTTTCCATCCCTTTGGTAGAGGTTCATCTTGGTCTCATCAGTCCATAACACTTTGCTCCAGAACTGCAGTGGATCATCTCTGTACTTTTTTTGCAAATTCCAATCTGGCTTCCCGATTCTTACTGCTCTCAAAGTTGTCTTTCAAACAGTGGTTTGTGTTACCTTCACCCCTGCCCTGAGGAGGCTGTTGGTGACGTCACTGACTATTCTTTAGGGGTTCTGCTTCACAGTCCTCACGATATTTCATTTATCAACTGTTGTTGTTCTCCTTGGACGACCCGTTCGATATCTGTTACTCAGTACATCAGTGGTTTCCTTCTTTTTCTGGACATCGCAGACCATACTGACTACACTCAAGCTTTGTCCCACGCCTCTGATTGATTTCCCCTGCTTTTTCAAAATGCCCTGCTCTTCTCCCATGGAGAGCTCTGTGGTCTTCATGCTGGTTTATCCTTACAAACTACAAGTAGAGTCTTCACAGGTGACCCCAATGCTAAATCCGAGAGCAGACATTCAGAGCTATTTATTGATTAAACACTCAATCTAACAGGACTCACCTGGGTAACATGAAACAACCATCAGTCACAAGTTCCTATAATTTTGCGCGACTAGTCTGGTACTAAAGTTCTATGTTGTTTACAACATCTTGATGTAAACCAGGAAATAAATGCTGCAATTCTGACCCCTTGTCTCCTATTTACCTTTTGATCTCAAACTTGAATGTCTTCAGTGTGCAGCAAAAACAAACAAACTAGCCGTGCTGTTCCAATACTTGCAGAAGGGACCGTAGTTTCTTTTCTCTCAGGATGTTTTTGGCTCTGATCATTATTCTCTTTAATAGTCTGTGCAGAATTAGCTAATTAAAGAATTTCTTATTACCAGATTGTGTAGTGTGATCCTGCCATTCCTTCACTCATATCTTCTCAAATTTTTTGGTGGGAACAGGGCCTGATCCAGGCATAGGCAAACTAGGCAACTGCCTGGGGCCCGACTGGCACAAAGGGGCCCCATCATACAGTAGTCATGAAAAAAAGAACATGTACATAAATATATATTATATTTTTTTGTAGACAGTATATTTATATTTGTGACGGCACCCCGCAAGCTGAGTAGTGGATAATTGACATTGCCCAATTTTTAATCCTTTCTAATTTCGCTTTCACCTGCAGAAAAATAGCTCAAGTAGCCTGCTGGGGTGGGGTGCCTTAACCATGTCAGCCTAGGCCCCCCAGGAGAAGCAAATCCACCGTGAGGGGGGAATCCTCATCATCTGTCCCAGACCTCCACAACTGGCCCCACAGTCAGCATCACACGGGAGCTTAGCAAAGTGAGAGTCCCCATTCTAACAGCTGGGGCAGGCCCCATGTTTTTCACTGTTGGGCATACTGGTGTATTGGGGTATGGCACTAAGTCCTGTGAAAACTCTCCGCCTGTCACTCGCTGTCTGCATGTTGCACTGTGGTCACTGTTTTCCTCTATTTTCATCATCATCATCATCATATGGATGGCATGACTATTAAGTCTTAAGTTGCCTTGACTAAGGCATCCTGTTAGCAGCCCATACAGGCAGTGCAGGGTTTCAGGGCTTTGCTCAGCGTGTGTCTGCAGGTTCCGTGCGGCCCAGGCTCTGCCTTTTCTCGGTCCCGTGTCCCCGCCGTATTCCCAAGGCCACTCTCGGGGCAGCAGTTTACACTTCACCTCTCTGTTATCGAGTGACAATAAGTACTTGAGGAGTCCAATTGCTTTTAAACTCTCTGGGAAAAAAAAGTCAATAGCAATTTGGAAAGTGGATGTAAAGGATGTGGAGGGCTGGAGTACAAGGCACACGTGATGTAGAGACGGGTTCGAGTTGTTTGGAGAGCAGCAGTAAGTGCATCTTGAACTGCTATGAACGCCCTGGGAAAATAGTTATTTTCTCTGAATGAACAGGCAAATTGTTGCTGACAGTAATGTTTTTGGGAGGCACAGAGGCTCAGTGATGCTTTAATCCCACCTCTGCTTTGTGTGTCTGTGTGTGTGTGTGTGTGTGGACCCTGCAACAGATTGACATCTGCATTATTTCCAATGATGCCTGTCTGGGGCCCGTAATGTTTTTGGGCCCCCTGTTGGCCACAAACAGTCATTGCACTGAATAAAAGATAAACCAGCCATTTTCTGCTAACCAGCCAGCTAGCTACAATCCTATGACTCTACTCACTAGCTATTTATTTTTTGAAATTACTGCTGAGATTCACGGGGCCCCTAGAAACAGCAAACTGGCTCTTGACTGTCAGTGCAGCCATTCATGCGTAAATATGTGTTACTGCCATTCAGCTGCGACTTCGCTCCTCAGCACCATTATCATTCTATCAGCAGTGCGTAAATAAACAGGCATCAATGCGACTGTGCTTCAGATGGCTGGAGAATGTGAATGCGATTACTGAGCGCCTGTACCGCGCATTACGCATTCCCACGAGAGAGACACTGCTCCTCCCCTGTGGAACGTGACTCATGTTTTAAGAATGTCATTTCCTGAACTTAACCACCACCTTCCATCATGCGTTTCATTTTTGTCCAAGCAAGATTTTTTTTGTACGACACGCTCCAGTAATAATAAAAAAAAAAGGTTTGGTGCAAATGGAGTCAAAGAACCACAAGATTACAGAGAAGTTCACATGAGATAGTAGTGAGGAGGATATTTCCTGGCCCCTGCTATGCACCCCCCCCCCCCGCTTCACCCTTACAGGCCTTCACCCTCCCTTCTGATGGTGCTAGGCCACCTACAGTCTCCATGTTAGTGATGCGGTCACCTGACCGTACTGCACCAGCCTGTTAGAAAAGATGATATTTGAAACTGTATCTAAACATATGAATCCAATAAATAGGGACGAGCATGTCGGGTGTGGCACGCAGCGGCGTTTTTCGCACATCTGCGTGGGGCTCTCTGGTGCCTCCTTTTGGCCACAAACAGTCACTACACCAATAAGTGAACTGCTTTCTTATTTCGGAGATGCTGAAGCAGCATGTTCTGCTAACCAGCTAGTGAGCTACCATC
>JAODJX010000007.1:20062302-20085695 GCA_026776945.1 Isichthys henryi | reverse complement strand
CCCAGACAACATAGCTCCTGAGATCACTGGAACACGCAAACCCCTCCACCACGATAAGGTGTCGGCTCCAGGAGAGGGATTGAGACTCCTAATTTAGTAACTCCACACAAAATTAAATAATAATAATAATAAGAAATAATAATAATATATTAATAAATTATATCATAAACATTTGCTATGGGCAAAATACACTACTGTAGGTTAGAAGAAAGCAACTTCCAAAATTTTGCATGTAATGATTATGGATTTAAAATTAAAATGATAACACTGGACAATAATAAATGCTATAATATAATTAGAATAAACTAGCTGCATGTTTCATATGTTAATTTGTGAAACATTTTTAGATTTTTAGAATCTAAGCCTTTGACCTGTGCGGTGTATGAATTTACAAAATGTTTGATTCGTTTAGATTTGATAACCAATTTGACCGATTCACTAAAAAGAACCGGTTTAAAAGAACGGACCGTTCACGAATGGAACTCCACCGTCGTTCACTTGGATAGCTGTTTTTGCGTGCAGTCTCCCGTAGGAAATGAGACTGACCAGCACTACTGTACTACGACAAGTTCAATAAACACTGCATGAAGAATCCATACAAATATAAAGCTGTACACAGCACAATGTATATAAAGCTCCATCACACAGAAAATCGCTTTTTGGGACGACCGTGAAAAGGTTACGTGGCTTTAGTCCTTGTGCGACAGGCTCACGGTTCACTGGCTCCTTATATGGGAACATTGATCGCCGAAGAGCTTGTATTGAGCCGGCCTGCATGTTTGTACGGTAAAATGTTTTATGAGTTTGTACTCTGTTTAAAGAGGGCAATGGGGGTGACGTCAGTCAATAACATCCATCAAAAATAAAGGAGATAGATAGACACGGGGCTCCAGGCTGGAAAGCTGTCCATCACCCAGCAGAATCTCAAAACACAGGTAACGGTGCTGGTTGTAGTGTTCCGGTAGAGCTCTGACGGTTACCATAGGGGGCGCTGTGTGATTCAGTGGGATAGGCCACCGTGCTGGCAATCAGAAGGTTGCTAGTTCAAATCCCAATGCTGGCAAAATAACGGCATCAGTGCTGGCTTCTTGAGTAAGGCCCTAAACTGGTCCCCCTGTCCCGAAAAATGCTCTGGGGTCACGGCTGACCCTGTGCTCAGACCCCAGGCTTCCCACTGACATGTGTCTGTGTGAGCATACTTGTATTAATGGAAAACAGAAGAGCATAATTTTAAGCATCATCACAGGCAGCTGTGTGGAAGGGAAGTTTCCCCTACAAGATGCAGACAGCTCATATTCTAGGGGAGATCTGCATGATACAGCACCATAAATCTGTCTGCTGGAATAATGATGCAAATATTCATCAAACCACTTTCCATGCTTCTCATTAATCATAAGTCTAATATTAATAAAAAAAACACGATACGTGTCTGCCAAATACAAAAGAAATGTGATCGCTATACCCTGAATGAATGTAAAGTAAAAGGAAACCTTTAAATATATCCCCCTATCTGCCTGATATCTGGCTGGTACACATGTAATTCTATCTAAGAAATTATTTATTTTCTACTAAGCTTCTTAATGGTCTCAGAGCTGTACTACAGATCTCCTAACTGTTCAGTTTGAGACATATCCAGTTGATCAATTATCATTAGTAGTTACTTGAATCATATGTGTTTTAATTATGCAATCATTTTTATTAACTGCATTCATTATTCAATATAGATTTCAGGTTGAGAAGTTGGATTTTGTACTGTAACAAGACACTCAACCAGCTCTATACATGACTTAACATCTAAAATACATGTATAGATAAGTGCTCATGTGTAAGTCTGTATGGTGGTCTCATTCGCTCATACAGCGTTCTCCTGCGTGAGGTCACATATGTACAAATTGCATAAACATGGACAAGCACAGACAGTAAGTCTAACTGAAGCTCCAAAGCACAAACTCCTTTAGACACACAAAAGCCTACTTCCATTCTTCCTCTGCCTTTTGCTTTTTCATTTTTTACCTCGTCTCCCTGCGCCTGTTTAAATCATTAACGTGGGGCATTTCGAAGTTCTCCCATCCACCCTAGGAAATGCAAAGAATGTCACATGAAAAGGAGTGCAAATGAAAATGTGAGATGTCCGGATTCCCAAGATGAAAAGATGGCTTTTGGAAAAGTGCACACACAGGGGCGGGTTAGTTGTCTGTGCTTCACCCCAACCCCCCCAGATATTTCAAAAACTAAATAAACAGCTAGCAAGTAGAGTCAGAAGATTGTAGCTAGCTAGCTGGTTTAGCAGTATCTGCTAAATAAGGAATGGCTTTATTTAATATTTAGTGTAGTGACTGTTTGTGGTGAACAGAGGGCCCCCAAATCTTGGGGTCCCACTCAAATGCTTGGTTTGAATGGTGGCATATACTGAGATCATGATATAGTTAGACATACCTGGGAACATTTTGTCTTCATTATTACCCTCTTAAAATGTGCAATAAGACTGGACATTCAGCAGCATCATGGCAACGCTATGGCAACATCTGTGACAACAGTGCTTAGTGAGATCTGATGGTTTTACAGACACAATGCATCTGTGTCACATGCCTCTGTATAAGTGGGAGGTAGATTGAAGGACAGACTAGGTGGAGCCATCAATTTGAGTATGGTGACACTGCCTCTGGTTCCAGTGGCCCTCTGGCTCAAGGACGGGCTTGTCATTAATTGTTCAGTGATGACAACCAGGTACAACATTTAGTATGTTAAATGAACTGGACATAAAGGTCTCATGCAGTTCTGTTTACTGGGTAACATCAGTGCTAAGCAAACCCCTAGATTTAGAGAAGCTCCAAAACAATTCTATGACGATATCTTCAGCATCAAACCAAAATCACAAAAACGACCAAGGTTTTTTATTTCACAATTCGCATTCAAGAACTTCACCCCTCTTCCTGACTTCTGCACCATGCCTGGAACAAGAAGACAATAAGTTTAGCTTTGCTTTGCTTTTCCAGGGGTTAAACACACAATGGCACAAGTAAAATATGACACAAATATCTAGGCTGTATGTCAGATATTAGGACACATACTAGAGGGAGATTGTGTTCTGAAACTTATACATTTCAGGGGCACATTTTAGAGAAATTGATTTGAAAAATGCATTACAAATGAACTGAGATTGTAAAATCTGGAAGTTCTTCCCATATCATCCGGATACCTGTTATTGGATATTGGTGGCTTAAGAGAAATTGAATAATTGTAATAGCAATATCCGTAGTAAGTCATAAACCTAATCATGCCTTCTTCCTCTGGATTTACTTAGGCCGACTAACATCAATATTAAAACATTTAATCAAACATGCAGGTCAGTCCCAAATGTCCCACAACCGGCTGAAAAACCCTGCAGAATTACCACCTGATTCTGCTTTTTTTTTCTTTTCTTTTTTTCCCTTTTTTCCCTTTTTTTATCCCGCTTTCATGGACATTAGCTGTCCACCTGCCAGCTCTCACACAGCCTCTCTTCTCCTTCCTCTTCTCCAGCTCATCCCAGACTGCACACCGCAGTGCACGCTGAAGGGGGGCGGCCCCGTTCCCCCCACTCCCTGCCCTCTCCCTTAATCTTCCTGTCTCTGACAGGCGGATGTTAAATAGCAGCGGCAAATAGCCGGGACAGAGAGTGCAAAAAGTGCATCTTCTGGGAGAATGACATCATAAACAGTAGCCCAATGTCTACAGTCTCTCAGCACATTACCCTGCCTCAAAGGCTGAGGAGTAAACAGCAAATTGGATTGAAGGATTACATCGTATTAAATTCTGACAGGTTAGATTATAACCCTTTAACAGCAGCTCGCATGGCATTCGGAGTCCTGAAGGGTACAGTCCGGGCCTCGGTTCGAGAACATTGAGACTCAATGAGGTGACACTCCTTTGACACTTCTCTGGGGATGGCCTGTGCTTTAGGACGCCCTGTAATATTCTGCACTATTCATTTCATTTATTCTCTTTGTTGGGAGAAGGTTGGGTGGGGGAGCGGGAGACTGTGCACAAAGTGGATGCCTGTGTTTATTTGATGAAGTGAATAAAGAGATTTTCTGGAGTATTCAGAGAAGTGGTCAAATGCTCCATTTTTCTGATTCAGATCGCCGTCACCAAATCAGCAACAGCCGACATCGCACGTCTACTCAAGAAACGGTATATTCACAGGGTTTCCAACTTTGAACAGCTTAGCTAGCGTGAGATTTTCAATTTGAGATAATTCTGCACACTCATTTACATATATGCTACAGTTTATTACCTTGTAATCTGTGGGGCTTGCAAACTGCCCTAACACTTTTGATGTAGCTAATTTTAGTTTTATAATGGAATAATATAGATTTGCCGTAACATTTCTTGCGTGAGTGTGAAAGCGTGAGAGCACCACATGTGTAAGAGTTGGCAACCCTGATATTCAGCTGAAGGTGTAGCACATGCTGAGTAATTGGCCTCGTCGGTACCAAAGCAGGGCACTCTCGACTTGGAGGGATCCTACAGCTCTAACAGTGCACATTGGGCTTTAGTAAGTCCGCTGAAAGACCCAGTGTTACCCAATGCAGTGACGGGTCCTGACAAGGGCATGATGACCAATTACCTGCCCATCAACAGCTTTTACCATTGCCCCCGCCACCCCCCACCCCCGGTTCACAACAATAACCATGGTCCCACCCCGTTTGCCAGATTCAGGGGATGGGGCAGGGGGCAATGTAAGTGAAGCTTGCCAAGGGTGCCACATGAACTTTGACTTTAACGGCCCATTTAATAAGTAACTGTTCAGTCGAAGAGTTGATGAATATACAGAGTTTGCTGCTTAAAGAATTTGACGTCAAGAAGATGAAAAACAGGGTCATAGCACCGGGGTGGTATTTACCAGCTAATATCTGCGCTCAGATCGTAAGGCAGGACCACACTGTTCTCCCAAATGTGCTGTTGGCATGGCAAAGATCCTTCAGCTCGTCGTGTGGGAAGCCAAATCCCACATGACAGAGATGCCCCAAGGATGAAGACAGGTTGCATCAGCACCCCATGGCCAGACCTGGCGCTGTGGGATTCCCTTGCCCCATAAAGACAATGACATAAACAGCCCTGATGAGTCTAAATCATGATTACATCATAACAGTATCATTCTGGCCATAGCTGATTACCTCTAATCACCATCTATTACACACCATATAGTGGTTCAAGACCAATGCAAAATAAGAACTGTTTTAAGATACTGAATTTCTGCGTTTGTGATGCATTTCTGTGATTGGAGGCGGAGCTTAACTCCCTGCAGAGTATGGACACAGTTTACGGAGATGCTGATGCCTTCGGGCCGATGTACAGCGCATCACTTATTTTCTCAAGGGAAAAAATACGCGATGGGGGAGGAGTGCCAAACCGCGTATTCTCACACCGATTTGAAAGCCTTGGTGTTGTTTTTGGAGCCACTGCGCCTCCCGCAGGACTGCCGGAGAAGTACACGCACCCAGGGGTGGGGTTTATAAGCTTCGGCTCCGAGCTGGCCGGCGACAGTAAGAACTGGGACCTGACTGTGCAAAAGTTCGCACGGGATTTTCAAGTGCAAGAAAGAAAATAGGAAAAGAATGGCCAACAAAACACAGCAGCCTCCTCACCTTCATCTGGCGGAGCTGACGGCATCCCAGTTCCTGGACATCTGGAAACACTTCGATACTGACGGTAAGTGCGGCAACTTCGGTTATTTAGACGCGCTTTGTTGCCTCATCCGAGTCACTTTCATCAGGGGGCATTGTTTTAGAAATACAAAATGTGATGTTTCTAACGATTTACAGGACGGTACTTTTATTAAGGAAACCCGGAAATCTGAGAACTATAAGAGAAAGGCAGAAGAACACGCATATCACACGAATAACTAGTAATAATGCGAATACCAAAAGGCAATGTTTTGCTGTGTTTTCATTTACCAGCAATTTGTATTCAAATAAGAAATATATAACTTAATTTGCAGTATTTTAGCTCAAACGTTTATCTAACCTGTAAAAACAACACATGCAGAATCATGCCTTGAAATTCGAAAAAAATCTTGAAAAAAATATGAAACCGCGTATTCTCACACCGGACGGGAAGCGTGTTACTGCATGGATTTTTAGCATTTTTGACTGAACTAAAAAGTTTGCTTTCAAATATAGCATGACATAAAAATGTACATCTTAAACATCCGGCTACTAAATTCATTTATGTATTACGACTATAGCCTATATGTTCAATGTTTATGTATTTATATATGAATGAATATGTATGGGTAGCTTATTTACAGCTGCAGTGAAATGTATTCGCTATAAACGCTAACATTTTTAATTAATCAAATGACATCTGTTACAATTACTGGAAGTTTTATTAGAATCCTTAAAATTATACTCAGTATTAAGTTACCAAATAGAAGGGCAAAATAACACCGTGCACAATAATTCGCAGTAGGCTACTTAAAACTTTTTATTATTTTCACAGCACTCTTTATAAAACGGAAAGGAAAATATTTTTTAATGCTTATAACTCACTTTGATTTTGGGTGATATTGCTACATTGGTGAATTGCGTTAATTACCACTCTAGTTTAGGGATGGGCGCGCCAATACTACCCAATACTACCAAACCAGGTTAGCGCCCCAATTCCCGGCTGTTTTGCCGGTGCTTTCAGTGAGCGTAACCGGGAAAACACATTTTTCATTCATGGTAATTGCGCACTGTCTAATGGGCTGCGACCTAAGATCCTACGTGTTTTTCTTTATTTCAACTAAATCTTTACAGTGAGACTATTCGTTCCTAATTGGTCTATCGTATTCTTGATCAAAACCCGTAGTAATGATGTAATTTCGGAAAAATGTTTAATTTACAGGATTAGACATACACTTAATTGCACTATTTCACACGTTAATTGGCTATAATGTCATGTTTCCAAATAAAATCATGCGTATTATCGCTTCCTTACAGATCTACCGAGAGAAGTTCCCGGGTTTCTTGGGTGCGGTGGGTGGGTGATACAACATGTAAATTTAGGGGAGTGGGCCGGGTACACAAAAAAATGAAAGTTAATTTTAAAGTTATCGACCTGTCAGAGAACAATATTTTCTCAGTATTATTTGTTATACGAACTAATGCTTATGGGAAAACATAACCATGTAAGAAAGGCTTCAGACATCCCCTGGGAACATAACGCACCTTCTAAAAAAGATCGATGCATAGAAAAAAATCGATATGATAATTAGGTTTTAGAGAGATCTGTCGTTTTAGAAACGCCTTGGGCAATGGTAGGCATATAAACGATATGAAATGGCACTATATACACAATTATATTTATACATGTGGCAGAAATTCCCTCAAGACAAAAGTTCGGACGTTACGAAACATTCTTTACGCTCATTATAATTATTTTTTTACAAGAATGAAATGAATGCATCAAGATTTCTTGCTCTGGGTGTCAGTGTGTTGAAGTTTCAGTTACAGTACACAGTATTTCTCCTTCCTTTCAAGCGTCAGTTCCGAAGCTGAGATCCCGTTATCGCTCGTCCGCTGCGCGCTTCCGTGCAGCGCGTTCATGTGCATCGCTCCTCGCCCGGTGCGATCGCTGGTCCATCGAAACACTCAGCCCATCGACTGTAGCTACATCACAGGCTCGTTTACCAGTGACAGCTAAGTTGTTTACAAATGTGTCCCTCATAATTTTTTTTTTTATTTTTACTGAACATGTTGAATTTCACCGTCATTCAATGAAATACAGCCGAGCACAACATTCTGAGGCTTAAAATTGTTATCTGTTTGATCACAGAACCAGAAACATAGAAATTCTATGGAGAAGCAAAGCTATTTTCAGCTAAAAATAACATCCATGCAAACCTCCCCTTAACCTGGCGTGTTATCCTCTGAAAATCAGAACAGTGACCCTAACTTCTGATTATGTAACACTGTTGTTATATCTTAGGGCAGTATGGTGGCTCAGCAGATAGCGATGTTGCCTCACATCTCTTGGGTTGGGGGGATTAAAACGCCACCCGCATGCCGTCTGTGTGGACTTTGCTCCCCCTGTGTTGTGTGGGTTTCTTCCCACAGTTCAAAGACATGCAGTTAAGCCCGTATTGTGTGCAGATGCCCTGCAGTGGACTGCTATGCCACAGAGCAGGGCGGCCCATCTTATCCACAAAGGGCCGGTATGTATGCAGGTTTTCACCCCAACTCCCTTATTAGATCACTAATTAGAGGACTGATTGGTTGAAGAGTCCTCACACCTGGGTTTGAACAGCTGACCTAAAAGTTAACCCAAAAACCTGCAAACACACCACGCCCTTTGCAGTAAACAATTTGGCCACCCCGCCATTGAAGGTGAACCCCTGTGTGTCATTCACTTAGAGCAATCCTGCATTACCATCTACAGCAGTGTTTTCCAGTCCAGTCCTTGGGGACTCACAGTCGGTCCATGTTTTTGCTCCCTCCAAAGTCCCTGCCGGACAGTCCACATTTTTGCTCTCTACTGGCTCCTTGGAGGGAGCAAAAACTTGGACTGTCCGTGGGTCCCAAAGGACCGGATTGGGAAGCACTTATCTACAGGAATCATTCACTTTTCATGAGACGCTGCTTTTTTTTATGATCTTTGATGGATGTAAATCTTGCAAAGAGGCTTCTGGGCCTGTGCTCAAACACCACTGGTGCCCAGATGTCACTTCAGCAGTATTCTGTTACTAACGAGACAAACATTAATAACCCTGTGCAGGAAATTAGCGGAAGAGTTTCCATAGCAAGTTGCTTGTGGGAACTTCTGTGGAAGTCCTCCTAGCCGGAACTTTTCAGTTCCCAGGGAGCATTTGGGGCATTGAGTCAAACGTCAACGGTAAGAGTCCCTGCTGGGGGCACCTTGTAGACTCCTTGTTGGTTTAGTGGTTGTTTTTGTCTTTTGTTCCGTACTTCATGGGGCTTCTTTAAAGCACGCAGAGCAGAATATGGCTTCAGCAGCACTGGCTAAGATCTGAACCTCGGCATGCCTCCGCTATGCATCTAATTGGATCCGATTCCTGTACCCATCTCTGTTCATGGCAGCTCTTCATGGAAGTGCACAGTTTTGGGTGTGAAGAACTGAACTTGGATATACCTGTTACCCAGTACTTGCTGATATTCTTATCAGCCATTAAACATGCATCACATAGATGCACAGCAAAATCCCTCATAAGCACTAATATCCCCTCCTATCCTGCTTTGCACTTTAACTTTTATTTTATTTGTTTAGCGGATACTTAAGTCCAAAGCCACGTACAAACGAGGCCTGGGACCAAAGAGCAGGGACAGCCAGCCTCCCGGGAGCTGTTAGGTTCAGGAGTCCAAAGATGAGATGAGTACTAGCTATGGGATTCAAACACGTCACCTTCCAAACATGGGGACTGATGTCTAGCCCGCCGAGCAGCACACATACCCTGTTAAGTTCACCTCTTTGTCAAAATTTCAAGCTAAAACGTGATGCAAGAGCATAATACAATACAAGCGAACAAAAATGGCAACCAACTGCAAACATAACATCATATGACATTATGCAGGATATCTTACAAGTCTGTGGCTGTAAACTATTAATCAAATCCTTAATCTAAAAACATCGTATGTGATATTAGACGTGATCTTGTGAAGACCTTCTTAGTTATACGTTTTAAAACCAAATAGTAACAAATTAGGGTATAGATATGGTATCATATGGTTTTGCTTCAAATCCTTAATGGACCCTTAAAGGAAGGTGCATTATGGGAATGCCCCAGTCAGAGCCCAGTTCTGTAGGTAACAGGTCACAGGTATGACTACCTTGTCATGATCACATGACAAATCTGTGCAAATAATCTTCAGGCTATTTGAAGTTGAATAAGCTGCCACCGGTGTTTAAGAATAGATCACCCGTTTAATTATGCTGCTGTGCTGAATTTAGGCATAATAATAAATCCTGTTATGAACATTGGAAACTCATTATGAATTGGGATTGTGCCAGAGGGTGATCATTTCATTTGAATGATTAACATTACCCCCTTTTCCTGAAGCCTAAATCCCCAGTTTGACACCTGTCAAGTGAGATAACATCATATAACAATGCCACATAGCACTAGTGTAACACACACACCAAATATGTACATCATTCATTTAATAAAGTACCATTTCTAAATCCATCATAAATGTATGTCTGGAGGACAACCATTACCTCCCCAAAACAAAATCCTTTCAGATAGGAACGTATTTTAAATAATTAATTTACACTGAACACGATGCTAGGAGAGCATGTGTGAGTGACTGGTGTGTGAGTCTGCCCTGCGATGGGTTGGCCCCCCATCCTGGGTTGTTCCCTGCCTCGTGCCCATTGCTTCTGGGATAGGCTCCGGACCCCCTGCGACCCAGTAGGATAAGCGGTTTGGAAAATGGATGGATGGACACGATGCACTGATGAATAGACATTTTAGAAGAGCACAAAAACACTATATCATAAAACAAAGGCAGTATCTTGTGATAAATCCGATTCCACCATAAATTGTTAACGTAACTGGCAGATTTTTGCAGTGACATCTAAAGGTGATTTCGTTGGGGGTCCGGCATGGGAGGTTGGACGTGAGTGAGGACTAAGGCGTTTGACCAGAACTCTGAAAACATGCCACCAAAATTCAATCAACTTCCTACTGAGCTAAAGCCACGTTCGTCACTGAGGGTATAAGTGCCAGAAGAGTGAATAATAGCAGTAACAGCGCTCTACACTTCCATCAGGAAAATCAGCCAGAAATACCTGCTCCAGTGCTGGAGCGTGCAGGTCAAACGCCATTCGGCCGATTCTAAGACGGTTATTGAATTCCCATGCGAGTGAGAGAGACCAGGCAAGAGAGGGTTTGTTCGTCGGATAGTAGTGGGCATTCTTTCCACAGGCTGACGATGAACAATGAACAGTCCAGATGAACGATAAATTTATAATGCAACATATTTTGTCACATCTAATTTTGAGACACACATTAACAGTGGCTGCATTATAAGTCAAATTATGCATATTTCTTAATGCATTATATCCACCTTCATTTTTCTTTCAATAATGGAGGAAACTAAACAATAAGTTGTTACCTCTGACTTTCAGAAGGTTAATGGCATTAGAAGTCTAGGCATGTTGAGAAACGTGTCATACTGTCATGTGCGGACAGCTTTGGGACAGCTTATATTTTATTCTAGATTTTATCCAGAGTAACTTTATTAACCTCCAATGGGGTTTCAGTCAAATGTCATTCAATAAAAATTGAGGAAATACTAAAGTCTTATTTTAAGAAAGATTGAAAAGTCCAGTTTTAAAAATACTTTAGCAGTGAAGTACAACAGAATTAGCTTTTTAACTACTATGTGAGCAGCTACCCTGAGCAAAGTGGATAATAATACTGAACTAAGCTCAGGGCTATGCCAGTCTGCTGTGCCAGCCTGGCACATGTGTGGGTTCAGTACATCCCCAAGTGCACAGGATCACTGATGTCAAGGTTCTATGCAGCCGCAAGCTTATAGGAAAAGCATGATGATCCGTCTCCTGATGAAAACGGCACATGGTTTTACTACATCTACTCGTAGCTGTGATCTGATCTTTTTAACAGAACATCAGCTTTCAAGGTTAATTTTCTCATTGTCGCCAATGATCCACAGGAAAACAGAGCTAAAGACGTTAACATTAGACAAGAAATCTGCAGCAGCGGTTACAACTTAGGGTGGAGACACTGTTGCCATAAGGCCCCGCCCACAATGACGTGGTGGAGTAGTGTGGAGTTTAACCAGCTAATGTTTTGTATCTGCGTCCTGTAGGTTGTGGGGTTGAATCCCGTGGTTGACAGCGAATCACCATTGGTTCCTTGAACCAGGCCCTTAATCGTAACTGCCTCCGGTGCCCTGGTTGTTGACTGACCATATACTTTGACCCCAAACTTTTCTCAGTTACATGTCACTATAAATAAAAGCATTTGCAAAATAAATGTCATGTGACAAATAGCCTGCTGATTCTTTCTTACTGAAATTCCATATTTCATCATTCTTCATATCCACAACATGCCATTAAAAATCCATCCATCCAACCATTTTCCAAACCGCTTATCCTACTGGGTCGCGGAGGGTTCGGAGCCTATCCCGGAAGCAATGGGCACGAGGCAGGGAACAACCCAGGATGGGGGGCCAGCCCATCGCAGGCCATTAAAAATGACCCCTATAAAATAAACCCATTTTTTACACACAGTACAAAAAAAACACATAATATATGATATGGTTGCTTTGTGGTTATTCTGTTATTCAGACTTTTTTCTCTCGTGGTTCCACTTTGTAACTTTGCTGATTATCCTGTCAAATACATTCTTAAATAAAATGCTTTCACTGGCTAAGTGAAAAAGTCCCTCTGTGATTCATTACTGCCACTTATTGAGCTGTGCAGCTTGGGAATCTCCCATCAGCATGGAGCTCCTGCTTTTGTTTGCTCTGATAAAATACAAAGCCACCCAACGGTAAACTCTGCCAACTAGAGCATTATCATGTGCCAGATATAATTCATTAGTTCCACATGGCAGCCCTTCCTATCTAACGTTTAAGAATGGAAAAAGAGAAGGATGTGTGAGAGAGACAGAAATCAGCTCCGGGCCCCTAACGACTTATAATTATCTTTCATGTTAACATGATGCACAGCTGTGCCACCCCAGTGCACCCCAGCCCAGGATTTACCCATAATTCCATGCGACCATTGTCTATTAGCTGGTAATGATATATGGGCTGCTGGGAGGAGAAGAGGAGTCACACATCTACAGCTGTTAAAGTTTGATGAGGTGCAGGTAAGAGATCGTGCTGGTCCAGGTTGACAGTGCTGCGGCCGTCAGTGGGGCTTGTGCTGTATTCCAGGCAATGGCTACATCGAGGGCAAGGAGCTGGAGAACTTCTTCCGAGAGCTGGAAAGTGCACGGAGAGGGGCAGGCGTGGTGAGCTATCGGGGTCATTAAAATGGGGAGCGTAACAGCAGCCTGTCATCTTCAGGCCCCTCGTCTTCCTAACATTAGCTTGAGCTGTAGAAGTCAAACAGAAAGCGAGCAGAACCATTCAGAGGTCATAACATCTAATTTAATGCAGGCAGCTGAAGCTCTTCATTCTGGGTTCTGAGGGGTCCTGATATGGGTCATGACATGTTCATCACCTGCAGGGCGTTAGCAGGCATTAAAATAAACCCCCTTCTGGTACTTTCTGCGGAAATGTGGATCCTTTTCATACAAACCTAAATTTAGTAACGTTGCCCCCAAGTTCTATACAATATTACACAGGGGGTTATTTAACACTGCTTCCCCGGGTGTAGGGAACACGGACTTTAAAAGGTAAAGAGAGAAGCGCATTAGACAGTGACATACAGCTGTCCTCTGCCATAGAATATAGGACGAATCACTACATATATGTGGATATGCACCTGATAACCAAGAGAGCTTAACTCCTGGGTTAGGTTTAGCTCAAATGGGACCTAGGAAACATTCTCACATCTACAGGAAACATTCTCACATCTACAGGACTGCCACTGAATTACCGTTTTTCACCATTTTGAAATAAAAAATAAATGAATAAATATTTTTTAAACTATTTTTTCGGAAAGTAATTCTATTTTTTGTACAGGATCCCACAAATGCTTCCTTCAGAGAAAAGATGAGGGAGTTCATGCAGAAATTTGACAAGAACGCAGATGGAAGAATTGAAATGTCTGAGGTAAGGATCACACCTCACAGAAAATATGTGGACGACGTAGTTGTACAGAGCTGACCTCCTTCTTGCTGTTCTAGAACTTTCCATAAGCTTGAATGTCTCCCACTTTCAAGAGGTTTCTTTATCACTCTATTCTTTTTTCTATCTCTCTTTCATGATTTTTGTCCCCCCTCTATATCCCCCTATCTTAATTGGTACTGTATCTCAGTGCCTGTCTGTCTCTCCTGCAAGTGTCTTTCAGTCTTGCTCTGTATCTCAGTGCCTGTCTGTCTCTCCCCCAAGTATTTTTCAGTCTTACTTGGTTTCTCAGTGCCTGTCTGTCTCTCTCCTGGTATCTTTCAGTCTTACTCAGTATCTCAGTGTCTGTCTGTCTTTCCCCTAGGTATCTCAGTTTCTGCCTGTCTCTCCCCCTCCTTACAGGACTCTTTCACATCGTATGATCAACCCTTACCTCTTTCCTCTCTCGCCAACAGCTGGCTCAAATTCTGCCTACAGAGGAGAACTTTCTGCTGTGCTTCAGACAGTTTGTGGGTTCCAGCTCCGAGTTCATGGCGGTAAGGAACATATCCGTGCGTCTGCTTACACACACCCTGGATGAGCACCATGGCTGGGCGTTTTTAAACTTCATAAGCTTCAGTCAGCAAACCTCTGTGGGTTTTTCACTTTCTAAATGTCAGCAGTGATTTAATTCTGCTTAAATGAGATCCCAGTCTTGGGGTTTACTGTCTGTACGTTTCGGCACAGTTCAGTTTGACCTGAGCTGTTGCAGAAATAATTGGGAGGGTTGATCAGAGTATGTTTGGTGCAAATACAGTAGAGAAAAGAAACAGCAAATAGCTCCTTACTCCTTGCTCATTACTGCTGCATACCCAGCAGGGAAAAGCAGATGTTGTCACATATTTACCTACAACGTGCAGTGATGACAATGGAGAAACATCAGAGAGCTCTTGCCGGTTTAGTGATGTCATCAGCCGGGGACACACCCAGGCTCTGCTTTCCTCACAAACATGCACAGAGACCTACTTTCACCCTATGTGCGTCTCTTTCACTTTCAGTCTGCTCTGGGAGCGAATGGGTTTTTGCCTTCCCCTCACCCTCCAAAACCCAACTTTACCCACCATCCCTCCCCAAGCTGCGAATTGCCAGGAATTAAGCTGCAGTGCCATTTGCCATTTCTCTCCATCAAACTGTTAGATGAACATACAGGCACTTGCACGCTGCAAGATGAAATGAGCCCCCCCCCCCCAGATTAATTTCCCTGCTGCATTAAAGATTTGTAGTGTCTGGCTATAACCGGGGCAAAACTGTGTTCACTTTCCCAAATGAGGAATTACAAAGGTGGGCTCAAAAAATGAAATGAGACAAAAAGTGGGAACTTTTTAAACCTGGTGTCACGTCGAGGCTCCCAGACGAGAGGATGAGAAAGTGGGGGTTCTATTCTGAGGATATCATATATTATGGATGGGCTGTGGTAATTCTCCTCAGACCTGCAAAGCATGAGGCATCTATCTTTGATAAGAGCACTTGCAAGGAACAGGACAGCTGCAAGATTAAAATATAAATTAAAATGCATTTCTCTTCCGGCGGTACGCAATCCGTGAATCGATAGAAATGAAAGTTGGTGCGAGAAGGACGTTCGGTGATGGTTGACTGATGCCAAACATTGACAGGAGGCTCTGACAGTGTCTCGCAAAACACTTTCATTTCCATGATCTTGTCGACATCCGACATTCCTCACAGTCAGCTGTGGGCCTCGTCCACCAACAGCAGCTCCTTCACACCACTGAGCTCGCAGCAGAAGTTTCCAGAAGTCTGGATTGTTGAGAGATGTTGCAATGAGAATATTATCTCAGTTCCGTGTGTGTGTGTGTGTGTGTGTGTGCCTGTGCATAGAACACAATTGGGGACCAAAATATTCCCAAAGTGTAGTAAAACCTGAAAGCTTCCTTACTTTTGAGGACATTTTTCAGGTCTCCATTTGGAAAACCTCAATTTAATAAAAATCTGTGACTGCAATAAAAAATCTAAAAATGCCGAAAGTCTTGTATTTTGTTTAGTTACTTATGGTTCAGGTTAGGGCTGGGTGGGGGTTAAGGGTGTCATGACTGGGATTAGGGTTTTTCTCATAGAAAAGAATGGATGGTCCCCATTTAGATGGGTACACCAACATGTATGTGTCAGTGTGTGTGTGTGTGTGTTTCTGTGGGTATGTTTCCATGAACCAAAGTGTGCACCGTCCAGTCTATGCTGGTAGCATCCTGTCTGTGAACTTGGAGCAATGTTAGCGTGGATGTGAATATCTGCTCCGAAGACGTCTATGCACCTGTGTGTGTATGACGTCTTCACTGCTGCTACCGCAGAAAACCTACATGTGTTTCATATGCAGGCATGGAGAAGGTATGACACCGATCGCAGTGGATACATTGAAGCCAATGAACTCAAGGTAAGGACTAAGAAGGTTTACTTTTGTTCTGACCTGAGGGATCCTTAGCCAAACAAAATGTGATGCATTGCCACTGCTTTTGAGTGATACTGAGTTCTACCCTGCCGAACTTTTTGAGATGCGATCTTCTCTGTCCAGCCAATGACAGTGCTCAAGCAGGCAGTGACGTTCATTGGCTCTTGCTCTTCCTTCCACAGGGATTCCTCTCAGACCTTCTGAAGAAGGCCAACAGACACTATGACGACCAGAAGCTGGTTGAGTACACGCAGACGATAGTAAGTACCCCCTGTAGTATCTTCTACCTCTTCTGCAAGAATAAGGGGTGAATCTGTAAGAAGTGGCCTGGTTAGAGTCTTAGTAAGCCCAATAAATGGACCGTCAAGATTCAGTCATGCAAAACAAAGCTTTTCCATTCAACGGAGCTTAAATGTGACTCTCATTAGATGGTTTATCTGACTCACTTGGCAGCTCTTGTGTGTAGTCTGAGCAGGCCATAGAACAGACCATCATGATTTTATTGCTTTGAGGAGGCCAGCACAACTGCACTGAAGAATTTCCATCTCATATATTTCTCAGCCAGATTTAATTAAAAAAGCAAAATGAAAAAAACTCTTCTTTTCGTGTTATTCCTTCAGGCCATTCATGACAGCTCTCATGAAGATCTTGCTCACTTTCACTAATCCTCTCCTGTTCTTCTGCACCCGCAGCTGAGGATGTTTGACCTGAACGGAGACGGAAAGCTAGGCCTCTCGGAAATGGCCAGGTGGGTGGCGGGTGCCCTTTGGCTGGGGCATGATGGGAAAGTCATGTGTGCGAGCCAGCATCAGCATCGTAGCATCAGGGCGATAAAACTCATTTCTTGTCGTTTAAGGCTGCTGCCTGTCCAAGAAAATTTCCTGCTCAAATTCCAGGTGAGGGCACCTCTTGCATGGCTACTGTGTCTCAGCGTTGTCACTCTGACAGCAACAAATATGCTCACACATTCAGTCCAGTGATCTGTCGGAATAAAAATAACATGACTGGCAATAAATATAGGAAATTTGCATAACACAAAACCATTTTAGAATTTCAAAGGCATGCAGATAACAGCGGCCGACAGAGGCGGTGAGGAGCTCACACCCCAGAGGAATAACGCCAACACAGGCACAGGGTAACCTACATTAGAGGTGTTCACACCCCGTAGCTTTGGAAGGGAACACACTCCCGGCACCTTTGCCAATGCAGGGCCCCGTATCGGGGACTCCCAGCACTGGGTCCCCCATGGCCGCTGGCGACAATTTTCCCGCACATGCGTTTCAGCTTCCCTTCAAATACCCTTGGCTTCCCGTGGGTGCCGACGAGAGGAGCCACTTTGAGATCGGGGCGCCCCAGGCGAGGCCTTCATACCACCAGGGCAGAGGGAGCAATCACTGAGTGCCACAGAGCAAAGTCACGCAAGATAAGATAAGATAAGATAAGATAAGATAAGATAAGATAAGATAATTTTATTAAACTGGACCGGCAGTGACACGCAGAAGCAAGGGCAAGCCTATGGACACTGGCAGTGACACGCAGAAATGAGGGCAAGTCTATGGACACTGGCAGAGATACCAAGGGCATAACTATAGGTTGAGCATTGGGGGGGGGGAATTCAGGTCTCCACCCATTTAAGGGGGTCCAAGGTGTTTTATTGGCTGGTTTTGATTACTGGGTGGCTTACAACCCCTCGTTTCCCCCCCACAATTTACACCCATGAGAGATACCATTAGCTAATAACCTCTTGGTAGTTCGAGATGTGCTGTAAGCCGGGTTTGAGATGTTATATGGTGTGTGGAGTAAGGCGCAGATTCAGATCAAATTACCCTTCGACTGGACTTCTTCTTGAGCATCTTTCATGGCCTCCACATCTGCTCCCCCATACAGATCCACTACTCAGCAGTTGGTTAATGACTCTTGACAATACTAGTCTCAGAAAACATATTTCTTCATCTGGACCAAAGTAAATGCCTCATTTTTTCCCCCATTCTCATCATCTCGCTTTTAATAGAGTTGTTCTTCACGATAAAAGAGTGAATCAATCTACGCAGCAGTAACAAGAGCTTTTAGATACTTCACCTCCTTATAAAAAGCTCCATTTCCTTAGTGACAACGCAAAACTTCCCACAGGGCCTCAAGCTGACCTCCGATCAGTTCAACGCCATCTTTACATTCTACGACAAGGTAAACATCACCGCACTTTTGCCTACGGGGGATGCTGAGATCAGCGGCCTGTTTACAGTGATCCAACCGGGGGGCACCTAGAAATACTAGGTCCTTTATAAAAATGTCACCTTGCACTCTCTTCCCGCTCAATTTTACATATAGTTTAATATTCATAATGGGCCCCTGAAAGTGCTGGGCCCCCTGAATATGCCAAGGTATCCATTTCTGCACCCAACCGTCTAGATGTTTCTATCCATCCATCCAATTAGCTGTATCCGCACTGGAAGACAGATAATCCTAATGGATCGTTCAGGATATGTTCAGTAATCCACTGTAAATGCCTCACTGCAGTCTACGTGCCAGAAATCACATCTCTGCAATATGAAATAAATTAATCCTTAAATCAATATTTGACCCTTTGAGGATCAAATGGGACATTACTTGATTACTTGACTAAAGATTTGTGCTCCTTAAATCTAAGTGTCTCCCAATCTGATCCTTGAGGACCCATAGACAGACCATGTTTTTGCTCCCTACCAGCTCCTGAAGCAAAAACGTGGACTGTCTGCAGGTCCCCGGGGTCTGGATTGGGAAACAGTGCCTTAAGTTAAATTGAGGATGTTTGCGATATGGTTGGTTTACATTCCATGCTGTTGGACTACATCAGATGAAAAATCCTCATTTTCTCTTCTGAACTTTGCACCTGTAGTAAGACTTTATGATTAAAATGTACTGTATGCTTTAAGTCAAGGTAGACTTCGATGGGAATGAATTCCAATCCCAAATGGGCCAAGAATTTGTACATAAAATAATTTGCCTACATAGCAGGATCTTACAAAAGTAGCCAGGACCTTCCAGAATCATTACATTATTTTAATGGGCGGACCTGAGTGCTCAGAATGAACACTTGCTAAAAGTAAGACTGCCCACCATGCTGATTAGCTGTTTTGCTGACATTTATAATAAATGAAGATTAAGGCTCTTTGAAGATCAGGCTTCTTTACTGAGAAGCAATTTCAGCCAAAAGTTTTTCTACTAATATTCAACATCTGCTTTTGTTCTTCTGGGATTAACATATGGATTTTAAGTGGAGTGCGCCAGTCATCCAAAACTAAATCTATCTCAAAGAATTTACCTCAATCCCAGAAAAACAAGCAGTGGTAAATATAAAAATGCTAATCAATGCAAAAAATGTTCTTCCACCCAAAATTCACTTAAATTTTCATTTTCTTGTGAAAATTTAACGGGGTCCAGTGGTTGGGGCAGCTGGAACATGAATGGCTGTCAGCTGACATTTCCTAACCAATTGCGGATACAGCTAAAAAGCCCTGATAATAAATGGAACTAAACCATAAATGATGACTTCGAGGGAAATAAGACTGCAAACTAGTGACCATATGAATGCATGCTCGAAAACTTGAAAAACTCATTTCGACTCAAATGAAAATGTCACAGCCACATAAATAAAATTTAAATTGTGAGCCATGCAAGATAGACTAGATAAACACAAGTGCTCTGCAATGAACGTGCAGCAGCAGATATAAGGATGCAGAACGCAGTGCGTTGTTTTTGAATAATGCACTGCGGAAATGCCACTCAGTCACAGCAGTGAACCAGAGAGATGTGAATACAGTTGTAAAGCAGAAACTGTAATAAATCTAATGATCAAGGAGAAAAACAACAATCTAGCCCAGGCTGGATTATACTTAAGCCATAGGATTTTACCAAGGCCCAGGTCAAGAAAGCATGGATCGTTAATGCATAGTGTGTTACCCAGCATGCACTGTGCTGCTTGCCGGTGCAGTACAGGGCATGGGCCATGGGGGGTGTCGCTCTAGACGCCTGAGTAGAGAGGTGCAAAATGAGTATGATGAGTGAACTGCAATCTGCTATGAATCGCACACTTATAAGGTGATTAAAAATGCGAGGACTGGCTCCATTCACTCTCTTGAACTGTCAGTCCAACAAAGAAACAGCGATAATATTTCCAGCCAGTGTTTACTTACATACACATATATGCATACATTAAATCATATGTGCTTTAATTCTTCTTATTAATTTTTACAAGGACGGAAATGGCTACATCGACGAGCATGAACTGGATGCTTTGCTCAAAGATCTCTGCGAGAAGAACAGACATGTGAGTGAGCCTTCAGTTCCTCACTGCGACAGCCTGTGTTTGCAGGTTAAAACGTCTATGAAGCTGAAGATGGATGATCAGCATTCAGCTTCAAATTCCTGCAATGAACACCACCACTAACTCAATAACCAATTCTGAAGTTGCCTTGCAAAAGAGTAAAGTTCAGGCTCAGAAAGTACAAATCTAGACCACGATTTTGTTTCAACCAAACAGTTGAGTACTCTGTGGCTGTGGCTCTTTATAATCATCTGGTTGGTTGAGACAAATGCTTAGTCTAGATTTTTACTTTCTGGACCTGAACTTTCTACTTTTGTTCGATGGGCTCTACAATATACACCAGACACCAAGTTGTACACATTATAGCCGATGCCGGTTTCTTTAACTGAATCAGTGAATATCCAACCTGCATAAACCAGTATATTTATCATATGGGTTGGAAGTTTTGAAAAATGGTGCCTGTTACAAAATAATAGAATTTATGCAAAGTTCATATAGCAAAAGCACCTGCTACAGGGTGAACACTGGCGTCCATGTGCAGAGTGCAGTGCAATCTGAGGTAATCTTTATGCACTTGGTACACGAGGGCCCAGCGATCACTGCCACTTGGTTTGTTTTTTCTGTCTTAATTTTCCCATGTTGCCTAAGGAGATGGACATCCGGGATTTGGTGGGCTACAAGAAGAGCATCATGGCCCTGTCGGACGGAGGCAAGCTGTACCGGGCCGAGCTGGAGATCGTGCTGTGCCGGGATCCCATGTTCTGAGGCCCCTGAAGGGCCACATTCGCCCTTCCTGAGCCCCGGGATCTCAGCAGCCCCTTATTGCTTAGCTCTGCTGCCACCATTTGCATGTGCTGGAGTCGCGCTTCCATCATGTCCTGACGAATGTGCACTGAGGTGCACTTTCTGACCCTCCGCCAGGCTCCACCCTGCCCCCTCTTTGACCCTCTGCCAGGCTCCACCCTGCCCCGTCTCTGACCCTCCGCCAGGCTCCACCCTACCCCTATCTGACCCTCCGCCAGACTCCACCCTGAACCTCTCTGACCCTCCGCCAGGCTCCACCCTGCCCCCCTTTGACCCTCCGCCAGGCTCCACCCTGCCTCCCTTTGACCCTCCGCCAGGCTCCACCCTGCCCCGTCTCTAACCCTGCTCACTCGGCTCTTTGAAATACAATTATTTTGCAGCTTTTTATTTATTTATTTTTTTAAATTTAAACAGTTTACCTGAAAATAGATGAATATACCTTATTTATGATGGTAATTTATTGGTAACATTAACACAATTATGAAAATTATATGAATGATATGAACATATAATGGTGTTTAGACACTTAGTGAAAATTATATTTTGATTGATATCCTCTCAACTTGTTTAAGTCTGACATCAAGTTCCTTGCCCTTGTGTCTATTGTATCCTGTTTGGTTTCAAGGTTCTGGCTAATACTGTTTTACTGGAATGCATTTGAGTCAAAAATAAATGGATCACAGAATCTGGCTGTTTCCTTTATTTTCCATGGTTTTTATATTTCAGATAAATTCCCTGATAGACGTGTTTACAATCTTTATCATTCTCTCATTTAAATGTAAATACTTATGTTGTATTTCATCCATATTAATTAGGAATTAACCTTAAAAGTGAACAAAATTACTGCAAAAATGTAAAAAAAAAAAATAAATAATAAATACTTGGGTATTCAGACTTAAGCTAAGTAAATAATATTCAAATACAAATAATCTTATCACTGCACAGATTTTAGGACTTTTCTCCCAATTGAGGAGAGGAACATCTCAGTTGTAGAGGCTCTCTTCTCCTTTCAAAGTTTGACACTGTGAGCTCACAGCTTCCACACTGAAGGGTTTAAACACAAGCCCAAAATCGACGATTGTCCATATTCACTGCTTCCCTGTGATTTTCTGCAAATGCTGAAGAATCTATTATCCTCACGCTGTCATGCGACTGCGAGCACAGGGCAAACATGCTCCTGTTTGTCCTCATATTTTTATATGAGGGGCTGGCAACATTTGTGCTCTTTACATTGTTGATATTAATGTTTTTATTTAGCACACATTTTAATATGAAGTGAAGTATTTATTTTTGAGAAAGCGTGGTCAGACAGTCCCAGCGATCTTAGGCGTCCTAACATGTTGGGTCACGCGCCAACCCCAAAAACACACACATTACATGAGCACTGGGTCCAGACTCAAACAGAAGAAGGAAAAAGCAGGCAGGATGAGAGTTGGAGTTAGTTAGAAAGCTGGATGCCTTGCGTTTGATAATACAAAACACCTACACCGTTATTGTGCAGGAAACACTTCTCAGGGCTCCCTAAAACTGTCCTGGAAGACTTCAACAGTATTCCCCGTGGAAGAAACCTGTTTTAAAAACAAAGGTTGTGATCTACAGACGCTTTGCCTCAAAAATATGTAAGTCAGTCTTTGCACGCAGATGCTTTTAAAGCCAATCTTAATAATTTAGCACGGATTCTTGAAGGAGGTACTTATCAATTAATCATCAGCAGTTTTACTGAAAGGGCTGCGGTTTAAAACAGAATGTATTTCATACAGTGAAAACTCACTTAGACATAGTTATTTATTTAGGACAACTAGTATCTTAATCATATTGACAAAGCTGGTAACAGATATTTGCAGAAAAATATTGTGGATAATAAAACACATACATTTAATTTTTACTACCACTAGGAAGGGAAATAAAACAGTTCCTAATTCTGATTTTGACACAGGATGAGGGGGAACTTTGTGTTACGGGATTTAATTCTTGGAAAATCATACACACACAAAAAAATCCACAATCCATTCACACAATGACTTATCCATCCATCCATTTTCCAAACCGCTTATCCTACTGGGTCGCGGGGGGTCTGGAGCCTATCCTGGAAGCAATGGGC
>JAODJX010000007.1:20019127-20050827 GCA_026776945.1 Isichthys henryi | reverse complement strand
GTGGCCCTACGCTGCACCTTTTCTAAGGCCACAATGTCCTTTTTAAGATATGGTGACCAAACCTGCACACAATATTCAATAATTATGCACTTGGTATTGTAGCGCATGGTGTAACAGGATTGAGCAAGCAGGGAAAGCAGAGCACTTCCCATCTTCCCATGAGGCCGCCCCCCTATGGGAGGAGTGTTCCACCATGAGCTGACTGAGTATGTGTGTGAGAAGTGTGATAGGCTCAGCCCGTGACTCACAACATCAGAGATAGAGGTGTGATTCCTCCACTGTGTTTTCAAACACTTTAAAAGGGCACATCTACATTTTTTTTTGCTACCTGTCTCTCCTTCATATCTGTGACACAACAGTATATAATATCTGGTGTCAGACCTAATTTTTCCTCTCTGGATACTCACGCCCCATTTCGCTGTTGTTCCTTCCTTATCTGGAGTTGCTTCTGACTCATACTCACCCAATACATTGTCCTTTATGCATTTGGTGTCTCTTTCTAATATCAACATATAGGGTTTCTAGTAAGTATGGTAGATATGGGGGTCATGTTAGGGTTGCCACTGAGCAAATATAGGAGCTGTCCTCTCCCCACCTTGGTTTAATTTCCTGTCAGAGGGTCTGACAATAAAATCGCATAGTCAATTTGCATCCCATATTGGTTCAAACCTGGACATGGCATTTCATTCAAAATGGGATAATCCCATAAAATATGGGATAGATGGCAACTGTAGGTGGTGTCTGACTCAGTGGGTTAGACTTTTGTGCCTGCGATTTGAAGGTAATCACATCTCCAGTGGGCCCTTAGCAAGACCCTCAACCCTTGCCAAAATACTCCAGGGGTGCTGGCTGAATGGCTGACCCCAAGCTCTCAGCTGTGTCTGTGTGTGTGTGTGTGTGGATTATGTTTTTATTACATTCTGAGGACCAAATATCCCCCACGATGTGATAAAAACCTGTTATTTTGACATCGTTGGGACCATTTTTCAGACCTACACAAAGATCTGTGAATGCAATCAAAAACCGAACCGACCTTAACCCAAAGCCTCATATTTTGTTTGGTTACCTATGGTTAGGACTGGCTAGGGGTTAAGGTCGTCATGTAGGTATTCAAGTTTTTCCCATAGAAATGAATGGAGAGTCTCCACAAAGATAATTACAAACATGTGTGTGGGTATGTGCACATGCATGTGTCTCAAAGAAGAGCAAGATCAGCTATGCAAAAAAGAAAGATTCCAAAATACCTGTAATTTTGCAAAAGGCATAATTTCTTATAGTTAAACTAATGCATGCATCGCTTATGAGGACAACTTTCTTTAAATAGGCAGTGTGGGGATGGTGTGCCTTCTCTGCCATGTCACACAGCTGCCTCTGGCTTCAGATGCTTAGTAAATATCTGCAGCTGAATCAATCCACTGGAAAAGAAACCCGCTGTCTTTATAAAGATGTTTTCTGTCATGACTGATGGGATGAAGGACATAGGGCAGGTGTGGTGGAGAAACAAAAAGGGGTTTTATTGAACTCGAACAAAAGCTGGAAAAAAACGGGATCCTGAGGGATCAAAACTGGAGGACTGGAATAAGGTAGGAGACAGACAACCAGAAGGTATGACGTCAATGACAGGACTGGGAACCAAGTACATAAGGAACAAACGAGGGAATTAACAAGAAGCAGCTGGGAGCGATTAACACAAGGGATATGGATGAGAGCTAAGACAAGCGAGCTTGCTAGAGGTGTGGCTTGTTAGAGTCACACTAGGGAGGACACAGGAGGGTCTGGTGTACATGGTGGGCAGGACATGACATTTTCACTGTAGACACAGAGGAATAACTTCACACACTAAAAGTTAAAGATGACCGCACTCAACAAAGGACACTGGCATCATGGATCATTGCATAAATGAGGTTAGTTTTTTGCAAAAGGGAAAAAATGCTGATTTATAAACTAGACTCTCATCAAGTTTACAACACATACACACAAGTTATTAGTCTTATTCTAGGTTTCACCATGATAGGAGCAAAGCATTTTTATGTACATTCTTGGAACAGATGAGTCTTGAGGTGTCTCTTGAAGGTAGAGAGGGAGTCTGATGACTAGATGTGGTTTGGTAGCTCATTCCACTGTTGGGGAACCACACAAGAGAACCATCTGGAGTGATCCTTCTCACATGGTGAAGAGAGCTCCAAGCAGCGTTGGTTTACTGACCAAAGCCGGTGAGATGGAATGTAGGTCTTAAGGAGTCTCTTGATGGAAACGAGTGTCTGTCTATTCATGGCTCTGAAAGCCAGATTCCAAGGACTTGAACTTGATGTGAGTACAAAAGGAGACAGTGAAGAGAGACAAGGAGGGGAGTGACATGAGAACATTTAGGCGGAATGAATGTCAGATGTGCTGGCATATTTTGAATCATTTGCTGTGGCTTCATGGCACAAGCTGATAAAACTGCTAGTTGAGAGTTGGAATAGTCTAAGCGTGAAGTAACAACTGCCTGGACTAGAAGCTGAGCTGCATACTCAGATTAAATGAGGCCTGATGTTCCTGATCTTTTACAAGGTGAATCTGCAAGATTGTGAGAGCTCTGTTGTGTGTTCAGCAAAGGACAGCTAGTCTTCTAGGTTCCTGGCAGACCTTAATGGTGACAATGTGGATTATCCAAGCTGAACAGTGATGTCATGGGGGATGGTAGGGCTGGCAAAAAAGACAAAAATCTAGGTCTTGGAGAGATTTAACTGGAGGTGTTGGTCTCTCATCCATGCTGCGATGTCACAGACGCAGGCAGACATCTGAGCAGAGACTGTGATGTCATTAGGAAGCAAGGTCATGTGTAGCTGGATGTCATTGTTGTAGTAGTGGTATGAGAAGTCATGCGACTGGATGATCTCACCTAGAGTAAAGAGAGTAAAGGAGAGGACCAAGGTTGTTTACCTAATCTGATTTTAAAACCTCTGCATCCCAAGCCACTTGGAATGGTCTGCTTGATAGGTATGAACAGCACAGAGCAGATCCCTGTGATACTGAGGTGAAAGAGGGTGGTTGCTCATTAACTGTGTTAAAGGATGCGGAGAGCTTAGAAGGATCAGGAAGGATGACCAGAATGCAGCTGTTGTGGCTCTCAGAACATCCACAGCAGCCTCAGTCAAGTGTCCAGATTTGAAGGCAGATTGGAGAGGTTCCAGGAGGTTGTTCTGTTTGAGAGAAAAGCATATTCAAGAGTTTTTGGCATGAATTGAAAAGAGTGAAACTGGATAGTAATTCATGACCTGTGAAAAGCAGGAGGCCTGGGTGCTGCATACAATCATCCATCCGTCCATCCATCATTCCTTCCATTTTCCAAACCCATTCTCTGATTCAATGTGATTAATAAGGCAAAACCATTTAGTGACGCACACAATTGCAAGTACATAACAGACAGTCAGACTGTTAGATTAAGATTTTTATTCCTCCCATCAGTGAAGGCAGTGGGAGCAGCAGGGCAATAAAAGGAACCAGAGACCATGAATGACTGCTAGTTTGAGGTCCTGTAGACTCAGTGTAGTTCTCAAGTTAAGATACTGAACCAAGAAATCTTCTGTAAAGCATCAAACCTGGATATAAATAAATATTATATAATAAATATTATAACTTGTAAAACAGCATGATTATGTGTATGTGTGTGTGTGTGTGTATATATATATATATATTTATGATTTTATATATATATAGGTGGCATAGTGTCTCAGCACTGCTGCCTGATGCCTCCAGAGTTGTAGGTTCGAATCCCACCCTTTTGGGCTCCATTTTCCTTTTGCTCAAAGAGATACAGGTGGACTTATTGGCTTCTCCAAATTTCCCATTGTATGTGTATCCCTCTGGCATCCCCTCCAGGGTAAACCCCAGCTGGAATCAGCTCCAGCTCCAGGGCCTCTATGACCCTGTACCGCAGTGTTGCCTAATCCAGTCCTAGGGGACCCATTAGGGACAGAGAGCTCGGAGGGTGCAAAAGCGTGGACCGGCTGTTGGTCTCCGAGGACCGGATTGGGAAACATTGCTGTACAGGATAAGGAGATGGCCACGTGAATATTATATACAGCCAGTGTAATATATAAGTAATATAATTTTGTGAAATAGAGGCAATTCTCTGGGTGGCCTATAAAAATATGTCATTTTGACCATAAATTGATATGTATTATAAAACTGAAATTTAAACAGTGGCGTGTAGATAAATTCACGGCGTCCATTTATTCATTCCACTCACACTCTCTCACCCCCATTTCAGAACCCTATTAGACCCCATCTGCCCAGCTATACATTATATACACATCCTTCCCCTGACACCAGCACCAAATGAGATTTTCTGCAGAGAAAATGGAAAAAAAATGTTATGTGCAAAGAGAGTGCGGGGAATCAGTCACACTTTGAGAGTTAACACGAGTGCTGTGCTCGCATGCTTACGGGGCTGTTTCCGAACGTGCCCCAAGGTCCCCGTCTCACACGTCAGCAGCCACTAATCAATAAATAATGGCAGTTGGCCCTGGATCTGCAGCCGTGCCTGTCTGTTGCTCAGCAGGCCAGCATGAGGTTCAATAAGTGTGATACAGCTCTGCTGAAGTTCTGGTCTCAAAGCTGTTAGATTCAAAGATTGAATATAAAGAGTTACAGTCACATAGCACTCAACTGGTTGGATGAAACAAAATCTTGGTCTGGATTTGCACTCTCTGGACCTGAAATCGCCACCTCTGGTTAGATGGTATAAAATCATGAGCTGATAAAGTATCATGTGGATGTCCAAATTCAACATTTACATGTGATTTTGATATCCATTTCTTTCAGTTGGGGTGGGGGGGGGCATTCTCTGACACTCACTGGATGAGTGGCATCTGAGCTTCATGCTAGGATGTTACGAAAACCGTGTTTGTGAAGAGCTTGCCTTGTTCTTGCACATGTTCTTTATGATTTGTTTTTGGAATATGTTTCCAGGAAACATCTCCTGCCCCTACCATGCCACAACCAAAGGACCTAAGAATGGGGGGTATTGGGGCAGGATGCAACAGAAGGCTATGCTAGCTATAGACCAAAAGGACATCCTACCATTGGACAGCTTCTTGGCCAATCACAGCACTCAGTAGGATGTGGGTTAACATGAACCTCAGCGACCATTTTTGCTTATTTTTCCTAGGGGATTTTAACAGTAGGGGGAGGGATTGTGGGCGGAGTGATAAGTATGGGAGAAGAGGAAAGAAAACACTAGGCGTCCTGCCCACGTTCCTTGGAGATTGGGCTTTGAAGACTCTGTGTTTATTGTTGTCCACTGCAAAGGCCTGTAGCATCTTGATATAGACTATGCAAAGAGTTTGAGGTTCACTTCCCAACATTGTTGCATATTTTTAGTATTATTTCCCAGACCACAGCAAAACACACAACTGGTTTTCACACAGAAACACCTTGAGTGTAATCCCTGAGTATCTTCAGAACAGAAATGGCATTTGGATGCTTTGAGCCTAAAGATTCCTGCATCCTTCACATTAAAAACGGTCTAGAGAGCTTGGATGAAAGAAAGAAGACTGCAAACTTCTTTGGGTAGAGAGTGGAGTGGATTATGGTATTGTATGATTATAGGATCTTCAGATTGTGAACATCCATGTTTCAGCACAATGCTTTGACTCCCATTTCCTGGCCATGTTACAGGGATCTTTCCCAATAATTTGCCTCCACATAAATCACATACTCACATACTGAGCTGAGCTTCTCTATATTGCTAAGTGTGAAAGTGGTGTGTTTTCTAAATCCCTTTGCACTGCCTCCTTGGATGTGACTCCAGGTAGAGTCCTCTTAATCAAACTCAGAATCAGGACTCATTTTACTGCCAGTAGGTGCAAACAGACCAGAATTGTTTGTGGTCCAGGGTGACTGGCAGACCTTAATGGTGACAATATGGATTATCCAAGCTGAACAGTGATGTCATGGTGGGTCTTGGAGAGATTTAGCTGGAGGTGTTGGTCCCTCATCCATGCTGTGATGTCACAGAGGCAGGCAGAGATCTTAGCAGAGACTGTGATGTCATTAGGAAGCAAGGTCATGTGTAACTGGATGTCATTGTTGTAGTAGTGGTAGGAGAAGCCATGAGACTGGATGATCTGACCTAGAGTAAAGAGAGTAAAGGAGAGGTCCAAGGTTGTTTACCTAATCTGATTTGCACACCTCTGCATCCCAAGACACTTGGAATGGTCTGCTTGATAGGTATAGGTCAGAACAGCACAGAGCAGATCCCTGTGATACTGAGGTGAAAGAGGGTGGTAAGGAGGATTCGCTGATTAAAGGTGTTAAAGGCTGCGGAGAGCTTGTGACATAGCAAGGAGCAGCTAATTCAGAGCACAGGGAGCAGTGCATGGGGGCGGTACCTTGCTCAGGATACCTCAGAATTCGTGTGTGTGTGCAGATGTGTGCAGAATTCGATCAGGAGTAGTTACTGTCACTGTTGTTTTGAGTTATACAGCTCTGGAAAAAATTAAGAGACCAGAGCAAAAATTTCAGTTTCACTCATTTCTCAATTTATGGGTATGGTCCTATGCGCCTTTTTCTTTTTGCAAACTCCAGCTTGGCTCTTCCCTGTTTCTCATTGATGGAGGGCTTCTTCCTTGCTTTATGGGTCATCAGTCCTGCTTCTAAGAGCCTGTTGTGAATTGCCCTAGTAGTGCACGTCACACTACTTAATTCCTCCATTCGATCATCTCTCTCCGAGTCGTAAGTCGGAGAAAAACGTCATGAAGACTTGTTGAAAACATCACTTCCTGGTGGAAACATGGCCCCTTTTCCGGTGTTGATGTTGGACAGAATTTTGTTGTAGGAGATTCCCCTGTGTCGTCATTTCAACATGGCGGTTTACACAGTCAATAGTGTAATTGCACGCGTATTATGTAGAGAATACTGTATAATGAGCATAAACAGTATCCTAGCATGCAATATCAGTATTTTTACCAGACTTGTTACTGTCTTCAGTTTGTTTGTGATTTGTTTGGCTGCCAAAAAAAATATTGTCGCTATTAATCTACTACAATATTATAATGTTATAAATGTGGTTTGATTGGTTAGTGTTTCTGATTTGTTTGCCTCTCAAGCAAAAAGAATATTGATTTGAAACTAATTTATAAACCTTTTAAATTGTCTTTCTATGAGCTGGACGTGCGTCTCTTCGTCTTTCCAATGATAGTCTGACCTATGTTAGCTACCTACCCTTCAGTCTCCTGACTTCTGTCACACGCGATGGCTTTACTGAAATCCGGCAAGTTTGTGTCCAGCCTCGGGGCTTATTCCCCCTACATGGGCGTTTTACCCATTCGAGCAAGCTCATGGTGGTCAGAGGTTCAGATGGGCCCACCTGACCCCATCCTGGGGGTCACTGCGGCTTTCAAGCGAGATACCAACCCCAAGAAGATGAACCTGGGCGTGGGGGCGTACCGAGATGATCAGGGAAAGCCATACCTGCTAAACTGCGTCCGTAAGGCTGAAGCTCTGATCACTGAAAAGAAGCTGGACAAAGAGTATCTGCCCATTGGGGGCCTCGGGGAATTCAACAAAGCATGTGCGGAGCTGGCCCTGGGCCCAGACAGTGAGGTGCTCAAGAGCGGCAGGAGCATTACTGTTCAGACAATATCAGGAACTGGATCACTCCGAATTGGTGCAAATTACCTGTCCCGCTTCCACACAGTGGCCCGTGACGTGTACCTGCCCAAGCCCTCCTGGGGAAACCACACCCCCATCTTCAGGGACGCCGGTCTGCAGCTGAAGGCGTACAGCTATTATGACCCAAAAACGTGCGGCTTTGACTTCAAGGGAGCCCTGGATGACATTTCGGTAAGACTGTGGGGGGGGTGGGTCTGAACGTGTGGGTCTGATTTGAACCAGGTGTGTTTAACTCTAAGATGAGATCTGGTTTTGGCCTTCAGGTTGCTTTGTGTAAATAAGCATTACACCTGCTATGCCGTGCCTGTCAGTCAACGTCATGGTTTGTCATGGTTTGCTTTGCATCGTTGTTTTCTGTCAGAAAATCCCGGAGAAGAGCATCATCATGCTGCATGCGTGCGCCCACAATCCCACGGGAGTGGACCCCCGGCAGGAGCAGTGGAAGGAGATCTCCGAGCTGGTGAAGGTGGGTCTCTGCTCTGCTCGGTGGGCCTGCCACCCTGCTGACTGACACAGCTGGCTAATTTCGTCTGTAATCAACCTCCCCTTCCCTCTACTGTCACTCCTGTATCTCAGAAAAGAAACCTGCTACCATTCTTCGATATGGCGTACCAAGGCTTTGCCAGTGGGGACATTGACCGCGACGCTTGGGCCGTGCGCTACTTCATCGAGCAGGGTCACAACGTCCTCCTGTCTCAGTCCTTTGCCAAAAACTTGGGACTTTATGGTGAGCCTCCGATTGGCTCTGGGGAAGGGGTGGGGCCTGGGGACAAGGATGTAGAGGGAGTAGACAAAGTATTGGTAGCAACCTTCAGAATCACCGGAGTTGGTGTCGTACTGAAACCTGTGTAATTGGGGGGATTCAAGCAGGCAGTACACCATTTTCTCCCTGAAATGTCCAGAGGAATGAAGAATATTAGCTGACCAGTTTTGTCATGAGAATCTAGCTGGGATTTGAACTGGGACGCTAATGTGACACTGTGAAGTGTGACTCGCCTGTCCCCTCGATGTCCTGCCCAGGGGAGCGTGTCGGGGGCTTCACGGTGGTGTGCAAGGACGCCGAGGAGGCCAAGCGCGTAGAGTCGCAGCTGAAGATCCT
The DNA here is from genome assembly GCA_026776945.1 of Isichthys henryi. NCBI lineage: Eukaryota > Metazoa > Chordata > Actinopteri > Osteoglossiformes > Mormyridae > Isichthys > Isichthys henryi. Next base: position 20,042,069 of record JAODJX010000007.1, on the reverse strand, counting down.
GATCCGGCCCATGTACTCAAACCCACCCATGAATGGCGCACGTATCGCTGCCACCATCCTAAACACTCCAGAGCTGCGTAAGGAATGGTGGGTCGCGCCGACGCCCCTTATTCCCCCTTTCCGATTGGTACGGGCCACTGAGCCCGTGTCTGACTGCCTCGACCCGTCTGCTGTTGCCCCAGGCTGCAGGAGGTGGACGGCATGGCCAGTCGCATCATCAAGATGAGGGAGCAGCTGGTGGCTAACCTGAAGAAGGAGGGATCCACTCATAACTGGCAGCATGTCACCGACCAGATCGGCATGTTCTGCTTTACAGGCCTGAAGCCCGAGCAGGTATCGCTGTAGCACTGCCTGAGGGGGGTTGGTGTACTCTTACCGGGAGTGACTGCTGAGCAGGATATGCAAGACAGTATTATTTAGTTCCTAACAGCATCAGAATCAAAGTCTAAACAACAAATGTCGTATTCCAAAGACTGTGATCCTCATGAAGGAGGAGTTGCACACCTTAGGGCAAACTCTACTCTATGGCATCTGCTTTTTAAGAAGGAAGTGTCTTCGTACGATCATAGAATATGTTTGTACTAATAATCGCAGAAAGTAACTTGGAGTGTAAACTGCCACAGTTTTTTTTGGGAAAAAGGTGAATGTGTGTGGTGGAATGCTTTTCACACCTCACTTCAAAAGTGAAATACATAAAATGAAGGAAAAATAGTATGAAAAGAGTAATGAGTAATTTGTTAAAGACAAACATATTAAGCAATGATACGGTAACTACTTAAGGGCAGTGATCAGAAAAAATGACAGGTGAGGAATAGCATTAAGTGTGCATGTTGGTTATTAGTTGGTTAGAGACAGCCTGTGAGTGGAAACGTGTTCTGAGTTTGCACATGTGTGGATGTGTCTAGGTGGAGCGCTTGACGAAGGAGTACTCAGTCTACATGACCAAGGACGGCCGCATCTCCGTGGCCGGGGTCACCTCTGGAAACGTAGCCTACCTGGCACATGGCATCCACACTGTGACCAAGTAACAGGCAACTGGGAGTCGCACATAGCAGTACAAGAAATTCTAGAGAACAAGGAAAAAGAAGAAAAATGAACAGTATCACGTATTTCATTCTTTCTCGTCAACCCAAACATAGACCTATCAGCACTTGACTTCATAATAATGGGCACCTTAGTCTGTTCTGAGACTGATCAGGATGTTTAATCATTTTCTTGCACATCTGCCAGGAAAGGTCAGAGGTCATTATGTTCGTTTTAGCTTCTGGTAATGGTTTCTGATAACTCCTCTTCTAGGCTTTCGGTTTTATGAATATTGGCTTGTAGGTGGTCTTAATGTTTAATGCACGAATAGAAAATCTACATACTTCATAGTTTTTTTTCTTCCTGGAAACGTTCAGTGTGTTTACAAGGCACTTAATTGAGGGGCATAAGCCTTGGTTTTAACAAGGAAATGCCTGCTCAGTCATCTTGCCTAAATAATAAATATCTAACTGTAGAAATTAACTATCTGCTACCCCTTTGATTAAAAATATAGTGATTGACATTGGTAAGCTATCCCATCTCTGTTTAAAAAAACAAATGCTAATTGGTAAACCAAAGTAGTAAATATAAATGATCAGTTAAGTGATGGCTGTTGCTGCTTTGGTGAGCTGCTAGTAATAAGTTGGCCACAATGTGTGCTGTGAATCTGCTTTATCACGTATGAACATCCAGAATCTGTCACTGGGTTCTCCTCCCTGCCCTCGTTAGGAAACTCAAGCCGCTACACTCCGAAAATGATCTTCTCCAAGCACACTTTTAGATAATAATTTATTTTTCCCTGGCAGATACTGACCAGGTCTTGCAGCATATAGCAGTCATGGACAAGAGCTGTTACCTTTTAATTAGCCAGTGGTTAATGAAGGGGCTAATTTGCACACCCAACCAACGTCCAGTTTGACCAAGATGTGGATCTGTATTCCAATGTTTTAAACCAAATCTAAAAGGTGCAGTGCTGTAATGCTGTTTAAAAGACCATGTTTGCAATTGTATCGACTTTCAGTCTCTTCTTGAAAGATTACATTTGCGATTTATTTTCCTCCATGGTAGTACTTGTAAACATCAAGGGTAAATGTAGTATGAATGACATCCACACTGTGTGCATTTTCAGAGTTCAATGTGAATAAAAGTGAGCTGTAAGACCTCGTCTGTATTTCATTTTGTGTGTGTCTGGGGAGGAGGAGGGGTCCCATAAAGTAAGATTTCTGTTGGATTCATTTAAAATAGAAGTCAAGTTTGTCCAATGAGTATTTGGGTAAGGAGTAGTCCTATTGGACATCCATTAGAGCCAAAAATATCTATAGGCACACTGTCCATGTCAACTGAACATGCAAAAAAAACATTGGTATATTCAACTTCAAACTTAACTCCTCCTGTGACAATACTACTTTGACACTGAGATCGTTTATATTGATTGTGCACCTGACAAATCACGTTTGTCAGTTCAACTTTAAACCGTACTTGCGTGTGTTGTCTGTGTTGCTTTTCTGGGGCCTGTACTACGAAGCGGGGTTACTGGCTTGGATTTAAGGTAGTCTGGGCAAAATGTAAGTGAACGAATATGAAGTCCGTTTAAGCTGAGGTACCTTAAATCCAACAAGTTACCCCGATAAGCCAGTAACTCCGCTTCGGAGTTGTTTGTGTAGTTCTACATATCCTCTCGTAACATTCTCAAACATACCATTCATTCTCCAATGTTGTCATTTTTTCATAGGTATTCAACAATCCGAAAAGGCAAAATCAAGTTTTCCGGTCCTACACAGTCACATAGTTCACCTGCATTACTTGGACATGCCTTTTATAATATAATTATCTTAATGTATGAAAACTTGCTATACAATTAAACTTTGACTTGAATTAGTCTACTTGGGATGTCAGGGACAGGGAGAATAAAGCAGGACAAGAAGTAAAACAACAAACATCAGGACATTCATGACAATACAGTCAAATGACAAGGAGAATGACATTGACGAAGTGTTCACATATCTGGCACTTAAACAGTCAAATGACAAAGTGTGCTAAGACGACAGAAGTACGGTTTAAAGTTTAATTGACACAGACAAATGTTTTGTCAGGTGAGCAATCCATGTAGATAGACAATCTTATTCTGTCACAACTGTAGTTAAGTTCAAAGTTCAACAGGCACACAAATGTTACATGTTCAGTCGACAGGCACAGTTCACTATTGACATATTTTTGGCACAAATGGGAACCCAATATGCTTGTCGACATATGCCCTATGGTTAGTCAGCCCCCACTCTTCATGCCTTCTGTTCATGCATCCTACGAAGGCTCGTTTCTAAATATCATGTCATAAAGGAATTATCTCTAAGGCTACTGACGAGTCGTGTATGGGGGCCTTGTTTTATATGCTTGAGGAAATGAGTACCATTCGTATTTTATCAAATTACCAAACTCACAGTCAAACGGCAAACCACCCAACGTTACCGATACCTCCGTCCCACGCGCTCACTTCCCTCGCTTGACGTCAAAGATCACATGACCGCCGACCGTCACATGATTGCTTGGTTGGGATCGGCGAGGAACTGAAAATCAAAACGTCGGCGATCTGGGATGCTGGCGTTGGATGCCCCTGCTAGCCGTGGACGGTAAAGTGGCTGTATTTTTTTTGCACGCTTAATTGTGTTATTTTTTCTCTAGATATTAGTCTGTTTGTGCTTTGGTTATTGAGGCTGACTAATAAATGAAGAGAAACTAAGGTCAGTAGCGTCAATAAATGACCCATAAATCGTGTCAGTGCTCACGAAATGATCCATGAATACCGATATAAGTTCGAGTGATTGTTGACTTGAATTAGATCATGGAGGCACCCAAACATGCTGCAAAGTCAGTGTTATTTGACGCAATTACTCAGAAATTCAGCTACACCTTATATCGTCACTTGTTTTCTTGCTATTTGCTGCTGACGATATTTGGCTAATTATTCAGCCAGCCTTCCTTCAAAATCAAAATGTGATTGAATGTGGCTATCTTCTGAGTAAGAAAGAAGTTAAATTTCGTTTCAGCCGGGACATTGTGGCGAGTTACCTGCTTCTTGCACCGAATACAATAAAAAGATTTTACATTATAGACGTGTTAGATGTGTTAAAAACATGACGCATTTTACTAGTCAAGTATTTTGACTTAGTACGGCTAATCCTCTCAAAAGATTAAGGGCGACTGACTTTTCGGTGTTTTAATCATGCCGGGTTGCGATTATGCAGTATAATGAAGCACCGAATCCGTTCACCTGACTCGTGTTTAGCAGATCAGGCTAACTTTGAGGCACTAAATAGTTATACTGCCCCTCCCAGCGCACAATATTAATGATTGGCACACCACTTTTTCATCTTTGCCTATCAAGTTGAAATACCATGCGCTGTAAATTATTGCCGTGACACACTTTGTCATTTCCATAGAACTTGTATATATTGTTACATGTAGCCGAGCAATACCCAAAAATCACGACGCAACATTCTTTCTCATATCCAGATGTGTAATTACAATCATTTTATCTGATTTTAATTAAAGAGTGTGTAAAAAAAAAAAGTATAAATGTTTATGCACTTATAAGCATTTGTGGTGTAAGTGAATCGCTTAAGGCTAAATTATATGCATGATCAGCTTCTTTTAAACATTGGATTTCGTGAAATGCCACCAGAAGCAAGATTTTGTGGAATCTGCATGTGCTGACAAAGCTCACATTCTGTTTGTAGGAAGAAGGTCTGGCGAGCATCTTCAGCTGATCCCTGAGAACATGGAGCTTCGGTTTTGTAACCCATAATCAGGATGCTTCTGGGACTGATGCCACTCCTTCTGACCAAAACACTCTCCATCCTCACTCCCCCACACACCTATTTACCAGGGATTGCACTACATCCCGCCTGTTAAGGGAGACCCGGCAGTGCTCTGTACTCACATATACCGCTGTACATTGGTTATTGTAGTGAGGGCGTGGCTTTAAAGGACCACTCCAATCACTGTCAAGGAAGGGTGGTACCACAACCCTACAGTGGGTGTTCTGGGAAGAGGCACGATTGAGGACTGAACTCTGTCGGTCAGGCTTGTCAGCTAGGGTTGACACCCACTGAGTGCTGCCTGGGGTAATGTCCCGGCCAGACTTAGGCATCAACAGCGAGGATGCCGGAGAGAGGGCCTGGCTTCTACAGAGCCCCAGCGCGGATGCCACACCCCCTCAAGGTGTGGAGGAGGGCCGGCGTGAGGGGACCTCACCTGTGGGCGCCGTCTTCATCGTGGTCAATGCCGCACTGGGGGCCGGCCTGCTCAACTTCCCTGCTGCTTTCAACCTCGCTGGGGGTGTCACGTCCGGAGTTTCACTACAGATGGTAATGTCACGTGACTCCCCAGTAAAGGCACATGCGTCTAAAGTAAGGCAGGTCTTTGATTTGCTGGTGTTTCTGCGCTTGTCTTGGCATAGCTTCAGTTAGCAGTATATGGATGTGTGCAGGGTAGGTATGTGGTCAATGTCTTCGTGAAGGACTCCAGCCCAGCACTGTCACACAGGAGATGCTGGTGCATGCATTCTGCTCCTGTTAAAGACATTTCCTGTCGCTCTGCTCCTGCAGTGCATGCTGATCTTCATCATCGGCGGCCTGGTCGTCCTGGCGTATTGCTCCCAGGTCAGTAATGAGATCACCTACCAGGAGGTGGTGCGGGCCGTTTGTGGCCGCGTGACGGGGGTCATCTGTGAGGTGGCCATTGCCGTTTACACCTTCGGCACCTGCATAGCCTTCCTCATCATCATCGGAGACCAGCTGGACAAGCGTAAGTGGGGCGCTGAGCATTCCGCTCTCCATAGCCTTGTTACCTAATAGCCTCCTGAATTAGTTGGTGCCTTTCAGTATCATTCTTACACCTACTGGGGTAGAACCGAGTGTCATGAAAGGTGGATGGTGTGTGGTTCAGTGGGTTGGGATGCTGTGTTTGTGATCAGAAGGTCAGCAGTTCAGTTCTCAGGGTGGGAGTGACTTCACTGTCGTGCCCTTGAGTAGAGCACTTAACCTCCAATGTCTCAAAAAAACTACCATTACTTTGGATAAAAGCATCTGTTAAATAAATGTAAAAGCTCACTGTGCTCTCTTCTCTTATGGGCTGTATTGTATGCTGTGATTTTTTTAATATATTTTTTTGCACACATTATTTTTTTTTGTGTGTCTGGGTTTAAATTGCCACACTGAAAATTTAGCTGAGACCTGGGGCATGATGATATGAAAATGTAAGTCGGTGCAGTAATCCAAACCATCATCGAGGTGCCCCAGGGCTCTGACTCCAGGGAAACGTGCTTTGGAAATTGATTATTATTGGCTCTCCTGAAACCAGTCATGCAGTTAGGCAATTGATAGTTGTCGATTTGCTTAAATATTCTGATAGCTGTATGGTTTGTTGTTGGCTCACAGCATTGGATTCATATTCAGCTGATATAGTGAAGGATGATGTAAGGATGTCTTGTGTTCCCCCCGGTACAGTAATCGCTGCAGTGGCCCAGGAGACTGACAGGACTGTCAGCAGCACTTGGTACACTGACCGCAAGTTTACCATCTTCCTGACGTCTGTGCTGATCATCCTGCCCCTCTCGATTCCCAAGGAGATCGGCTTCCAGAAGTACGCCAGGTGAGGTTACATGTGGGACCAAGGAAGCTTTTCCATGCGCTCATCCACCCTTCAGAATGTTCTGCGTCATTTTGAGATTTTGGATGGGTTCGGAATCTTGGTGTGAATGTTCCCGAAGTGGCTAAATCTTTCGGTAATAAGAAGCGTTTGTTACAGAGAGGAATTTTCGTAATGCTTGGATGTTCAACTTTGCTTTTCAGTGCCGTGAGTGTCATTGGCACCTGGTATGTCACTGTCATCATCATCATAAGGTACATATGGCCAGACAAAGAGGTGTCTCCTGGGTACATCCCCATCAGGTAAGTTTAAATCCTCTGATCGATGGCTCTTCTGGGATTTCCAATCGTGAGTAAGCCACACAGGCATCTGGAATAGGGTCTTTGCCAATTAACTGGAACATTCCCCGGTCATTTACATATGCTTTTATTACTTAATGTATAAGGAAACGGACTGGAAAGCATTCCCCATTGTTTGATATTGACATCACCGGTCTGTAATTAAATTCTGTAAATGCTGAAAGGAGATCAACATGTTCTCTGATTCTTGCGTCATAAGAGCTCCCCTTCCTAGCAGGAGTGAGAGCCAATTACAATTGAGGAGTAAATGAATGGGTTGAAGCAATTTGTCCCTTATGACCTATTCTGGTGCAGTTGGTCACCTCGTCCATAATTGACCCCTACTGGTGTGGCTCAGTGATAACTTCAGAAAAGCCCGGAATTTTGTTGTGTTCATGGAACCTCTGAAACAGTGTGTTGTGTCTGTAGACCTTCCTCCTGGACCGCAGTATTCAACGCAATGCCTACCATCTGTTTTGGATTCCAGGTACTGTCCTTCTGTTGCATGTTAACTCTCTTGTTCACCTGAGCATTTAGTTGTGTTTCATCCCTCCATGAGGCTGGTTGTCTCCCTTTCTATACCGTCGGTTCCTTCTTTTGCCAGTGTCATGTGAGCAGTGTCCCAGTATTCAACAGTATGAGGAAGCGGGAGATCCGGTCGTGGGGCTGGGTGGTGACCTTGGCGATGGTCATCTGCCTCTTTGTCTACACCGGCACAGGTGTGGGCTCACGTACTTGTGCCAACCACCCTTTCGTTTGCAAGACGAAAGTAAGGGTCAGGTTCTGAGCTGGGGGGGTCACGTCGGAACTAGGAATATGATTAGTCCTGTGCATTGCTTCATCAAAGTTGAAGTATTTCCCCCTCATGCGGAAGCCTTAAGAAATATAGACATAATCAGTAAATCCATCCACCCATCTTCAACTCCCTTCTCCTAGCAGGTCAGAGCGGTGTCCATGTTTATGAAGTTTCTCAGAATCGCTTCCAGGAATCTCACTAAGAGTCTCACTAGGATATGAATTTGTCCTACAGTACCTCAGAGCAGGATGTGAGAAGTGGTTAAAAAGCTTCCTGCACTCATTTTCAGCTAGAAGTTGGAGTTCACGTTTTGAGTGAAAATGACATCACAATTTCACAACATCCCGAGCAGACAAATGGCGGCATTTTGTAGTTCTCCTTTGATATGTTGATAGTGTTTTGTAGTCCTATGACAATACGCAATTTTTTTGTTGTTGTTATTATTATTATTAATAATGATGATGTAAACAAATTTTGGCAGACAGCACATGATTTCTCCCGGACATGATTACTACATCCCCTATTAAATCCATAATGTGTGTCGTGTGGTTTCTCGATTGCAGTACTACTTTCACTTCAAATCCGTGAATCTGCCTTTTCTCCTAGGAGTCTGTGGCTTCCTGTCCTTTGGCTCCAGCGTCAGCCAGGACGTGCTGATGTCCTATCCATCCAACGACATTGCCGTGGCTGTGGCCAGGTTCTTCATCGTCATCTGCGTCGTCACGTCGTATCCCATCCTGCACTTCTGTGGCAGGTACGGCGCTCTGGTTTTTAAAGTGGTGGAGTCAGGCATAAGGGAAATTTGGCGGTACCTCTTAAGGGTCAGATATATCGCTGTGTCTTTCTGTGAGTGGCACACCTCAGATAGGGACACCTGGGGGCGGGTTTGTCATTTTTGGGACCCCCGCCCCCTCAAAAAGTCATCCCCTCCCTAGATGTTTCAAAAATTAAATAAATAGTGAGTAGAGTGAAAAGATCAAAGCTAGCTGGCTGGTTAGCAGAACATTATGCTTCAGCATCTCCCAAAAAGGGAACGCATCTATTTAATATTTGGTGCAGTGACTGTTTGTGGCCAACAGAGGGCCACTGGGGACACCCACTCGCAACAGACTGCTATTTGACGGTTAAGTGTCGCTTCCTTACCTGACCTGCAGGGCGGTGCTGGAAGGTCTGTGGCTCCGGTTCCGTGGCGAGTCCATGGAGGTGGACGTGGTGAGGGAGCGCCGTCGCAGGGTGGCGCAGACCGTTCTCTGGTTTTGCCTCACCCTGATCTTGGCCCTCTTCATCCCTGACATCGGTCGTGTCATTTCCCTCATCGGGGGCCTGGCTGCCTGCTTCATCTTCGTCTTCCCTGGTACATGGACACCATTTTTGCCCTATCACTCTATTCTTTTATTCCTAAATGTAATTTATAATTCTAGTTCATATTTTACACCAGATTGCGTTACGGTCAGTGATCGTTAATGCATTTTTTTCAGGCTTATGTCTGATCCAGGCTAAGCTATCCGAGATTCAAGAGGTTAAACCAGCAAGGTGAGCTCAGCCGCCCACATAACTGCTTTTAATCTAAGTGGGTTTTACTGGATTTTTTGAGACTTTTCAAGCTTAAATCGCCTTAGCAAACTGCCTGTTAAAAATCCAAACAACCAATAAGACCAACGTTTATGTGTGTGTGAGACTCTATCATAACCTGGGTACAGACTGAAACATCAGCTCTAAGATGCGTGCTTGTGTTTTCCACAGCTGGTGGGCCATGGTGTCTTATGGTATCTTCATGGTCACCGTCGGTGCTTTCATCTTTGGCCAGACAACCACTAATGCCATCTTTCGAGACCTCATCCACCACCCTGGCAGCAACTAGACATAGTCAAAGAAATCGCCCATACACTCATACAGTCTTATACGTCATACTTCTGCCTCTGAGCCCCCCCACCAGCTGTGAGCCTTCCTTGAACCCCCCTCCCGCCCCGACCTTTTTGCTCTGTATGGATGGCCCCTCCCACATTCTGCCTGACCACTACCCCAGAAAGAAGCAAATCCAGAACAGGACTGATGCCACTACTACAGCAGCTAATCCTAATGATGGCACTTCCTGCCAGTGGGTTTTTACTATCTGTCAGGATTCTTGGGGCCAGAAATTGGCTCAATCTGCCCAAAGAGCGCAAGAAGGGAATTGGCTTGGTTCATGAATGGAGACCATTAAATGGATTTATCAGCAAAGTTTGTGTTCATGAACATGCATATGTTAGTCATGCATCAAATTATGCCATCCTCTTGAAAGAGAATTGACTTGATTGTTTTGAAAAGGCTTCCCACACTGGAGATGAAGTGACCGCAAATCTTCATGCCAGGGAAGAGAATGAAATATAGTTTATATTTTTTTTTTTGGATCAGAAATGACCTCATATTAAGTATTCATAAATTATTTGATCTAGTTAGTATCTTGTTTTTCATGTTTACATGTTACCACCTAATGCTTGGGCAAGTCTGTAGTTTTCCTCAGGGGTTATAGAGTTCACGTTAAGTCATTTTGACCTTGGGTGCAGTCTAGGTGGAGTAACCAGTGTTTTCACTACTGCCAGCGTGGGGCGTGAGTGTTCCGCACATGCAGGACTTGGTGCTATGATCATGGCACAGTGCAATATGAAAGACTGTTGATTTTGTAATAAGCAAGTTAGGTTACATTGCCGTCTGATTCTAAGTCAGAAATGCATTTTCAGTTTGATGTTGCCAGAGCATCAAGGATCATACTACACCAATGCATATTATAGAAATGCCTTCCCTTTCAATGTCTTTTCTGTTGAGAGATTTTGATCAGATGATAATTGGTGGCTCTTGTGTTTTGGCTAAGAAATAAAAAGGGTTTTTTTTATTAATACGTAGGTTCCAGATTTACAAAAAAAATATCATTAGGAATTTAAGTAAATCTTGTTTTGGGGCCGTGAATGTGATTATATTCCTTACATGTTATTTTTTTTGACTTCATTGCCTTCATTGTTGCTGGTGTTTGGCTTAAACCAAGTCTTAACTGTCACAGTTTCGAGTAAGATTCCCCAACTTGCGGTACCTTGTGTAGTCCAGACAAAGATTCTAACCAAAACTGACAGGTCAGCTGGAAAAATCATGCAATTCAGTGTAATTCTTAATATGAAGCCAGTTAAATTGTTTTACTGCAATATTTCTTCCCTACATCGTGCATCTGCTAGAAGACTGGTCTCCTTAATAAGCACAACAGAGGTTTCAAGAAAAGTAATTTACCTTAAAAGGTACCATGGATCGTGCTTGAATGTAATACATGTATTCAGTGTGGAGGTTGTACCTCTACGTTCTTCCCAGTGGATTTCTGGGGTTCATCAGGGGTGTCTTCTTGTTCATACCCTGTTCAACACTTGCGTGAACTGGGTGTTAGGCAGAGTCGTAGTGTTCACTGGCTGTGGGGCATCTTGGTGATGAAAGATCAACTGATGTTGACTTTGTCGATGATGCTGTGATCTTCGCGGTGTCAATGGAGGTTCTGATCAGGGCTGTCGAGAGACTGAGTGAGGAGTCTGAGTGTCTGGGCTTGATCCAGGCCTTTAATGACCTCTTGGGCATGGCCATCAGCAGTGTGTGTGCAGAGTGAAATTTGACCGCGTCGAGAGGTTTACTTCCCTTGACAGCGACATTCATGGCTCCGGTGACTCTTCCTGTGATGTCAATAGACAGATTGGGAGAGCATGGGGGGTCATGAGGTTACTGGAAAGGGGTGTGTGGTGCTCCTGATATCTTTGTGAGAGGATGAATGTCCAAGGCTTTAGAGTCCTGATGCTCCCTGTCTTGCTGTATGGCTGTGAGACACAGACATTATCCAATGAGCTGAGACGAAGACTGGACTCCTTTAATACTGTCTCTGGAGAATCCTTGGGTACCGCTGGTTTGACTATGTGTCGAACAAGCGGTTCCTTGGGAGTCCCAACTGAGACACATTTATTGCATTTTGAGGGAGCGTCAGTTACGGCACTATGGCCATGTGGCTCAATTCCCTGGCTCACAGGATCCTCGTTGCTGAGGACCCAAGCGGCTGGACCAGGCCAAGGAGACGCCCACATAACACCAGGCTACGGCAGACAAATGGCCATTTCTGGAGGGTGGGACTGGACTCTTTGTCAGCCTGGGAGGTCGTGTGATGGGTGCAGCAACACGGTGTACCAGTGCATGCTCCCCAATATGACCTGACCTCATCTGGGTGAGGACATTAATAGGGCATTCATGGGTTTTGTACTTTTCATGGTTTGTTCAGTATCAGTGTGTGGTTACACATGTTACTGGAATCATTCTCAAAATGTTGATTGTATTTGTATGGCTCAATAAAGGAACAGGCCTAACAAGGAGTAGTTCAATAGAGATTTATTGTTCTGTTACAGAATTACAGTCATTTATAAATGCAGAGACACATGGCACTTAGTACTATTGTTGTATTTCATCAGTTTACGCATGACTCTTGTTTTGGGATGTAAACATTACATTCTTGGAATAGGACTGTTTTACTAAGATTGCCTGCTAAGGATAACACACTTTTTTCCCTCTCACAGTTATCAGGGAACGTGGAAATGTGCATATATAATAATGGTACAGCAATCAGTTATGTTTCCATTACACCTCGACTTTCTGAGAATTTCAAGGGATTTGTAAAGCATTTGTTTTAGCAACGGTTCTTGTGCTGAGTCGTTTCCTGTTGCTAGTGAAGCATTTTTTTAGGTTAATATTTTCATATCATGACTGACACGTGAGAGGCATACTTCTAGCCTAAGGAACAGTACACTATTGTAAACTGTTTTTTAATTTTGGCAAATTCAGTAGAAGTTCGATACAATTGGATTTAGGACTTATTCAAGATAAAAATCTAACAGCATTTGGGTAAGTGAACGGACCAATGTTTTTTTTTTTATCCACACATAAAGGTATGAGATCATGAAACAAATCAGTATATCTGAGGGCAACAAAATAATTGCTAATTAACTAATCCATTTCGTCATCTATCAAAAAATGTATCTGGTAAAGGGTCACTGGTAATCTACAGCTGATCCCAGGCCGCAGAGGGCACAAAGCAGGGGTACATTCAGGTCCAAGACTGGTTCTGACAGGGATGCAGGACCAGAGCCAGACATAAGCAAACTCTGCAGCTGCCTGGGGTCTGATTAGCTCAATGGGGCCTAAACAGTCATGAAGAAGAAAGGAAAATTATATATATATATGAAATTTAAAAATAAGAATAATTTCACAAAATTAAAGAATTAAAAAAAAATTATAATAATAAAACCATATTCATCAAATGAAAATGTTTATGTGCAGGCAGAAACATGGCCGGCTCTAGCTGTTGGCAGAATAGGCAGTTGTCTAGGGTCGCAGTTGTGGAGGAAGTGAAATGTTCATTAGTTTTCTTGGTGCGGGGGCCTCTCCAGTACAACTTTACCTAGGGCCCCGGAAAAGGTAGCACCAGCCCTGCAGAGACAGTCACCAAATTACCTGACTGTAGGATGAGATCCTTGTGACACAAAGAACACGCAGTGCCCACACTCTGGAGGTGGGAGCCATCAGTGTCACCCACCATGTCACCCACCATGTCACCCAGAAGATTAACAGGTATTTCAAAGTCAAAGGACTGAAGGCTTAATCTCATTCTACCCGCAACAGGATAAATGCTTCATATAAATTTCTAGGAAATCACTATGACGTGCAACATATTTACTTGGTTTTTTTAATGGAAAGACCTCTGTACCTTAGTCAAATAGCACCTATAACTGATTGCATCTGTACCAGAGGGAGCCAATCTCTTTTTTTAATGCAATCCTTTACAATGAGAGAACAGTCAGATAACATAAAAAGGCAAATTCAAACAAAAACAGGGGTCACCAGAATAACATTACCTGGCCTTTCTGAATGACACGAGAAAAGAACCAGGATATCAATGTGAAGACAACCTACATATGTAACCTGTCATGATCATGAACTCACAAGGAGCGTGGTTTATGAAGTCATCTTTATTATTATTTCTTTTAATATTAAGGAGACCTGTAATCCTCCTCTTCCACAAGACTGGCTGTCCCAAACTGTTGAAACACATGTACAATCCTTGGCCTGATTACTTTATCATTTATATCGGCTGGGGCTGATAAGATGGCTATAAATCTCACGTGCGGCTGCGCGCTCAGACATGCAAGGTAAAGAGCATACAGAATACAGCCAAGATGCTCCAGTGCCTCGTCTTGCTCTCTGTCGTCTTCTTCGTGAAATGCCTCGCCCAGGATCACGCCGATCTGGTCACCTCCCTGCCCGGACTGACAGAGAGCCCAAACTTCAAACACTATTCCGGCTACCTTCAGGCTGGTCCTGGGAAATACTTCCACTACTGGTAAGATGGCAGAGAATTCCCATGAGAAGCTCCAGCAAAGAGCAGCATTAGTAAATGAGGTGTTAGTATCAGTGGATGATGGAAGGCAGTGTTGTCATTCAGTAGATTAATAAACGTGTTATTTTTAAATTAATAAATATGTTAAACAACAGAAATCTGGGAAGACTGAAAGGTGAAAATACAGGAAACTGTGCTGGATGAGACAAAAATAAAATGTGTGTGATGTCTGCTTGGGGCTTCCCTGCAGGTTTGTGGAGTCCCAACATAGCCCATCGACAGACCCCCTGGTGCTGTGGCTGAATGGGGGCCCAGGCTGCAGCTCCATGGAGGGCTTCCTTGCAGAGAACGGCCCTTTCCATGTGAGTAGCCTACATCTGCAAGGACATGCAGGGGCCCTGTGAATGGGATGGAAACTTTGAATGATGCAGGGGGGGCAGATGTGGACAGGGGCCATAGAACAGGTCCACAGTGGTGGTCAGACTTTTTACATATGGGGGTCTAAGGTGATCTTTTGGCATTTGGACCCAGGATTTCAAGCCTGGTCCTTGTGGAAATGTGCAAATGAGAGGTGTCTGTACATAAAACAGGGCCCTTCAAATCTGACCCTCCATTCCAAATCCAGACCTTGTTTTCAGCTCTCCCAGGTAGAGTTAGTTATAATTATTAGTTTAATAATTACTGATTCTGACTGGCCAGAGGCTTCACACCTGACTCACAGGTCAAGGAAGTCTGGAAAATCAGCAGGCCTTGGACCCTGAGGACTGTGATTTGAAGAGCCCCGACATAAAACTAAAACTGGTAGCAAAATCACATACTTTGCTACCAATTTATTGTAATACTGGTCAAATTATTGTGTGCCTATTAATTTATTTGCAGCTGGAGGATGAATCAATGTCTGTATTGTTTATCAATAGAATTTCTTCATTGCTCTATATATCAGGTTACACTGAGGCCAAGTGGGAAGACAATCTTGAATCAGAACAGAATTCCTTGTTTTTCTAAATTCCATTTCTCTTTTTGTTCTTCTTCTCATCTTTCTGTTATCTTGTTCTTAACAGCTGAAGGACGACGGCAAGGTGTACATTAATCCCTACAGCTGGAACAAGCAGGCCAGTGTGCTCTACCTGGACTCCCCAGCTGGGGTGGGATTCTCCTACTCCACCAGTGGAAACTACCAGATTGGTGACCCTCAGGTAGTATCTGCTTCTAATGAACTGGCGCAAATTCAAACGCTAGTGGTCCGCGCAAGATTTCAGTTCCACAAAAACGTTACAAACTGTTTCTCATTTTTAGCAGTACCCATTATGTTATAATTTTTCTTAGGTGGCTGAGGATAACTACCAGGCTCTTCAGCAGTTCTTCGTCAGGTTCCCGTCTTTTGTCAGCAATGACTTCTACGTGTTTGCAGAGAGTTACGGCGGAGTTTACGGTCCTTCTCTATCTAAGCTCATCGCCAGTGGCCCTGCCAAAATCAACTTCAAGGTGAATGCGCGAAATGCCATGTATCTCTTCAGGTTTTTCAGAATTTACCTACCTGACGATTAACCGAAGTGGGCGACTTAAGAGAACGATTAAGTTTATAATAACAAAGAATAGTATTCAAATCAACAGACAATGGCGGTGTGGATGCCAGGGGAGACAGTATAGTAACAGGGTTTTACCTTAACAGGGATTTGCGGTGGGCAACGGCATGTCCAGC
The DNA here is from genome assembly GCA_026776945.1 of Isichthys henryi. Classification (NCBI taxonomy): domain Eukaryota; kingdom Metazoa; phylum Chordata; class Actinopteri; order Osteoglossiformes; family Mormyridae; genus Isichthys; species Isichthys henryi. The sequence continues at coordinate 20,026,176 of JAODJX010000007.1, read as the reverse complement.
TACGCTCTCAATGACCAGTCGCTCATATATTTCGCATATTACCACGGCCTCCTAAGTGAAGAGTAAGTTCCTCCTAGATGACTTATGTTAACCTTACTACGACGTTACACAAAAGCATTTTGATCTGTGTATTTGACAATCTAATGACAAAGATAAGTGACATCAATGACTTATCCCGCTGTCAGCACTGTGCAGCACTTTCATTTTCATGCTACACGTGTTGTGAACGAAAGCTTAACTCTTCTGAGGAGCAGCAGCGGTTATAACTGTGTTCGGCTGGTTTGGTCAGTGCCTTCTCACGCTTAATGGCTGTTCTTTCTGGTTATGTGTGCCCAGGCTGTGGACCGATTTAAACCAGTACTGCTGTAACAGCGTCTCCTGCAACTTCTATAACAACAGCGACACCTCCTGTCAGAATTCAGTAAGTCTGCAGTTTTTCCATTTATCTATGCGTTCAACTCGACTAGGCTCTGCTTAATTGTGTGGAATTTTAACGCTGTCTTGTTACAACGCGTTATGTACTCTAGTAATACCACATTAAGTAATAACTCGACAAAATCTAACAAATGTTCACTTCATTATGTAATAGCACCCGCGTTTTTTAATATACAGCTTGAACACCATATGTAATAAATTTCTTTGCATGTTGTAAAAAATTATCATTACAAAATGCATGAGTTGCACGTTTTTAATGACGAAAACATAACACTATGTATTATGTAATAAGCAATCAAGATGGTTGTCTTCATTGACACTTTGTTATAGTAAAGTTATTACATAATGCGGGATTATTACATAATCTGTCGCAATGTTTTAGCAATATGTTCAAACGGAGGATTCAGAAGGAACTTTAAACACATCTTTTTTTATGGTGATACTGTGTGTACCGTTTACTGACAGTGCAAGTCTGGGTTCCCTCAGGTATTCGATGTTCTCTATGAGGTTGAAAACATTGGGCTTAACATCTACAACCTGTACGACCAGTGCTACGGTGGGGTGCCCGTTAGTCGGTACATTTCAGACACATCTAATCTCTTCCGCCAGTACAGATTCACGTTCAAAGCCCCGGTAAGTGTTTAATGCTCCCAGACTTATTGCTGCCATTGTAAAAGACTATTGGGGTTAATGTAGATATTAAATTCACTGTTAAGACAGTTATTATTGATATCATTACTCTCCTGTACATCGACTTGGCAGGTGTTTTTTTCCCGAAAAGATCCAATAAAAGAACTGACAAGCAGCACGTTGACCAATTAAGTAAATGAACAGGTGTTATATGCAGATTTAGCGCCTGTGTGAAACAGGAATGGTGAATCCATAAGCAACGGCACAGGAGTGTTATCCAACGCCATTTGGATGGATGTATGCGTTTCGGACTGAGAGTGATTCTGAGAGCTTGGTAGTTATGTACTACTGAATATCAACGCAGCTCAATTGCTCTCCCTACCAGCAGACGATGGCATCTATCCCAGGCGTCCCCATGTGCATCAATGCTACAGCTATGTACTACTGGCTGAACACACCCAGTGTGCGCACTGCCCTGCACATCCCCAGCAGTGTGCAGTCGTGGGAGCTCTGCAGGTAACAAATGATCCACCTGCCTTCAATGGCTGCTTATACGCCGGCAGAGAAAAGTATCAAGCAGTGACTTCAAGATTATAATTATTTGTACCTACAAGGGTCTGCGAAGTTTACCCTACCTGTAGGTAAATGCACTTTTTAGTCTACTGTAAGGGACAGAACTGGACTCTGAGGAACATTTTGGTACCATTGGGGGTACATTAATGTTGTTTGTACCTTAAGGAACAAAACTGTACCATAGCTATACCATTTTTTGTACTCTGTAGAGCAGGGGTCTGCAACTCTGGTCCTAGAGAGCTACTGTCCAGGAAGTTCTCTTTTCTACCTGGCTTCTGATGAGCCACACCTGTTCTCAGGTAAATAGTAGGAACAGGTGTGGCTCATCAGAAGCCAAGGAGGATAGAAAACCTACTGGATAGTCCAGGACTGGAGTTAGAGACCCTTGGTGTAGCAATATAGACAAGGTTCACCAGAGCATTAAAATTGTTGTAAGAGTACTGTGTCCACCCTGAAGCTCTACAGTGGGTGACCTCTACCAGCGGGTCTACATGGATATGAGTCCCTTCTACGAGTACCTGCTTCAGAAGAACATAAAGATTCTGGTGTACAATGGTGATGTTGACATGGCCTGCAACTTCCTCGGTAGCAAGTGGTTTGTGGAGGGTCTCAACCAGAAGGTACGGTCTGCAGTAGTCCTTCTGTCAAACACTGGCATGGGCATCTATGGTTATAGGTTCCTTTAAGATGTGCTGCCATCATTCTTATAAACCTACCCACTGATATGCATCTTGCAGCTGGTGAAGCCATACCGTCCCTGGTTCTACAACAACCAGATAGCTGGATATGTGGCACAGTATGAGAAGATCACCTTCCTCACCGTCAAGGTAGGGATAGAGATGGTGGCGCATGGTCGTAGGCAGTCCTGTGGCAGAATCATTTGTGCAGGAAATATGGTTTACCCTACAACATTCTGGACATTTTGCGGTCTGGAACTGAACTACAGTGCACAGCTCACTTTGATAGGGATATTCTACAGTTACTTATTGAATGTGACTGATGGATGTCCTTCCTGTGGTTGTACAGGGTTCTGGTCACATGGTTCCTCAGTACAAGCCAGGTCCAGCTCTCCAGATGTTCATGAACTACCTCTCCGATTCGTATTAAATGCAGCACTCATCCTGTCATTCTGTGCATATGTACTGTAAAAGCATATTTTAAATACTCAAATCATATGTAATATACATAAAAATCATAATAGCATTATTAAAGTTAATCAAGTATGTGCAGGTGCCTCGGCTTTTTCATTTGTTTCTCAACTCTAGTTATAAAATTTATATCAATGAGAGAACTGTCTAGGACAGTGACCGTATGATCAATCCTATGTTCAAAATCATCTAAGTTTTTTTTACATTCACCAAGATCATAGATCACATTTCAAGATAGACGGGACCTAAGACATGCATGGTTGAGAAAACATTTATTTAAAAAAATAAACCGACTCAGATAAGCATAAATTATTTTTTTTTTTGCACGGTCAAGCCCGCCCACCCCCTACCCTCGATCAAGAGCTTCAGTCACGGTATAAAGATGGTACTTAATTCAGAAAAAAAGTCCCTTTTTAATAAATCAGTCCTGACAGCATTCCCCTGTGACACGGTTCCCCTTTTCACTGCATGGGAGGAAGCTCCAGGGGAAGCTGTTACCCAGGTGTCATGTCACATCAGACAAAGTCAACATACAAACTACACATCGCAACGCCAGCGTTTTTGCCATTACCTCACAACTGCACTCTGCTAATGAGATGCAAGGTCGTCAAACTACCGTTTTCTCCCACCCAACTGTTGCCAGAGTAGGTTCCAAATCCAAAGGACTCAATCGTCATCATGAGCTTGGTGTTTGACCGGAGAGGTCTATATCTGTCTGCATCTCTTTTGGAGGAATTTTCAGCCATATTTGCTAACATAAACAATAACGGGTGACTTGGGATTGTGCAGACCCTGGATTTACTTCTCCTAGGACAGGGATGGGCAGTCTTATCTGCAAAGAGCCAGTGTGCTTGGAGCTTTTTGGGAGAACCTCTAGGGAAGCTGTTCAAACCCAGGTGTGGGGACTCTTCAGCCGATCAGTCCTCTAATTAGTAATCTAATTAGGAACTGCAACAAAAACCTGCATACACAGCAGCCCGTTCTGGATAAGACTGGCCACCATTGCCCTAAGATATGGGTTTGCGAATACCAGACTCAAACATGCACAGTGTATATAGTTTTATGATAAGTTTTCTTGAGACAGCCAAACTAAACTGTCTGCAGGAACCCCAACTGTTTCAAGGCTGTACCTTTTGGTGTAATGATTTTACAGAGAATATTACAGAATTCTCCATTTTTTTAGGAAGACTCAATCCATGCAAAAACTGTAAAGAAATATATTTTCTAATGACGATGACTTTTAACCAGTTTAAAGGATGTGCAAATCCCTATAATGCCATAAAACGGTAAAAGAACTTGATTTTTGGCTTCAGCAATTTAAAAAAATAATCCCACTTATTCACTGATTGACCCATTTCATAATTGCAAAAAAAGTGATGAAAAACTGGTAAGGATGTAATCAACATAAGGATCTGAGGATCACCTTTAACAAGAAACCTCATTGCATAGATCCAAGGCATCAATCAGGGAGAATCACAAATTAATATTTTCACAGGGGTAACCTTTACAGGTATAATGGTGCAGGAGAATATGGGAAACATCTGCTCAATAGGAGCCATTAGACAGGAATGACTGGAACATGTGGTAGGCGGGTCCTGGAGCCCACTGTGGGACCATGTGCCCTGCCCCCTGTTGGTGGAATAAAGGAGAACAAGGAGTGACAAAGGGAAAAAAAGACTTATGAAACCTTACACAAAGCAATACATCACAAAAATGTGAGTGAAAAGAGATACTGAGAGACACTGAAAATGTAGACCAAAGGATGGCAGGACGACAGGATAAAAAGGGGAAGAAATGGGACCCAATATCATGTCACTGAGATTTCACACGTTTGCCACTCACCTTGACAGTCAGGAAAGTAATGTTGCCAAACTGCTGGTAAAACCCAGCGACTTGGTTATCAAACAGCCACTGCTGGTAGGGTGTGGTTTCCTGCATGTGGAAAGAAGAAGAAAGACCAAATCTCCATTATTTGATGCCCAGTATTGACCTTTCCACACACAATAGCACCAACTGTACTAATATTTGCAATCACAAAACAAGCTGAACCATCTCACATCCTCAATCTTCTGCTTCCTTGTTTAACATTTTCTGCACTTCCTTACACACAAACAAACTATCATCACTTGTAACACGCAGTACAGCTTTCAGACTCAAACCCACCAAACCCAGCATTCCTTCTGGCAATCAGCACTGTTCTCCGCTCTCCTGCACTTTTGTTCATTGCACCACTGGGCCACTTCATCTTGATGTTCTTCCCTCCGCTGCCCCGTCCTCTCGGTCCTGATTTTTTTCCCCTCTGCTACCTCCTCCTCATCCTGACAGCTTGCCTCCCCACTCCTCCCTGTCCTACTCCCCAGCCAAAATCACTATCCATTCAAACGTCCTGACCTTCTGGTTGAGTGCCTCCACGAACCACTGGCAGCCCAGGAAGTTGCAGGCCATATCTGTATCCCCGTTGTACACCAGCACCCTTAGTCCCAGGCTCAGAAGCTTCAGGTAGATGTCCCGCATGGTCTTGTACTTAGTGTGGTAGTGGCCTCCCACCACATCACTGCAGGACAGAGGTCAGAGGCAAGGAGATGAATTTCGACTCGATCAATAGCATGCTTCAAATAAATATTGAAGTAGAATGATTTGAAACTAATCAGTAATCAGGATTACAATGTGTCCCCTAAAACCTGAAGATGTTAGAGGGAATGAAAATGATGTGAGCTCTGAAAAGCGGGAAAGGACATGTTTACGGGTGATGGGATGGTCTGGATGATCTGATTCCTAGTGATGCATGAGAGACCTGGTTTTGCCAGACCCTCTGGTGGTGCTGTCACCTGCAGATGTCCCAGGCGGGCAAGATGTCTGGGATGTGCAGTGCCTTCCGCACATCACCGCGGTTCAGCCAGTTAGTTTGAGCTGTGCTGTTGATGCAGGGGGGCACCTCTCCGATCCCATCCCCCACCGAGGTACCCACAGCGGCCAGCTGGAACCAGAGCAAGAGGAAGGTTCAACCGGGGTTACTTTTACCACAACATCAGCTCTTTTTCAGTGATTCCTGTGTATTCCTGCACAATTCGTCAGCACAGGCAGGTACTGCCGTGCCTCCAACCTGGTTAGTCTCCCAGTGCTTCCTGTAGGCCCTGAAGTGGTGCCGCATGGCTTGCTGGAATGGGCGTTGTGAGCCAACCCCTCCGGCACAGTCCAGATACAGAGCGTAGACATTCAGGCCGGAGCTGTACACTATGTGGAAGGCCTGGGACACCTGGAACCAGCAAAAAAAGAAAGGAAGTGTTGCATCTGTGCAACTGAGAGTGCGTGTCCATGTGACTGCATCACAGATAAAACACATACATATAAAAGGTACATATACCTACACACACCCCTCATAGGAGGTCTTGGGACGCTTGCTTAATTCTATAAAAATGTTGCATATTTATTGCATTTCATAACAGAAGTCCACTGACATGGACTATACAATGTTTAACATATCTACACATATCCTCCATATAGACATTTTATTTTTTTCACCAACTCATTCAGTACTATTCTTGCCATTTTGCCATTAACTGCAGTTGTACTCACTGGCTCCCAGAGGGACACTAAATACAAATGTCTGCCGAAGGTGTTACTCAATAAAGGCACCCAATGAAACCGTTTGGCAATTAACTTTTTAATTTAGAACCACTCTTTCAATTACCACTTGAAATTAATGTTTTACTTAAAATACTGGCTGTTTCTAATGTGATATTTTGTAAGCCAATAAAGTTGCAATATTTTTACTGAATTAAACTTTGTATACATCCTATATCAGGATTCCCCAGTTTCAATCCTGAGGGCTAGAATCCAACACAGTTTTCCCTGTTCAAACACACCTACTAAACCTAGGGGGTGTTTTTCGTATGTGGATTACTTGTTTAGCCGGATGTAACTGTTGATGATTTGGCATGATCCTGGATCTGTCGGTTTGCTCGGAGCAGGTTTGTTCTATGTAATCAAGGATTAGCTCACACACTTAATCGGTGTCCGTGCATGGAAATCATTCAGTCATGGCCTCGACATTCATGAATGAGCGACCAATTGATATTGATCCGCAAATAAGCAGAGAATTTCATACAGAGAGGGTTTTGCGCGATCGGTAAGATCCTTTATTGTTCCCGGAGGAAATTGTTTTCGAAAGATACCGCTTTAGCCGAGGGGGAATATTATACCTCAAAAATTTATTAGCACCTTGTATTCAAAGTCAAACTAGGTGAAGTGTGTGTATATTAC
>JAODJX010000007.1:19982196-20019027 GCA_026776945.1 Isichthys henryi | reverse complement strand
AATTCTTCATATTGTTCTAATAAAAGGTCCTCCTCCGCTTGCGTGAAAAGATGCGCCCTTCCTTTCGTCGTTTTGTCACAGCCTATCAAAGAATTGCTGATCATGTTTTCTACACTCGATATATGAGCTTTTCAATAATCTCGGATGATTGGATCCAAATAGACTAATCTACTACACAGCTGTGTTTGACAAACCGACTTAATGCCGGTGAAACTCATCCGGGATAACTCGTCCAAGATGAGGCATCTGACCTCGGATGATTTAAGCAACATACAGAAAATACCCCCCTGGTAATTAGCTGATTCAAATGCATTTCAGCAGGAAAATGTGCTGTGTTGAATTCTGGATGGGAACAGTTAATTCATGCATATATACACATTTGAATTCAAAATTTTGCTACATGGGGCTGGACTTGAACTGCTGAACAGAATGCAGTATATATAAAATGAATTACAATTAGTAACACATTTAACTTCAGTGTAATGTGATTGTGCTAGAACTGTTAAATCAATTTTGTTTGCTTTAAAACTGAGGAAGAGTTCTTTGAATTTCAGGTGAAATGTCATTTCAAGTGAATGCCAAAATATATTAAAAAAATTTGCAAAACAACATAAATGGGTACAATGATTTTCAAGACTGTCTTGTATTTCTATGGACCAATATCCAAAACATCCAAAATATTCAGAGGAGAAACCCCCATTCCATGATTCAGCATGGTGTACTTTACTGATAGCACTTCACATACAACATACATCCCAGAATTTTGTTTGGTTATGCAAATCGACTTGCAATTCCTAATTTAAGAAACACTGGCTAAGCCTATTATACATTTTGAAAAACTATTTTACAAGTACTCCTCAAACTCTGTATGGTACTGGAAAGTTCTTTATGCATCTTCATAAAATGAAAGTGCACCATTGTTCACTTACTGCACAATCCTGAGACTACAATTCCATCTTACATTTTACATATTTAGCAAAAGTGATTTTTTTTTTTGCATTTTTAAGAAAGCAGGGTCAGACAGTCCCTGGAGCAACTAGGGATTAAGTGCCTTGTTCAAGGACCCAACAATGACATCACTCTACCAATACTGGAATTTAAACCAGCGACCTTGCAAACACAGGGACCGTGTTCTAAGCCATTGAGCCACACACTGCCCCATGAAATATTGATTTCCAATCAATGAGAAACTGCCAAAGGAAGCCTGTGTCTCACCGCTATGGAGCACGCCGGACTGCTGTTGTTGTAGAAGTTGCAGACGTTGTTCTTACAGCAGTTGCTGTTCAGATCTTCCCACAATCTAAGGTGGAAAGTGCACAGTTGACACTCCATTACACCATCATGTTTTACTGCAGGCCTTGCATAATTCAGGCCCACCCATTCTAACATACTGTAGTTCTGACTACATTTCACAGTTCTTGAAAAATACCTGACTCATTTAAATTTCAACCAAAGCTATCAATCTGATGTGTAAAATGCAAGGGTCATGTATACACAGGAAACTAATTGTTGCACTATAAAATATTTAATTGTTATGTCAATGTATTCTACTCCACAGTCTATGTTGGTAGAGGCAACTACCTCATTTCATGGTGCATGTGCACAGTATCAAAGTTGACTTTGACATTTAACTTACTCGTTTCCAAATAGGCCATGGAAGTTTCCAAAGTAGATGAGAGATTGATCGTTGATGTCAAAACTAGTGATGCCATTTCCGACAGCGAAACCCTGTTTAACATAGAATTAAAAAAAAAAAAAAAAAAAAGAAAGTTATAAGCCCCATCCAGAGAGTGGGACCCTTATTGCGGCGCCTCCATGGGAATATGCATTACCTTGAAGTTTGTTTTGAGAGATCCCCCGGTTGCCACCCTAAGACTCAGTGTGGGTGCATAGATTCCACCGTAGCTCTCCCCAAAAATGAAGAACTCATTCTGGATAAAGCTGGGAAATTTGCTGAAGAAACTTTGAAGTGCGAGGTAGTTGTTGTCAGCCACCTGTCATCACAAAGATTGGACGGGACTACGTCAGATCCCGGCCTGCTCCCTCACATCAACACAGCCTTTCTTGCAGTCTAATCTAAATTAAAAGGTTTCTGTAGTCTATAAAGATTCGTTGTAGAATGACACCCTTAAAGCTTACACTTTCTGACCCCAGCAGTTTAAAGAAAAGCTGTTTGGCCTGGGAATCAATATTATCAGGTTTCAAAACTACTACAAGCAAAATCGTCACTGATTTGTACATTTTGATGCCATCAATACTGATGCTTTTGGGAGACCCACCTGGTCGTCATCGGTCTCATACTGCTGGTCATCTGAATACGAATAGCCCACCCCTGCTGGTGACTCCAGGTACAGCACGTTGGCGATTTTATTCCAGCTAAACTCATTCTCATAAAGAGTGGCCCCATCATCATTTACCTATTGGGAAGCAAAAAAGAAAAAGAAAAAAACGAGACATGTTCATCATGGAAGAATCTACAACCTTTTCCCCGTTGAACCATATACAATACACCCGTCTTACAAGTTTATCAGCATAAGTCCACGTTGTTTGCATACTAACATGAAACGGTCCATTCTCCGAGAGAAAGCCATCCAGGGAGCTGCAGCCTGGCCCGCCATTGAGCCAGAGAACCAAAGGGTCTTTCAGTGGGTCATTCTGAGACGTTACAAACCTATCAGAAAAAAAACAAACGGCCACGGAGGTTGTACAGCCACGTATACAGCGAAGCACACGGAAGCATATACCAAGTTTCCTGGGTAGTATTCTGTTGCTATAATAAAATCTACATTCAGATATAATAATAGATATTACCGATTAGCCTTTATGGGCACTGATGACCCCCTTCAGCTGAACCGTGATTCTCAAAGCATTAATGTAACACGTTGCTTGCATACTGTACATTACATAGGCAAAAGAAATACTTTAACGACTAAACTGACAGCAAAAGCTTCAACGCGTCAAACATTTCCTAAATCTACAGTCTAACCATTCAAACACTTTAGGTTTTATTACTAGACAATAGAATTATACATTACGGTTCATTCGAGGTAGTCGCGCGCCTCTAACCGAAACAGGCATAATATTTCCGGCTTCTTTTTGACGTTGTTAAAACACTTCTCTCGAAAGTTATCAAGGAACAGCTATAAGAACTGACATGCTGCGTTCGTTTACATTCATACATGCAAAGATAATATACTAAAGGTCCTTTCCCCGCGTTGCTCAGCCAGGTTTACCTGTAACGAAGATGCTTACCAGTAATGAAGATACTTCCCAGGACTCGCTTTTAGGTACCCCGACCACTGTCTGTAGTTCGGTTTAAAAGACATTCCAGGTAGACTGGTTATTTCATCGGGATCGTAATATGCGCAGGTAGGGCTGCACAAAACGGCGAAAACGCACAGCAAACCGCACAAAAACATCACGTCAGCATCTAAAACTACAATACTATGAGCAGCAGGACGGCTGACTTCTCTACCCGTTTTACCTCCGCTAGGTCATGTGACTTTAGCAGCCACTTAGTCATGTGACCTCACACGTTATTCCACGCATGTGACATATTATAGCTCAAAATAAAAGTAGATTCTAGGCAGGGTATAGCTTATTTGAATCTGTCCCAAAAGAAAACAAGGCAAATTGCCTATTGAGTCTGTTCTTCTGTCACTGGGAAAATAATCAAACTGCTTCTTAAACGAAAACAAGTATTGTAACCATTCTGGAAGCCTCGCTGAATTTCTTCAAATAGTATTGCTGCTAGATCGTATTTGGAGTCTCGTCACGGGTTGTCCAGTATTTTATCAGTGTTTAGTGCCTAAAAGGTTTAAAGTATGCTGTTGACAATTTTACTGCTGGCCCGTAATAAACATACTCTCATTTGTTTTTGAAACAGATGTAAGAAATATGGCTTTTGCACTTTGGCAGTTCATTTGTAAGTATTTATGTGGATGATTTACGTGAACTCTGGCTAGGTCTTGCACAGTAAATAGAGTAGAATACAGGTACTTGAGCCCCCCAAGGAACTAGGATAGTTTTTGCGTATCTCATCTTGCTCTCAAAGGTACAAACAGTGATATAAATAATCTGACAATGAGCCCTTGACATAATCTTTCAACTTCTTCAAGGGTGCTGGATGCTGGCTGACCCTGTTTTCTGACTCCAAAACTTGCTCTCACCTGTATGCGTATGTCTGTCATATACCTCAATGTTGGTTGTTTTTCATTATGTGCAGTGAACTGTATAATAACAGCAGGTTTATCAGTTGTCCTTATTTGGAATTGCTTGCTAGTAAGTGTGTTAAGCGACAGGTCGTAAGACATTCGGTGTGAAAGGACCTGAGGTGAGTGGTGGTAATATACAGTGCATTGCGTTTATTTATTTAGCAGTTTTGCCCTAAATGATACGCAAGTCAGGAAAGATTGGGGTCAGAGGACAGGGTGAGCTAAGATCCCTGGAACAGTTTGGGTTAAGGGTATTAACACAACTTAGGTTTTACCCCCACGCCATGTTAAACATGGTACACAGATCAACTAACTAACTCCGCTACACAGACTCTGCATGCTTACTAGAAGTGATGCAAAATCAGGACCTTTAATCCAAGCATTTTACAGTATTTACTGTACATAATTCATACCAAAACATACATCCAGTTTAAATCCGCAATGATTATTCGGCGAAAACGACTAGCTGAAATTATTAATCGTGTTATCGTTATATATTTCGAACTGGAATATGGTGACTCAGGATGGACATTTTCCCTAAGGAAATTATAAAGTGGTTGTAAGAAAATAGGTACTTTTGCATTATATACACCAAACTTATTTCCCTGTGAACAGTCTGCAAGCGCAACCAACATTTATGTATGTACGTACAATGTACGTTTATAGATGAAACATGTGTTATTATAAATTTATTGCGGCACGAGGGCAGGTTTAGCAATTGTCCTTGACAATCTTGGGGAGGCAAATCCGATGATTTAAGAGAATTTCTATTTAGAAATGCATATATTCATAACAATATTCGTAATTGAAGTAGCTGTTTGTATGCTGGATTTTATGTGACGGTGTCACGTATTTGTTTGCCCAAGCGAACAGTTTTATTGAGTTTTTGCGCAGCCTGTATCAGTATCCCCAGTCCACAGGGGCGCTGTGAGCTCGCGCGCTGGCTCGCGACACCCGTCGCCATTTTATTCCGTAAATCTGACAAAACTGGAGAAACTGAGATACGGGTGATTTTTCGTCATATTTCAGCAGTTTTATTTCTTATTTTTAGTATTATTTTAAGAAATGACTGTCGAATGTAACCCTAAAAGGTAACACTGACAAAATTTCACGTGGGATAGTATTGAAATTTGAAAAGCTAAGATTTGTAAAGGGTGTGATTTTTCTTTATTTTATTTTTATAGCTAGCTAACGAACGTCGCTAATATTTAAACCCTAAATAGATACACGTTAGTGTCCATCAGCGCTAATTAGCTTATTTCAGTATCGAGAGATACTTCTGACAGACTGCCATGAATAAACAACTTGGTGCTACACGGGTGGTATAATGATATAATTCAGTTTTGAAATACACTGCAGCGAAATAACTAACCCGGGACTCCGTATCCTCACTCCGGTTTGATAGCTGTATTATCTGAATGGCTCAGTCTTCGTTAAATGCTATTTTGAGATTCGGTATATTAAGCCTTTTGGGTACATACTTTGTAGCGAAAACTTTCAAGATAGTGGTCAGGTTAATCTGCGGTAGGCTACGTTTATTGTTCGATAAATTGATGTGCTGTATATTCAGTATTTTAACTGCAGTTAAATAGAAAACTTACCTAGCTAAGTCATCCTAATATTTTAGTCACAAATGTCTTTTATCATACACAAATTCAGCTTTGTATTTTTCGGATTTGTCAACCAGATGTTTACTCCGAACTATATTTAGTTCTGCTCGTTTATGGTCAGGTTAGTTTATCCTCGTTCGTACTCGTTTATGCTAGAAGTTTGGTAGCCATCTAGTTAGCTCCACTTTCGAACAGACCGCTCTGGTTCGTGTCCAGGTAAAATACAAAGTGGCTACCTGATTTAGTAATATTTGACCACAACGTGTGTCGCGATGATTAAATAATGAAACGGATCAGTGCCTATGTGACTTGTATCGACAGCCACCATGTAAGACTTAAACAGTTAAATTTAAGAATCTAAGCTCCGTGGTAACTAGGAACTTTTATTAAAGGTTAATCTGTAATCGTACCGGCGAATGTTTACATGCCTATAACTGCAATTGCTTTCGTTAAAAGTATAGTACTTATGTTGGTGTTTCTTTTAGTTAAATTCGGCATAAAGACAAATGTGGTTGTTAATTAGCCACGTAGGGGGAATCTTTCTGTGGTGCAAGTAGGGGCGAGCATAAACGGCCATACCTTTGAACCACACAAGCTTAGCACGATCTATTTGTTTCCTGTCTTTTCATGCACAGTTTTTGGATGTTTGCTGTACTAAATAGCCAGCCTGAGCTTGGAAGCAGATCATGTTTGTTTACTAATGATAATAATGATAACATGGATGGTGTGGATAGAGGAGCCAATAGCAAGTAAGGCCTAAGTGCTTTCAAACAAAAGGCGAGTGAAACCGACGATACGCATCGTAATTTTTTAACAATTTGGAAACATTGCTGCTGATTTAAAAAGTTTGTTGATTTGATTTCCGCTATCGTCAAATGCTTGAGAATCACTTGAGCAGAAGACGGGCTTCGAGGCCGAGGAACGATGTTATATTTGCGCAGAGCTAACTGGAATAGCAGGTTTTGAAATTATGCAGGAAATGCAGTTTAGCTTTTTTATAGCTCTGCAACATAAAAATGCATTTAAGGAAAACTAACAACTGCTTAAGGGGTGCATTTCGATGCGTTCCCTGGCAAACGGATTTGGAGGACACAACCCATATACTGGAAAATGTCCGTATCAGTAATGGATCCCAGAATAAGAAATTGATCTGGAAAGCGATTAAGGGAGTATTAGAACAGTAAAACCGCATATTAGATCTTATTCAGTCAAGTTACTATGTTAAAAGATCTTTATAATTTGCCTGCCAGTATACTTATTGACCCATTATTGCATTGTGTTACACTGACATCTGTACCCTTGTGAATGTTAGACTAATTATTGTACTGCTTTTTTTAAATACAGATTCCAAGTGTGCTGGACTGAAGTGGACCACACTGAGCCTGGATTACTGATTAAAAGATAAAAACACAGATATTAAGGCCTTGTGGGGAGGGGGTGGGTAATAAAGAGACAGTACATTATCTCTGAGATGACTAAAGTGGAATAATGGTCATTTTGTATGGGACCCGGCCACCTGCCTCTGCCCTGACCAGCAATGAATCTTGACTCTCTTTCGCTGGCTTTGTCTCAAATCAGCTACTTGGTGGACAATTTAACTAAGAAAAACTATAGAGCCAGCCAGCAGGAAATACAGCACGTGAGTATTAACCTTATCAGTATTTTTTTTTTTATCCCAGACTGGCATCACATGTCCTGTGCTTCCTCTGATCTCAACATGACCTTGTACTGCTTATGGAGGGTGGAAGGATGGATGAAAAAGAGGAATGCCTACATAAATATATGCAGTATATGGTGTGTTGGGGTGATGGTCCTTCATTTGAGGAATATTTCTTAAGGGATAAAGCGGTGTTATTGACAACTGTGTAGCGGAAAATTCTTTCGGGCACATTTGCATTTTTCTGCTTCTGGTGGATGGAAAGAATGTAAGACCACATTTCCAGCTACCAATCAAAATATTTAAACATACAGTTAGCGCTGCACTGTGCAAAGCTTTGATCAGAAATAGAATGACCCAGCTTATGGAAGGAGTATTCACAACATTTATAGCACGTGGACTAATCAGATTGATTTTGTAGAATTGGTTCTTTCTGGTGGACAGCTCTTCATTCTTCTATGTGATTCTGGAAACATCAGCGTTTACATGTTATGGACGATATAAAATTGAGTATGGCATATATGACCCTGTCCATCCTGTGGCAGTTACTGCTCTGCTCTGCTGTGCCCTCAGTGAACCACTGTGCTTTTCGCCCTAGCAGATCGTGAATCAGCACGGCCCTGAGGCAGACAGGCATCTTCTCCGCTGTCTCTTCTCCCGTGTGGATTTTACTGCCGATAGTAAAAACAGCAGTAAAGATTCCCATCAGGTATTTTTGACTTGAGACTTTGGTACAAAGTAGAGATGCACCAATTGTATAGCCCAACTATCAGCATTGGCTGATACGGCCACAATCAGCCGTTGATCGATGGGTAAAAATGAGTTGATGATTGCCACCGTTAATTCTGTTTCAATTGTTGATCTGTATTGCTTTGCACACCTGCATACTAAAGTTAGAAAAATGTCTGACGTGTAATTTAGTTTTAACAAAAGCAACGCTATAAAAAGCATTTTCCAAACATTGCACAGCTAAAATTTTACCAGGCAGTTCTGCTAATAAACATTTCAACACAGCAAATTTGCTTTCTCACTTTAAGCCTAGCATGAAGATTCTGAAAAACAAATCCCGTTCCAACAAAGAAGGCTGCAGTGCTGTTGAATAAGCCTGTCCGTTAGTAACACAAGCGTTTGATAGCAAAAGAAAGTTTACTGCAGACAATGTAACATCAAGACTTGGAAAACTATAGAATGTATCACACTGGATGATCTGTTATAAATATTTATGATGCATACAGAAAATATAGTGCTCTGGAACTGTTGTATGCTAGAGTTGGCATTTTCTTATCAAAAAACACTTTGTAATTTATTTGGGTGGAGTGTACCTTTAGACTAATTTAAGCAGAACCTAACAAACAATTGGTATTGGTGTCAGTTTTAATTGGCTTTTGGTATCAGTCAGAAATTCTCTTATTGGTGCATCACTAATGCAAAGGCTGCTGGGAAGAAACTGGATGGTTTGTGGATTTTTATAGTGCCTCGTGATATGGGCATAATATTTAGGCAGGAGGATTGACCACAAGGATCAGGCTTTGAGACCTGCCTTTAAGATGACTGTTGCCTGCTGTAATTTCAAGCTGACTTAGAGAGATCATCTTCTTTTTTCCTTTTCCACTTGCACAAGGCACAGTTTCTGGCCCAGGAGTGTTCATCTCTGATAACCAAGCCAAACTTCATCTCCACCCTTTGCTACGCCATTGATAATCCACTGCATTACCAGAAGGTAGGATGACCTTCCCTACTGCCTTTGGCATTGTCAGAAGTTGCTTACTATAGTTCATTTCAAAGCAATCTCCAACTGCTCCTCTATGGACTCTGTAGTGTTAAATAGGGCTGGGCGATATCATATGCATATTATACCGTGCATGCGCATTAATCATCAGGGCTTCAGGTGACAGGCGAAACATTTCGCCAGACGCCAGCTTTTCACCCAAAATTTAAGTGGATTAGTAGTACTGCTAAAATCCTAATGAGATGTGTTTTGTGACACCCTGAAGTTAGAAATCTGTATATACTTTGCTTATCTTTATTAAATTAAGTTAGCGGAGCACTCCACATTGGGGGTGTAACGATATACTTAACCCATGAGACGAGACAAGATATTGGGTTCACGAGAACGAGACGATATTTTAAGGAAAACTTCAAAGAGGAAATATATTACTGGAAAGCAGCCTTTTATTTGATTAATTTGAAAGACAAAAAATCCTAAATAATGCAGATGTATGGTGAAATGTTTTAAATAATCACCATCATCATATGCAGTAAAGAACAGAACAAATATCTAGCACCATAAAATATTTCACCACAAACTCAAATGACAGGCTTCTCTTATATTTGACTTCTCAATTGAACATAAAGTAGAATATAAATAAAACAATATAAACACAATTTTTTTAAAAAGTGTTCTTCACGGGTGCAGTGGAGTTAAGTAAAGAGCTCTTATGGTGCTGCGAATGGCTTTGGATATTAGCATTAGCCGCTGTGCACGGCATTATTTTCCTGCAATGCTTACAGATGGTTCGTGTTTTGTCTGTCACCCTTTCGCTGTTTATATTTTTCGCCGGGTGCCCAATATGCTGCCACACAAAAGCTTTAAGTGTCTGGGGCATCTGCTATGGTAATTTCGCCAGACGGCGACATGCTTACATCAGCTGATTTGCAGCACCTTCGTGAGTCTGCTTTTCACTCCGACGAGAAATCTCATCATGTTGTAATATCGCGAGATTTCGTAACACCCCTCCTCTACATAATACTGTTTCGGTATACTATGGTTTGGTATACTTCAATGCAGTATGCACTGTAGCGGAGCACACCACATAATACTGTTTCGGTATACTATGGTTTGGTATACTTCAATGCAGTATGCACTGTAGCGGAGCACACCACATAATACTGTTTCGGTATACTATGGTTTGGTATACTTCAATGCAGTATGCACTGTAGCGGAGCACACCACATAATACTGTTTCGGTATACTATGGTTTGGTATACTTCAATGCAGTATGCACTGAAGTGGCAGTGAAGAAAGGAACAGCTCAGCAGCCACAACATCTTTTAAAAGAGGGGATCTTGTGGATAAACAAGGTAAAAGGTCAGTGGTGTGGTGGTCCAACATGTTTATTAAACAGATATGCCAAATTTATACTGATTACTAACTTTCGGCTTCATAAAATGCCTTATCAACATTTTAGCCGTACTACTAATCTGCTTACCAAATTGTGGGTGTAAATAAACATCTATAGTTCTGAAAATATGGCGTCCAGCTAAATGTTGCCCGTCGTCTGAAGCCCCGGTGATTATTGCGCATGCGCAATATAATATCGATGTGATATCACCCTGCTCTAGTTTTAAAATTCAGTATTTGCATTAGTTGGTTTGCTGCACTGTTTACTCTAATGAGTGGTTTGTACACTGTAACACAGATTTTATTTCCCTTCTGTAGAGTTTGAAGCCAGCATCGCATTTGTTTTCGCAGCTAAGTAAAGTTCTGAAACTAAGTCGGGTCCAGGAGGTAAGCGGATTAGGTTGTTTTAATTGTTTGTTTGCCTAAATGGATATCCTTAACTCTTATTCTGAATATGCTAAATTTACATCTTTGACTGCAGGTGATTTTTGGTCTTGCTTTGCTGAACTCAACCAATTCAGAGCTTAGGGGATTTGGTAAGAGTTTTTGTTGTTTTTATATATGTATGTGCTCCCCCAGAGTATATATATTACTTCATGATGTCCTTAAGGTGTGTCCATGGCTGTTACCTCGAATACTTTCCATAGAGTTTACACCTGAAGCAAGGTGTTGTGAATGGGAAATGACACGTTGGTTGATTAGTGTGAAGCATCTGTGGGTTTTATTATTCAAATCAGAATTTTATTTCCCAAGTTAAAAGTGGAAAGTACATGTTAAGTTGCTCTGCTATCTGTCTTCGCCCCTCCTCAACACCCAGCTGCCCAGTTCGTGAAGCAGAAGCTACCGGACCTTCTGCGCTCCTACGTCGACACAGACCTCACCGGGAACCAGGAAGGTGGCTTCCAGGATATTGCTGTAGAGGTTCTTCACCTGCTCCTCTCCCATCTCCTCTTTGGACAGAAGGGAGCTTGTGGGGTAGGACAGGAACAGATTGACGCGTTTCTCAGGACTTTGTGCAGAGGTGGGTGCTTTGAGGTCTTCTGGAACGCTTTTCACCCAGAAGTCCCATTTTTGGTTATGTAAAGCTAACAGATTTCTTTTTTTTTTATGTTTGCCTTTGTGGATATAAGGTTCTGTTTACAACTACATGGTAGTACAAGGACATCATTGCAAACATTGCTTAGTAGTTTTCAGGGACAATTGAAAAGGGCCTTTAACTTTTCCCAGAAACCAAGCACCTTAGCTTAGAGAAAATGTCATATATTCAGTCATTATGTTGCAGAAGTGCTAGACCATTGTGATTAAATATTAAGAATGAGATGTTCTATATTTGAAAAGGTAGCTACGAAAAAGTGACCTTTACAAAAAATGTTGTGTAATTTTTGTTTCCCCAATGTGGCAGCATTTTAACTGCAGCCCCGCTGTGATGTCAGCTCTTGAATACATCTGAGTGATGTATTCACCCAGCCACCTGCCTGTAGCCCAGTTTGACATAAGGGGAGAGCAGTATGACCAAGCCAAACTTTCCCACATCTGAGACCTGGCTTAAGTTGTGTATATTCCTGTGTCAAAGCCACGTGTCTGATCAGGTGTGCTGATATCTATGAGCTGCTTGCCTTTCAGATTTCCCCCAGGAGCGGTGCCCTGTGGTGCTGGCACCACTGCTGTACCCAGAAAAACGGGACATTCTGATCGACAGGATCTTACCGGATTCTGGGGGGATCGCAAAGATGACGATGGAGAGCTCGCTTGCCGAGTTCATGCTAGAACTTGGCTATGGATTCTGCGCCAGGTGAGAACTTTTTTTCAAAATAATTTTATGAATGGATTTTTTTTTTGTAGCTGTAATGGGATAGTTTATTGTCTTTTCAAGATTATCATTAGTGAATTATTTTGATGCTTTGCTTGTGTACCTCTTTGGTTTTGTAGATTAACTGTATTTAAACTTCCTTAGTGTGGATGAATGTCGCAACATAATCATGCAGTTTGGGGCGCGGGAGGTCACGGCCAGCCAGGTGGCACGAGTGTTGGGAATGATGGCCCGAACTCACACTGGCCTTTCGGATGGTATCGCCCTACAGGTGAGCGCTAAGAACATGACTGCTTATGCTGGGAGGTCATGTGGAGATTGATGCTTGAAATGTTTGTAGCGTAGAATCGTCGACGGTCTCATTTAATTGAATAGACTAATACTCCAAGAACAAAATAAATCCTGTGCTCAAACTTCTAGAATTATTGCCATGCAAGTTTTACTTTAGATTCTGATTGATTCTGATTCCCTTGAGGCTGGTGTGGTTATTGAGGTATTAATGTTTTCTTCTCCCACTCAGTCAATCTCTGCACCAACCAGTGGGATCTGGAGTGAGGGGAAGGACAAGAACGATACCTCCCAGGCCCACACATGGAACTTTGAAGTTTTCATTGACGTCGTCAAAGAAATCGTGAGTGCCGTAACTCCTGCACAATCCGTCCAGATGACTGTGTGGAGGTTGTTACACATGGATGAAGCATGGCTGATGCCTCCATGTCTTCACAGAACCCCAGTCTTAACTTCAAAGAGGTCACCTATGAGCTAGACCACCCGGGGTTCGTCATCCGTGATAGCAAGGGGCTGCAGGTGGTGGTGTATGCCATACAGAGGGGCCTCGGTATGGAAGTCTTTCCAGTGGATCTCATCTACAGGCCGTGGAAGCACACTGAAGGCCAGGTATGAAGCGTGGCAGGCTTTTGTCACCCATCTTCATATTCTGAAGTTCTCCATTAAGGCACATTTTTTTGCATTTCAGCACCTACCAGATGCTACCTAGCTGCTCCTCTGATTAATTGTTTATGATTTATACACAGCACTTGGTTTACGTCATCAGTTACTGGTATCCTTCTCTTTCTTTCTAGTTATCGTTTATCCAGCAATCTCTGATGAGCCCAGAGGTTTTCTGTTTTGCTGATTACCCCTGCCACACTGTGGCTATTGACATCTTGAAGGCCCCCCCAGAGGATGATAACCGGGACATAGCTACCTGGTATGGTGCTCAGTAACCTTTTCTTCTGTAAGATTACCCCCTCCCACTTTGTAAATAAATGCTCCACGCTAAGTTAGTTGCCTGGATATTGTTTAGCAGGTCTTCCCCATCTTATAGCCTTTCTAGAAACCCTGACTCCCCTTCCCCTTCAGGAAGAGTCTAGACTTGGTGGAGAGCCTGCTGCGGCTGTCGGAGCTGGGTCAGTACGAGCCAGTGAAGCAGCTCTTCAGCTTCCCCATCAAGCACTGCCCTGACGTGCTGGTGCTGGCGCTGCTGCAGATCACCACGTCTTGGCACGCCCTGCGACACGAGCTCATCTCTGCTCTCATGCCCATCTTCCTGGGCAACCATCCCAACTCGGCCATCGTCTTGCATTACGCATGGCACGGACAGGTTAGTCCCGGCTTGTGAATCTTCTGTCACGGTGGGTGGGGGGGGGGGGGGAACTGTACATTTTAAAGAAGTAACTGTAGAAGCAGAATTTGTTATGGAGTTTTGAACCCACCCCTTCCCATAATTCCACCTTATCAGAGGAAGTGATGTGGTAAAATCTTCATTCTGCATTTTCATTGGTGTGAGGAGCACCTGCAGCCACAGTCAGTGCTTCCGCCAAGTCTTGCCTGATTGTTATTCCTCTTTTGGGCTTTCAGGGCCAGTCACTCTCCATCCGTCAGCTGATAATGCATTCAATGGCAGAGTGGTACATGAGGGGAGAGCAGTATGACCAGGCCAAGCTCTCCCGCATCTTAGACGTAGCTCAGGACCTGAAGGTAGGGTATCAGTATGCCTTTTCTACCTATGCATTTGGAGGTTAGGGGTTAGGAAACGCTTTCCCAAGAAAGTTTAAAATGCATATTGCAGTAACAGTGCCACTGGAATCTTTGCTCCCGTTGCAGTCTCTCTCCATGCTGCTGAACGGCACTCCGTTTGCCTTCGTCATTGATCTCGCTGCACTAGCGTCTCGCCGCGAATACCTCAAACTCGACAAATGGCTGACTGACAAAATCAGAGAGCATGGGGTAAGTCCTCCAATAACTCACATGAATTCACATGGCAAAGCAGAAATTTTTCATTTATGACCTAAGGTATGTATCTAGCTTTCAAAAGACCCAGTTGAAAGGTGCTCTCATCTTTATCTTATTGTGACGTATAGGTTTGTGCTTGTAGAAAATAAGGTGTCTTGGGACGTGCATTTGGCACCAATATCTGCCTGAAAAGAAAGATGCACCAGTCTTCCTTTTTTAAAAAAATAAGGTTCTTTGACCTACAACATAGTGAAAATGGTACCTGATATGTCTGAGGAAGGTGGTACACTTTTAAAATGGTTGGTGTTAATGAGGGGTACCGCTGTCTCTTAGGAACCCTTTATCCAGGCCTGCGTGACGTTTCTGAAACGGCGCTGTCCCTCCATCATGGGTGGCTTGGTGCTTGAGAAGGACCAGCCCAAGAGTGCCCAGCTGCCCCCGGAGACGCTGGCTACCATGCTGGCATGCCTGCAGTCCTGTGCAGGGTGAGTCTTTGATGGCTGCTCCACCTACTCTGTGAAATGCTTGAATGGCTGTTAGTTTTTTACTTAAGCACCTGCCCCCCTCCCCGCCGGTCCCCTGTTTTGGAAGGAGCGTATCTCAGGAGCTGTCCGAGACCATCCTCACCATGGTGGCAAACTGCAGCAATGTGATGAACAAAGCTCGCCAGCCCCCTCCGGGGGTCGTGCCCAAGGGTCGCGCTCCCAGCACCAGCAGCCTAGATGCTGTATCCCCCGTGCAGGTATTGTTGGGTGCAGGTTGGCGTTGACACGCTGCCGATCGCTCTTTCAGATTGTGTGCCCTGTAGTGTAACTGTGTTCTTAGCTCACCAGTGTTTTCGGATAGCAGTATTGAAGGGCCGGCTGCAGTCATGGTAAAACGGTGCTACACTTCCAGACTCTTTCCAGGCTCATCAGTCTTCTGTACCCCTTGCCTTTTAGATGGATGCCCTTAGCAGCATGAGCACCTTAAGCCTTGGAACCTCATCTGCCTCGCACACCCAGAGCATGCAGGCTTTTCCCACACCCCTGGTCCCTGCCTTCAGCACCCCACAGTCCCCAGTCAAGGCCTATCCCCCGCTGTCCAGCCCCAGCCCCGCCACTCCATTCGGGGGCATCGCAAACCTCACCTCTCAGCTCCCAAGTAAGTTCACATCGAATTACTGTTACAGCCCGCCGTGCCGTCTGGAGCACTTCACGGCACCTCATGACAGTGCCACTTGTGTCATACAGTGGTTGTGCAGTTTTTTTGTTTTTACTGCATCTACAAATGTCACTTTATACTCTTACATTTCATTCCATAGATATTGCTGCATTGTATATAAATGTTATAATATTCTCTCTGTCCAGGTTCGCTGGGCACAGGCGGCTTGACTGGCATTGGCACAGGGCTGGCACTGCCTGCAGTGAGCAGCGAGCCCTTTGGCACGAGGAAGATGAGCACATCTGGACTGAACCCAGCTGCCTTCCAGCAGAGTAAGAGAGCGTGCACTGTCAGCGGTGTTCTGGTTGGAAAACTCTGTACCGCTTTGTGCACTATTGATTATTCTTTATTGTTTGTTCTAAAGGGGCATTTCAGTATGTTCATGGGTTTTCAGTACATTTTTTACTTTTATTTATTGTTTAGTATTTTCAAGCCCTGGTGTACGAGTTGCGGAAATGTAGTTGTCTAGGGGAATAAAACAATGATATTTAAGACAAGAAGTTAGCTCATTATTGCTAATTAATAATCTGTCTTCAGGTAATGTTTCAGATATTTGGAATTGCCTCATTCGAGGATTCCCTGCCCTCCAGTCTCCGTTCCATTTCTCCCAGTACTGTTTGCTTTGATTGCTTGTGTGGCGCTGTTGGCTTCCCCTTGTGACCCATAAGGTTTGCATGTCATCTGGTCTCTCACCTTCTCCTCTCCTTTCCAGCTGACCTTTCTCAGGTGTGGCCTGAGGCCAATCAGCACTTTAGCAAAGAGATCGATGATGAGGCAAACAGCTACTTCCAGCGCATCTACAACCACCCGCCGCATCCCACCATGTCCGTAGACGAAGTATGTTAAAAAACCCACTATCCCTCTAAAGGCTTAGTCTTATGGCTGTTTTTAATGTGATATATGTATAAGCACCATCATATGTGATTTTTATATCACTTAGGTGTTTAATCCAATTCTCAATGCTTTCACTGAAATGAAATATAGTCTTTGACCATTCTGTTGATTTTGACTCTGATGCCTGTAGGTTCTTGAGATGCTCCAGCGGTTCAAGGACTCAAGCATCAAGCGGGAGCGTGAGGTGTTCAACTGCATGCTCAGGAACCTGTTTGAGGAGTACCGCTTCTTCCCACAGTACCCTGATAAGGAGCTGCACATCACTGCCTGTCTGTTTGGCGGCATTATCGAGAAGGGCCTTGTGACCTACATGGCCCTGGGGCTAGCTCTGCGCTACGTCCTTGAGGCCTTGAGGAAGCCGTTTGGCTCCAAAATGTACTATTTTGGTATCGCTGCACTGGATCGCTTTAAGAACAGGTACGCTTAGGCTCGTCACTTCCTCACATTTCTGCTGCGTGCCAATAATAGCCATGTAGTAACAGTGCTTGTGTCTTCGCTCCCTTCGCTTTTAGGCTAAAGGACTATCCTCAGTATTGCCAGCATTTAGCCTCCATTGGCCACTTTATGCAGTTCCCTCATCATCTTCAGGAGGTAAATGTTTCTCATGCATGTGCGTTTGTCCTGATCTCTGCCCTTTCTGATTAAGATCATTATATATTTGAAAATCATGAGTGTTAAATGGCATGAATTTTCTGGTTGAATGTGTCAGTTACTGATTTTGTAATTATGAAAACCTGAGAAAAAGCAAATAGCGTGGCCTGGTTTTATGTAGGACCCCTCCCACAATATCCCACAATGCATAGCAGTTAATTTAGCTTCTGAAACATCACTGACGGCTGGTTGATACACTGGATTTGTCTACCTGATGCCACATCCTTTTCTATTTTAAATCAAAACAAGTTTAAGGCCCTTTTTCTTTAAACATAATTTTTCCTAATTCTCTTAAATGTCTTGCCTTTGCAGTACAATGTGTTGTCATAGGTTGGTGATATTTAAATTTTGTTCTGAATGAAAGGAGTCGCCTGCCTTTCTCAAAAGCCTCTGTTGCCTAATAGTAGGGCGGGTGCAGATCCCTCTGTGCGATTGGATAAATCTGCACAGTGTGCACTTTTTATTTGCTGTGTGTGCAGTACATCGAGTATGGCCAGCAGACGCGAGACCCTCCTGTGAAGATGCAGAGCTCCATTACCGCTCCCACTAGCTTGGCTCTGGTCCAGCCTCCCCAGAAAGCATCCATACTGCCAAGCCAATCCAGCTCCTTGGTACCGAGCACCTCTGCCATCCCCACCACTGCCTCTGCCACCAAAACCACCACCATTGCCCGTCCGACTTCAGTGAGCTTCAAGAAGGATGTACCTGTGAGTATGGCAGAGGGGAGAGCGCGTTCTGTGCATTTTACTCTTTCTCCCTCCAGCTGACTGTGTCTGCACACTCTGTAAATGCACTGCAGATGTTGTCCTAATATTGTGCCATTTCACAATTATGTTGAATCTGTACATGTGACTGAAGTTTCTAAATTGCAGAAGGGAATATACTGCCTACCGTAAAGTCTCATTGTTGAAATTTACATGCGTCCTGATTGCTTTAAAGAAAGCATGTCTGGGCCAACATATAACCTTTCTATAACTGTCCTTTTGATTAATCCTTTTTCATTTCATTTTCAGCCTTCCATAAACACTACCAATATTGACACCCTGCTTGTGGCCAGTGATCAGATTGAGAGGATAGTGGAACCTCCAGAAAATATCCAGGAGAAAATCGCATTCATCTTCAATAATTTGTCTCAGTCCAACATGATTCAGAAGGTGAATGTTCAGAGACAATGATTTCTGCAGTCTGCTTTTGATTTGTGTTGCAGTGTGGAGTATTGGTCAGTTATTACATCATAGCTGTATCAATGTCCAGAACAGACATTTAGTGCTGAGTTTAGACACATGCTTCTAAAACCCACTTATGGTATACATATGCATATAGTATAATGTGAAATGATTTACTTTTGTTATGACCGCGCTGACCGCAAGTGCAGTATGACAGTGAAATGCTGTGATCCATCAGATGTTTTAAAGCTCTTCCTTCATTTTAAGGTTGAGGAGCTGAAGGAAACTGTGAAGGAGGAGTTCATGCCTTGGGTGTCCCAGTACCTGGTCATGAAGCGAGTCAGCATTGAGCCCAACTTCCACAGCCTCTACTCGAACTTTTTGGACACGCTGAAAAACTCAGAATTTTTCAAAATGGTCCTGAATGAAACTTACAGAAACATCAAGGTGGGATTAGAGGAATCTCTTCCCAACATTTAAAATATGAAGACGATTTATATCAGAAGTCACAATAGCTGTAGCTGAAAACGGTTGTAATTCTGAGGGTTTTAGGTGATTATGATTTACTTCTGTGAATAAATGATATGCATGTTTGACAGCTAGAATGTTTAGTAATAGGGTCAGTTTTTACTAGGTGAATTATAAGAGTTGGACAAAATAATGGGAACACCACATGGAAAAGCTGAAGTAATTTTATCGTAACATTCACAATTACAAACACAGCTGGACACTAGCCAGAAGCCAAATGTCTTCCAGTCTTAAAGTGCACATTGATTTTGTTTATGGCAGGTTCTTCTCACCTCTGACAAGGCAGCGGCCAACTTCTCTGACCGATCCCTGTTGAAGAATTTGGGCCATTGGCTTGGGATGATTACTCTAGCTAAAAACAAGCCCATTCTCTATACCGTAAGTAGTCCTGTCATGTGCCTTATGCACTGGTCAATGAGAACAGGAGGTCTAACAGATATGCAATGTGATCATTCCTGGGCAACTGTATTTATACTTTAAGGCAGCCTGGAGCATTTGGTCAGGTTTTTCTCTGGCTCTTTAAGGACCTGGATGTGAAATCCCTTTTGCTGGAAGCCTATGTGAAGGGGCAGCAGGAGCTCCTGTATGTCGTCCCCTTTGTTGCCAAAGTCTTGGAATCCAGCCTCAGGAGCCTCGTAAGTCTGGGGTTTTTGGTCTGTCGTAAATTCTTCATGCATACTGGAGACCTGCCAGTCTGCTACGCTGGTGACCTTACCTCTTGGAGTGAAAGTCAGAGTTCTTTGTCTTCTCTGTGGATTTATCTACTACTGTGTTCGGTTCTCGTGCTGGAACTTTTTGTGCAGGAGAAATGTTTTTGTTTTATTACTTAGTTGGTGCCTAATGGATTCATTAATGTGATTGTTATGAATGTTAAGCATAGTGATCAACGTGGTCTTTTTAATAGACGAACAGCAAATTCAGGTTTGTGTATCTGTTGCAGATCTTCAGACCCCAGAATCCTTGGACTATGGCCATCATGAATGTATTGGCGGAACTGCACCAGGAACATGACCTGAAGGTGATTCCCTGTCACTGCGCTTATTCAGAGACGGTGCACTTTTTCCTGGGTGGTGGCTCTCCTTTCTGCTTGCTTCTGCATGCCGTTCCTCATTGAATTCGCATTATTTCCCGCCCTTCTCCCCATTTCAGTTGAACTTGAAGTTTGAAATCGAAGTGCTATGCAAGAACCTTTCCCTGGATATTAACGACTTGAAGCCCGGCACTCTGCTCAAGGACCAGCACAAGCTGAGCATCCTTGAGGTGCAGCTGTCTGCACCAAAGAAGGAATCCAGGCCAGCAGAGGAAGTGCAGCCAGTCAGCACCAAAGGTCAGCCCAGCGATTTCTGTTTGTCCCACTTTTCACCATCTGGAATCTTGCTCTTACGAGCTCCTTGAAGTTTAGGTTTGATCCTGTTCCTACCATTTGCTTGTATTGCGTGTTACTTTGCATAGGTCTGTTCGCCTCCTTCCTGATAAACTTCAACAGGATTTTCGCTCTATGCAGTTTAAACATGTATATTTGTCTCTTATAGCAGCCTCTATCCATGATACCTCTGTGTTTTATAAGCAGTCCTGATCATTGCCTTGACTTTAGATCACTCCTGTACGTTCGATGTTCTTTGCAGAGTTTTGTCTGCTGGTTTGTGGCCGACCACAGGCTTAAGTGCCATTCCTTTTGCAGTTACAGCTCCCCCGGCACTGCCAGGCAGTGGGACACCCAGCACAGCCACGGGCCCCCCGACTGCCCTCTTCAGTTACCATGACATTAACGTATACTCCTTGGCAGGACTGGCCCCCCATGTCACTGTCAGCCACACGGTGAGTGCTGCCTGCCTGGACTTCGATGGCGTTGTTTTCTGTGTACTGGGCTGTGTCTCAGAAGTTCCAGATTTAATCTGATGATTTATCGAGTAATCATCTACACGTAATATAGTGTAATATAATTAGGCTATCATGAGGCAGGAAGCAACCGACCATTACAAGATGCTCACACTGTCACTCACACCGTCAGTTTAGGCACTCCAGTTCACTTAAGTTTTATGTTTTTGGGCAGTGGAAGGAAACCAGAGTATCCACTGAAAACCCACATATACACACAGGCTGCACATGCAGACTCCAGACGCAATGAGGTGGCGTTTGGTGACAGCACTACTCACTGCGGCAGGCCTGCAAGATGTGCAATGTTGTTATCAAAACGGCATTTCATTGCCAGGACCACGATAGTCTGCTTGTTTCAAACCATCGACATTGAGTTAAAACATTTTTACTCAGTCACATAAGCTATACAGTTTTAGTGATGGTTTACTGCCACTGCTTTTGCTTGCAGTCTGGCATGTGGTCTCTGAGAATCCTAATCATTCTAGTCCTGGCTGTTGCACTCACGCACACCGATGGAACCATAAATCGTGTGCTGCATATATGAGAAGTGAAACAAAAATGAGTGAAGCTGAGAAAAGTGAATAAGCACTGGTAACAAAAAGACATGGAACTGTATGGAAATATTTTGTATTCCATTGAGATGAAATTGAACAAAAGCGAGTGGTTTTTTTTTGTCAATTTTCAATTCCAAAATATCATGACTTAAAATATCGCAATAAACCTTCCCCATATTGTTCACAGCTAAAACAGTGTTAAAAATAATAATAAATGATGATGTTATGATTAATAAAATGTCTATCATTAGGGAAATTGATATGCAGACTGATTTAAACGGTTTAGCTTTGTGCTTTACTGATTCTTCCATCAAAGCCCTAACGGGGATACCCCGCAGACCCTATAGTCTGATTGACCACTTAACAATCCCCTCTGTCTACAGATTCCCCTTCTGCAGGCCCACCCCCAGCTGAAGCAGTGCGTGCGGCAGGCCATCGAACGTGCCGTTCAGGAGCTCGTGCATCCTGTAGTGGACCGCTCTATCAAGATCGCCATGACTACCTGCGAGCAGATCGTCAGGAAGGACTTCGCCCTGGACCCAGAGGAGTCACGCATGCGGATGGCGGCGCATCACATGATGCGCAACCTGACGGCAGGCATGGCCATGATCACGTGCAGGGAGCCGCTGCTCGTCAGCATTGCCGCAAACCTGAAGAGCGGCTTCACCGCGGCGCTCAGGGTACGTCTCCGTCAGATATTGGTGTGTGTGAAGTTTGACGTTTGATTTGCGGCCATCCTGATTCAAGTTCTCCATCAGGCCCCCACTCCCCAGCAGAGAGAGATGATGGAGGAGGCCGTGGCCAAGATCGCGCAGGATAACTGCGAGCTGGCGTGTTGTTTCATCCAGAAGACGGCCGTGGAGAAGGCCGGCCCAGAGATGGACAAGAGGCTAGCTACCGTGAGTGTCAGCAGGAATGCCCCAGCCTGCCAGCCCGATCCCGATCTCGCCTCACTCTCTACTCCCCCATAGGAGTTCGAGCTGAGGAAGCACGCCCGGCAGGAGGGCCGTCGGTACTGTGACCCAGGCGTCCTGACCTACCAGGCGGAGCGCATGCCAGAGCAGATTCGGCTGAAGGTGAGTCATCGCATAGTGGCAGCCCCAGCACTGGCAGATTCAGCTATGGTCACGTTCCACGTATCGCTCTGCTTTTGCCTCTTAGGTCGGAGGAGTGGACCCCAAACAGCTCGCCGTCTATGAGGAGTTTGCACGCAATGTCCCAGGATTCCTGCCAAGCAATGACCTTTCCCAGCCCACTGGCTTCCTTGCTCAGCCCATGAAGGTATAGAGCCACTCCTTCACATAGAAGGTTGTTAAGGGTGTTTGTGTGGTTTATATTCCCACAAAGAGATTCTAAATTTTATAAAAATCTGTGAATGCAATCAAAAAATTAAGAATGCTAAGAGTCTTATTTTTTTGGTGACTTATGGTCAAGGTTAAGGTTGGGTAGGGGTTACGGTTGTCATTGGTGGGATTAGAGTTTTCTATAATGGAAATGAATGGACAGTCCCCACAAAGATATGACTACAAACGTGAGTGTATGTGTGTGTGGGGTCTTGCAGCCATGTCGTCATCCTACCATTGCTTTTAAGCTCTCACTCGCTCACTCAGTCCCTCCCTCCTTTTCTCACTTGTAGCAGCAGGTCTGGCCAACAGACGACATGGCTCAGATCTACGACAAGTGCCTGGCTGATCTAGAGCAGCACCTGCACGCTATATCCCCTGCGCTGGCCGTGAACCCGCTGACTCAGGCGATGCGGAGTCTTACGGAGTCCGTGGCTCTCACCCGCAATTCTCGTGACAACGTGGCGGCACTGGCCCTGCTGCAGAAGGTCAGAAAAAGCATTGCAATGGAGTTTTAACAGTGGCTCAGAGATGAATGAGCTGTTCATGGCAGAGATGTCTGTCGCCTTTTCTCCTCTCCCCTGCTTTGGTTCAACTCGCACCTCCATCTTCACCCTCTCAGGCAGTGGAGGGGTTGTTGGATGCCACCAGCAGTGCTGACCCAGACCTCCTGCTTCGCTACAAAGAGTGCCATCTGCTGGTGCTGAAGGCCCTGCAGGATGGCCGTG
This sequence comes from Isichthys henryi, assembly GCA_026776945.1. Classification (NCBI taxonomy): domain Eukaryota; kingdom Metazoa; phylum Chordata; class Actinopteri; order Osteoglossiformes; family Mormyridae; genus Isichthys; species Isichthys henryi. The sequence continues at coordinate 19,995,435 of JAODJX010000007.1, read as the reverse complement.
CTTACGGCCCACAGTGGTGCAACAAGCAAGTCACCAGGTCAGTAGATACAAGTCCGTCGTGTTGGCGTGGAGCCACGGGCAACTTTGGCTAATGTGGCAGATTGGGATCCTGGAAGAGTAAACTGCCTGGATATAGCTGTGTGTGTGTGTCACCTCTTCAGGTACCTCATGGAGTGCAGAGATGAGTACAAGTATAATGTGGAGGCGGTGGAGCTCCTGATCAGAAACAACCTGGTCAACATGCAGCAGTATGATCTGCACCTTGCCCAGGTATTGACCACATCCTCTTAGCTTGACTCTTCTGGTTTGGTGCAGTCTGTTGAGGGGCTAAATAGGATTTGCCAGTTTTTAATGGCTGCCTTGAAGATACGGAATTCAAATTTTTGCTTAAAAAAACTTAATTCATTGAATTATGATTGCTGATTGTAACTGCTGGTTTTTCTCTGCCCCTCCAACCCCCAGTCAATGGAGAACGGCCTGCACTATATGGCCGTGGCCTTTGCCATGCAACTGGTGAAGCTGCTGCTGGTGGATGAGTGCAGTGTGGGCCAGGTCACCGAGGCAGACCTCTTCCACACCATCGAGGCGCTTATGCGCACCAGCGCTCACTCCAGAGCCAATGCACCTGAGGGGTGGGTTGTCACCAAATCTAAAGGCCTCAGTGGCTGTCATTATTAATCCATGAACCGCCACTGTAATGGCGTCTTGAATGCTGTCCTGGTGTAGATGTCAGTTGATGCTTTATTCAGGGGTCTCGCAGTAAACTAGAAATTGTTTCCATGAAATTAAAACTGTTGACGGATCTAATTATACAGTGTTAAAATCTCCACGCTGAATGTCATGCCTTGATGTTCTCACAGGCTCCCACAGCTGATGGATGTGGTCCGCTCCAACTACGAAGCCATGATGGACCGCTCCCATGGCGGGCCCAACTTCATGATGCACTCTGGGATTTCCCAGGCCTCGAAGTATGACGACCCCCCTGGCCTCAGGGAGAAGGCAGAGTACCTTCTGAGGGAGTGGGTCAGCCTGTACCACTCCTCCGCTGCAGGACGCGACAGCACCAAGGCTTTCTCTGCCTTCGTCGGACAGGTAGCCCTGTGACCCACGTCTTGCTGCACTCCTGGTCTGGTTCACATAGTCACGTGACCTACCAGTGTTCTCAAAATGTCACTCATGTTCACTTGGTCCAGATGCACCAGCAGGGGATCCTGAAGACCGATGACCTGATCACACGTTTCTTCCGGCTCTGCACGGAGATGTGCGTGGAGATCAGCTACCGCACCCACACCGAGCAGCAGCACACGCCGGCCGCTGGCGCCACCATCATCCGTGCCAAGTGCTACCACAACTTGGATGCCTTTGTACGGCTCATTGCCCTGCTGGTGAAGCACTCTGGGGAGGCAGCCAACACAGTCACAAAGATCAATCTGCTCAACAAGGTAGGCCAGGGGAAGTGGAGGGTGCCCATCTGAATGCTTTTGTGCCCCCCCCCCCCTTTGTTTTTGAAAATTGCTGCCCTCTTGTGGCTAGTATGTCATTGCATGTAAGTATATATTAGAATTGTCCACGTTCATGAGAAAATGTTTGTTTAGAAGGTATAATTCTAAAATGCAAGGCAACTGAATATTGTATTGAGTGGCTCTGGAATATCATTTATAGGCCAATAGAAGAATAGTCTTTTTAAGGAACTGTGTGGGGACAAAGTAATTTGTGGCTAGATAACACCCAAGTGTCTGTCAGCATTGTACCTTCAGGCTGTGCTCTCTCATGTACACGTAGGTCCTGGGCATTGTGGTCGGCGTCCTCATCCAGGATCATGACGTTCGCCACACTGAGTTCCAGCAATTGCCCTACCACCGTATCTTCATCATGCTGCTTTTGGAGCTCAATGCCCCTGAGCATGTTTTGGAAACGATCAACTTCCAGACGCTCACTGCCTTCTGGTAAAAGGCCCTCTGGGACTTTTGTTTTGGGCAAACCCATCCTTCCCCTAAAGTAGTGTTTCCCAACCCAGTCTGGAGGGACCCCCAGACAGTCCCAGTTAGCACACATTTTTGCTCCCTGCCAGACAGTCCACATTTTTGCTCCCTCCCAGCTCCTGATAAACATGGACAGCCTGGGGGTCCCCAAGGATCGGGTTGGGAAATACTGCCCTAAAGCACACTGTGATAACCCATGGTGTTATCAGCGCTTCTTGTAGTTTTGGGTTCTTGTTGTTTAAATAAGCGGCTTAGTGGATACTGGTCATGGTTTGCTGCTCCTTCCTGTTGTTTGTTCATGCTCATAATACTTATGACTAATACATACAAATACATTGCACGATGTGAAAAATGAATATTCATAATGCTGGCAAAATCACATGGAACCCAGCTGAAAGACACACAAGCTTGTAGCATTGGGGTAGAACTCCTTCTGTGAAAGGTCTCCTTTCTCCTTGTCCATAGCAACACATTTCACATCCTGCGGCCCGCCAAGGCCCCAGGCTTTGTCTATGCTTGGCTGGAGCTCATCTCTCATCGCATCTTCATTGCCCGGATGCTGGCGCACACGCCACAGCAGAAGGTAAGATGACTGGGTGACCTCCCCCATTTCTAATGATGCTCATTGGCAGGAAATGTTATGCAGTGTTTCACTTTACCCCCCCCCCATTTGATTTAACCAGTTCTATTCACTCTCATCAGGGTTGGCCAATGTATGCCCAGCTTCTGATTGACCTGTTCAAGTACATCGCCCCCTTCCTGAGGAATGTGGAACTCAGCAAACCTATGCAAATTCTCTACAAGGTACAGCATCTGCATTTAGTCTTCTGGCTATTGTAGGCTCACAGTATTGTTTTGTTCTTCTGGTATTGTGCCTGCAGCTGTCATTGTCCTTCATTTGTATGAGAATACAGTGCTTTCTAAAGCATAACATTGTGAACAGCCTGCCCCTGCCACCCACCCACATGCGTCAGTGCTGTGCGAATTGGCAGACTAATGCAATGCAGCGCCGATGTTTGATATCCTGTTCGATTGCTCCAGGGTACTCTGCGGGTCCTCCTGGTCCTGCTTCATGACTTCCCAGAATTCCTGTGTGACTACCACTACGGCTTCTGTGATGTCATTCCTCCGAACTGCATCCAGCTGCGTAACCTGATCCTCAGTGCCTTCCCCCGGAATATGAGGCTCCCTGACCCCTTCACCCCCAACCTGAAGGTAAAAGCAGACAGGATTTACACTCTTATAGAACCCTCAGTATTTAGTTACCTCCCCCCCAATACACGTTATTAGTATGTTGGCTAAGATTTGCATTTAGGTCAGTATTCAAACTAATAAGTACATGTCATTGTTTTCCTTTTACTGACTAGGTGGACATGCTCAGTGAAATCAATGTAGCTCCTCGTATCCTCACTAACTTTACTGGAGTGATGCCTACTCAGTTTAAAAAAGACCTGGACTCCTACCTGAAAACTCGCTCCCCTGTCACATTTCTGTCCGAGCTACGCAGCAATCTGCAGGTAGGGGGCACCAGTCTGGGTCCCTGGAAACATTTGCAGCTCAGCGACACATCTTTAGACCAGGTTAACAATTTTATGTCTTTGAACAGTTTTGATGTTAGTGTTGTGCATGTGCGTCTGTGTTTAATTGTAGTTAGTAGACTGTAAAAATTCCTGATGATATTCTTAATGTATCTTTGGGACTCTTTGTGTGTTCACCTGTCCCTGGTGTGTGCATGTGTGCGCTTGCATGTGCTTGGTGTCCCTAACTTTGAACTGTAATGCTAAGCCCTTGTACAAAGATGGTATTCGAGTGTATTTGTTACAGTGCTCCTGTATCTTACAAGGTCAATTGGTTCCACAACCCACCACGATACTCCAAAATCTCGTTTGTACAAGCCCCTTATTTTAATAGTGTCTATTTACTTTGCATACATACCTATTCTCAACCTCTCATATACGTTAAACTTTGAACAGACAGCCTGCTAACACACACTGCTCAACCCATGCTTACGCAACTTGTGTGCCACATTGAAATTGTGCATTTCGGTTAGCATTAAGGCATTTCTTTTAAAAATATTTTTGACCCCAATCTTGTAAAACCGCACTATCAAAAACCATGTAAGCTGCGGGCTGACTGTACAGTGGAATAACATTTTACAAGCTTGGCTGTGCTTGGATTAACTTTTTTCCAAGAAGACGTTAACAAGAGTTGTGTTCTGGTTTTAGGTGTCAAATGAGCCAGGGAATCGGTACAATTTCCAGCTGATTAATGCCCTAGTACTGTATGTGGGGACTCAGGCCATTGGCCACATCCACAGCAAGGGCAGCAGCCCTTCCATGAGCACCATCACCCACTCAGCCCACATGGACATCTACCAGAATCTGGCTGTGGATTTGGACACCGAGGGTGAGCTGCTGGGTGACACTGCTCTGCTTTTTGATTCTGCGCCCGTCAAGAAGTTCACCCCCTTTTAATTTCCCCCCACTCACCAGGACGGTACCTGTTCCTCAATGCCATTGCCAATCAGCTGCGCTACCCTAACAGCCACACGCACTACTTCAGCTGTACCATGCTGTACCTCTTTGCTGAAGCCAACACTGAGGCCATCCAGGAACAGATTACAAGGTTTGGGCTTTGCCTGTCCTATAAAATGACGTTTCAAAGGTCATAGATCTTCCTGTGCATGTAATGCTCAGTTCAGTGTTTGGTGTGATTTACATACATCGAATGATGGATGTTTTAGATGGATCAGTATAATTTTGCCCTCTGCTCCAGGGTCCTGCTGGAGAGGCTGATCGTGAACCGGCCACACCCCTGGGGTCTGCTCATCACCTTCATCGAGCTCATCAAGAATCCTGCCTTCAAATTCTGGAGCCATAACTTTGTGCACTGTGCACCAGAGATAGAGAAGTAATTCATCATTGGGGTGTTGGAGAGGGTGGGGTTTGAGGTCTTCTCGTATTTGATAAGGCATCGATAGATATACTACAAATTGTCTTAATTAGGCCATTACAGCTTAAAGTAGGTTGGGATTCAATTAACTATTCCCCTAGAAATCTCGTTTTGGCACCAATAACCTTTTCATGGAAATTTGCTTGCATATTTCCTAGTAGAGAGAATGGGGTTTGCAGAACTTTCACTGGATATAGGTGAATAAAATCCTAAAGGATGCGTGGTACTGCTTGTGCACTGAATGATGCTCTGCTTTCAGTAAGACACAATGGTTATGCTTCATTAAGACTCTGCAGTGTGCTATACTTAGTGTCTGTGCTGTTATGGTTTACGTCTTCATAGGATCATGCATCATTGTGCCTTTTCCTGACAGCACCTAGTTAGATTCTTCATGCAAAGATTTTTTTTCTTTGCTTGAATGCAGTAGCAACAGAACCTTAATTTGAAATTTCATGTGATGCATGTTAGAAATGTTTAGAAATGTCAATATCATTAATATACCCATTTGTTACCACTTTGTCACAAACAGGTTGTTCCAGTCTGTGGCTCAGTGCTGCATGGGCCAGAAGCAGGCGCAGCAGGTGATTGAGGGCACTGGTGCCGGTTAGTGGGGCTGCATTGTTGGAGTCCTCACCTGGGTCTGTCTCCCTCCATCACACCAACAGCAGCAAGATGAACTGATGTGGTGGGCGCAAGTCTCACCATTGCCTATTAGAGACTTCCATAACTGTGATGGGGGTTGGCGGCAGCATTTGTACAACAAGCAAGTGCTGTGAACATTTTTTCAAGTACATAAACTGAGACGGTAGGGCCTCCTGGACAATATGTTGCTGAGGTGAAGATTAAGCCAGGCTAAGCGTTTCAAAATGAAGTCGCTGTACTCCCAGCGACACAGACCCGCTCACCTTGAGAATCTTTTTGCCTCTTCTCCCTTTCTTTCCAAAATTTAGTTTTGTTAAAAAGCATTCAGGAGAAGCAGCTGTTTATGACCTCATCAGGGGGCCGGGGAGGATGCAGAGCACAAGCAGTCTGCTGGGTTATATGTCCTGGGAAATGATCTGTGTGGGAGGGGTCAGTGACTCATTAAGGATGTTAAAGGGTATTATACTCCTGTGTTTATGGGTTCCCCGGATGCCTGTAAATTGTGACATAAGAATATTTGAGATTGTATAAAGACCATTAAAAGTATGATGGACCGATAGAAACCTTTTTGTAATGATTTTGAATGTTTTTTGTAAAATCATTTGGTCCATGTGTTGTTTTGCAGTATTTCATAGTTTTGCCTGTAGTTCTTTTCACTGGATTCCTGTATGTATGCATATTACAGTTAATGCATTAAAAATCTTTGCCTGCATTTTACTCTTGCACATGCTATGCTGTTTTTGCATTCTTGTTGCGTTGCTTTTCAAATCAAGCGTAATGTTATAAATGTACCTTTTTTAATATTAGAGCAAACACTTTGCCTCTGGTGTATTGGAGAATGTATTCCAATCTCTACGGGGTGAAGCTTGAGAGAGGTTCACGAGGATCTGATAGTGATATGAAGCTGGTGGAGGGGGCTCCGTTTTCAATTTAATATGTGACCCATCACCACGAAATGAGTCTCGTGGGTGAAATTCTACCAATGCGACTTAAGACTCATTTCGTGGCGACGGGTCACATATTACTTATGGGAGAGGGATTTTCAAGATTAATGTATCGCTTAAATTTATCTATGTAATTAGCCACTTAAACTTGTTTAAAACTAGGGTTAAAACTAGTTCTATAGTCCTGTCCTCTGGAAATCTCGCAGAGAACACGCTTTTTCGTGTGTCTCAGCGGTGTGTCAGTTGGAGACACCCCCTTAACAGAAGTAGTAGTTCATTGGGTCGCTCTTGAATATTTGGGTTAATGCGATAGAAAACAGGAAGTATTGTTTAAAGAAAGAGAATGCGGGCCTCTCGTTGGGTGTCTCTGCAGGAGGGAGTTTTAAACTACCAGCACGTTTGCACGGTTTTGCTGTAACTATCAAACAAAAGCGGTCTATCACAAAATTGTTGCCTAGTACTGCAATTTCGGACACGCACAGCGGATTCGTGTGTGTTGTCACCGTAACCGAAATATTCAAATTTACTCCGTATCTCAACATCCGAATAATTTCTTAGGTCGCGGATTATTCAAACTTTAGATAATTTGTGTGCAGTCATTTAATAGACTTAGTCATATTGATTGTTCTTAAATCGCTATGGTACAATTTCAATTTGTAGAACAAAGTTCGACGAAAGCAACGCTTACCATCCTGCTTGGCTGCCAGAATTAACTCGGTATTTTCTACGCTGCTCAGTGACATCTGTTACCCTGCATCTAATATTACTGAAATTATACAATTTTTATAGAATAAACTTTACTTCGATGTGTTAGTACACAGTTTCTGAAAGAGGCTACTTTGATCATGATATTTTATGATGGGTTCACTTTTTTTTACTATTCGTCCGTCGGGTTTCTTTTTGCAGACGGTCCCTGAGGTTTAAATCCATCCCAGCATGCACTGCACATCTAACGGCTTTATACTGTAGGACCTCATTGCCGGTAGCTGCGAATCAAACGGATTTCGGGTCCGTGAGCCGAACTCGGGCCGAACCTGTTCGAGACTGACGAACCGCGCGTGGCCCACAGCCGTAGGACGCAGCTGGCCGCGTGTCACCGAGATCTGGCGTGGCGACGTGAGGGTGTAAGAAGCAGCGCTCCCCGGTGACCAGCAGCAACCCGAACATTCAGAACCGGACAGTAACCAGATGGATTTGGAGCTGAGCAGAACTGAGCTGGATGCCATGGCTGAGTCACTACAGTGTCAGACGCCGAGCCGGCATGAAAAGAGTCTCGGATTGCTAACGACTAAATTTGTTAATTTACTACAGGAGGCTAAGGACGGAGTGCTAGACCTCAAAGTAGTAAGCATGTTTTGCTCTTTGCGAGTAATTGATAGGGATATAAATATTTCATTTTAAATCTGCTGCCAAACATAGTTTTGTCCTGCCAAATGAGCATACTGATTTTTTTTTTACTCGAGGCTTCATGCTTAGAGTGTGAAACAACCAGGTTATTCAGGAGTTAATATGTACCCTTCGTCGGAATGGACTCCTGACTTTGGATGTTCTTATTCCAAATTCGTTTCCTGATCTAATTACATCTAAATTAATTTTCTGGAATACTTAGCTGGTTGTTTTGCTTTGGCTGTGCTCGTATGTCCCTTGTGGTTGTAATAATACGTGTTTCCTGCTTGTTATTATGCAGCAAGACTAGATACAGAACAATCACCGGTACACATGTAACCCATGTTCACAATAATGACAAGTAATTAAAAGAAAATGTAAACTTAATATTGATTACTACCGAAAATCTCCGAGCTGTAAAAGTATGTGTGTAATGTGTAAGTCTGGTTAGCAGATAAGAGTAACGCAGGAGTTTTTCATTTCATGTATTTTCGCGTAACGTTTATATGCACTTTCACTGGAGTCCAGGAGTAAATTCATTTTTATTACGTTTTGACTGAGGTGTTTCTACCTTGATTATCGAAAATGGAGGTTAAACCTTGCACATTTGCTACAGAACGCAACATGTGCTGCCGTCGGAGATGTAACCCACCACTTATAGATCGACATACATTTTCCTGTATATAAGGGAGATCAGGTGTTTTTGCGTTATGGTTCCCATAACGGGGGCCGCGTGCGGTGAGCTGGTCGCGAGCTGTTCAACGGCGCCTCTCCCGCTGTGTCGCCATGGAAACTGAAACTTCATCCAGGACGGGGAAGGGGAATGCAGCTCGGGCCGTAGGCTTGTTCCCCGTGTGAGTGACACCGATGTGGGTGGTTGGCCGGTGTTTTCCCAGTGGGGAAAAAACAACGATCCAGAGGTGTATGACCTAACTGCCTGCACTGTACTGCTGGGATTGTTCGCAATAATAAAAATAACTGCACATGTTTAAATCACAAAATACGGGTCCAGCTGGGGTATCTGAACGAACTATTCGTTTGTCTTTAAAGAAGCATACAGTGACGAGACAATGATACAGTGCTATTACATGGGGTATTATTGGGCCAAGTGTCATAATTACCGTGAGTCACCTAATTGCCCTAGCTGGGTTGTTTTGTTAGTATTATACTCTCACACACAGGTACTGTATCATATTTTCACACACTAACCCATCATGTGGCGTATATTACTTGCAGAATTATGTTCTGTTCAAGTAACCACTTTCGACTTGATTGTGGTCGATTTATGTACATATTAACATGGCAAAGCAACAGAATGTGTTGCGATGCTGCGCCTGTAGGAATCACACGGACAGGGAATGGTGGAGTAATTCGCCCTGCCCCGATGGATGCTAATGGCCTGTTTACGTTTAACTCTTCGTGGTTTTGTTTACCTCTCGCTTTCCCATTTAATGCTGAAAATGTATACTGCAAAGGCAGTTAGATTACCCAGTAATCTGGGGTGATTCTCAAAAATGCTGGATAATCAGATTATTTTTATAGTTTCTTATTTTAGCATTTCAGTGCAGCAGACATGTGTTAAGTATAGAAATATATTATAAACATTGAAAGAACAGCTCCTAATCTGGGGGTGAAATTTAACCAATAGTAATTAAATCAGTTTATGAGCATTAAAATGCAATTTAAAAGCAAGCATTTCAATGCCTGTCATTTGTGATTTAAATTGTGAAATGCAGACTTTGAGCTACGGTTTGATTTGTGACATTCCTTGAATATATTGAGCTTTAAAATATAAATATCTTTCAATTTTTGTGGAGAGTAAATGTAGGCACTTTTAAATGTTTGAGGTTGGTTCTTAATTTCATAGACTTTATGATGCTCTCTACATGCTCGCTTTACACAAATGGTGTGTTGCTTCCGTAATAGGGTGGAATTAATGAATTTCTGTGTGGTTTAAATGTATTTTCATAGATAGGAGATTTCAGGTGGCTGATTGTTGATTGTAAAACAAGTGTAACAACATCAACCGTTGAGTAACAGCCTCATGTAGGACTAGAGAAGGGAGGTAGCAGCATACCTGGATATTTATGTAGTGACATAAACAACGCATGAGTAAGCTGAATAACATTCATCAAACTGTCCTCTCAGGCAGGTGCCTCCTGCTTCCTGCCCTGTGCTCTTTAATACTGGTTTCCTTCCAGAGTCCAAAGACATGTAGTCAGACTAATTTGCATGAAATTAACTGTAGATTTTGAGGCGGCATGGTGGTGCAGTGGTTAGCACTGTTGCCTCACACCTCTGGGACCCGGGTTCGAGTCTCCGCCTGTGTTACATGTGTGTGGAGTTTGCATGTTCTCCCCATGTCGTCGTGGGGTTTCCTCCAGGTACTCTGGTTTCCCCCCACAGTCCAAAGACATGCTGAGGCTAATTTGAGTTACTAAATTGCCCGTAGGAGTGTCTGTTTGTGTGAATGGTGTGTGAGTGTGCCCTGCGATGGCCTGGCCCCCTATCCTGGGTTGTTCCCTGCCTCATGCCCATTGCTTCTGGGATAGGCTCCAGACCCCCTGCAACTTAAAAGTGGTTTGGAAAATGGATGGATGGATTTTTAATTCATTCAGATTGTGAGGAATCAGCTGAGATGGGTATAAAGATGCCACTTTGTGTGTGTGTCTGTGTGTGCCCTGTAACAGTCTGGTGTCCTGTCTAGTGTGCACCCCTGTCTGGTGCCCTCTGCTGTCTGGGTTGGCCTCCCCCACAGCACTGGCCAGGATAAGCACTGCTCACGGCTGGCACAGGTGGAGTGGCTCATTTAATTGTAGGTGAAAATAAACATCTCATCTTGCACAGGCAGCTGACACACTTGCAGTCAGACAGAAGAGGCGCATCTATGACATCACCAACGTTCTGGAAGGGATTGGTTTGATTGAGAAAAAGTCCAAGAACAGCATCCAGTGGAAGTAAGTGCCAGGGGTGCTCTGATCTATAGTGCGATTCAGCTGCGCATGCATACGTAAGTGTGCATGCATGTGTGCACTTATTGCATGCATTTCTGTATGTGTAAGTTTGTAAGTAGTAGATTCAAATAGAACAATCCCGGTAGCTGGCCGTGTGGGTGCTGGTGGGGCAGTTCTCACTTCTGAGCTGTTTAACACCCCCACCCTCTGCTCTGCTCCATTCGCAGGGGTGTGGGGCCAGGCTGTAACACGCGGGAAATCGCAGACAAACTGATCGACCTGAAGGGGGAGCTGGAAGACCTGGATCGACGGGAACATGAGCTGGACCAGCAGAGGGTCTGGGTGCAGCAGAGCATTAAAAATGTGACGGACGACACGCAGAACAGTCGATATCCTTTACAGAGCCGTCCCATAATGCACCTGTGCCTCGGAAGGAGGCGGTAAGAGAATGGCACTGCTGTGATTGGTGCAGATATTGGGAAGGATGCCAGCCATTCATGTACATAATGGAGCCACCGCCGCCTTCATGCTGTGTTCCTGCTTGGCCCTTAACACAGGCTAACTTTGGCTTACGTTACTCATGATGACATCTGCAGCTGTTTCAAAGGTAAGCTGGTTAATTCCGCTATCATGCACGCTCTGTGCTAAGCACTAACCGTTTTACCTTCCACTCTGTCTCTGCATTTCCCTCACTCTCTTACGCTACTGTCACTGTGTCCCTCATCCTGTATCCCCCCAGGTAACACCCTCCTGGCCATTCGCGCTCCCTCAGGCACGCAGCTGGAGGTGCCCATCCCCGAGACGGTAGGTTTAGCTCCTGATTCATGCCCCCCTTTCACCCTCGTTTAATCCTCCTTTCCCATTCCAATGCTTACCTCACATCTTCCTCAATCCACTCTCTTCCATACAGGTATCAAACAGGCAGAAAAAATATCAGATTCACCTGAAGAGTGCGATGAGCCCCATTGAGGTCCTGCTGGTCAATAAGGACCCGTCTGGCTCCACCCCGGTGGTGGTGCCTGTCCCGCCACCTGAGGACATACTCCAGGGGTCAACGGTCCCTCCTGCCACCGCCCCTAAGCAGACGCCTCCATCAACTGGGCCAGGCGCCCCTCAGACTCCAGATGGCACCCACAGACGACGTTCCACAGTCTCTCCTGCCTCCACCCCAGGCGTTGGTGCCTCTGAGCCTGCCTCCGGTGGGGACCTGGGCCTGGAGCTCCTTTGTATCACTGGAAAATACCTGACTGGATGCACATTCTGTGCCTTTAGCTTTTTATTGCACTCGGGCTTCAGGCAGTTTCCACAAATGCCAGATGTTGCTTTAGACTAAGGTTTCAGTAATACATGATGTATACATATGAAAAGCAGCTGCTTCTCAGTATACCTGTGCTTTCTCCATTGTTTTATTTTTTCTCAATTTAATGTATCTTCTAGCAAAGTTATTCTTCCCTGTTCATCTCCTTTTATATTTTTTTTCTCACTGTTTTTTTTATTAGTGACGTCGAGTTGCACCAATGCCGTTGAACGTGTCTCAACCACCAAAGATGCACCCGCCCCTTCCAAAACATCATTGGACGTCCAGCCACTCCAGTCTTCCACCTCATTGGACCAGAGCTCCTCGGTCCCACCCTCTGCGGCAGTCTTTGAAACTGTCAAGGCTGATGTCCCGGACTGTGAGTTAGCCTTAGGTTGTTTTTCAAAATGTCATTAATTCGACTCTGGTTTTATTGAGTGTCTTATGGTGCAGTCCAGAGGAAGCAGGACCATTTGGATGTGAATGACTGTGCTCTTACCCTCAATATGCACTTTTTTCTAGTGATGGAGTTTCCTAAGGAATTCTCAGACATGTTTGATCCCACAAAAGGTAATCACCACTGATGAAGTTAAAATGTGAGCGATTGGATTCTGACCGTGAGTAAATGCAGATGATGTGTTATTTATCCTTTTCTTTCTTGCCATTTACATCTTTGTCTTTCCTTGCGTCCCTCTTCGGCTTAAGAAATCATGAGTGCCGATCTCCTGGAGGAGCTCATGTCCTCGGAAGGTTGGTATGACCAGTCGTCTTCTCAGTGGTTCAGCCTGAGGGCCCTGGCGTGTTTTTTGTAATTGTAGACTGGTACAGACTGCCCTTATGGGTTCCTTGCTTGATCATAAGCCTTGTAGACCTAAGTAATAGTTGTTAAAAGAATGTTTTAGAGAGAAATCCTTAGCCTAATTTTTGCAGAGTTCCAGCCTAAGGTTTGAAGTGAATGTTCTCGTGCTCATATGATGTGACTCTCTGTTCCGTACCCCTGCAGTTTTCTCGTGCTCATATGATGTGACTCTCTGTTCCGTACCCCTGCAGTTTTCTCGTGCTCATATGATGTGACTCTCTGT
>JAODJX010000007.1:19950982-19982096 GCA_026776945.1 Isichthys henryi | reverse complement strand
TCCGTACCCCTGCAGTTTTCTCCCCCCTGCTGCGACTCTCCCCTCCACCAGGCGACCATGACTACATATACAACCTGGATGAGAGTGAAGGTCTCTGTGACCTTTTTGACATTCCCATCCTAAACCTTTGACCCCTGAAATCTGTTGTGAAGGACTTGTAAATAGCTATTTCACTAAAAGTAAAACACAGAAGGAATATTTTTGACATTTTGGAAGAATGGCCCAGCAAGGAAAATGCATCTATTTTTGGATTATAGTTGTACTATAAACTGACAAAAAGAATAGTTTTGTGTGCTTGTCATTCTCTACTTTTTGTTTTTCCTTTGATGTTTTTTTTTTACCATTCTCTGAAGAAGAGGAGGACCTTGTGACTGTGCTATTAGGAACACAGGAGTGAGGGTCTCCATCTCTGTGTTTTAAAGACAATGAACAGGCCAAAGAGCCATAATATAGCCATGTGCTGTTCGAGAGCCCAGAGCGACGTAGAAACATGCTGTGTATGTTACAGGAGTCGACAGCGAAGGTCTTGTAGAGCTACCTGGAAGGCGAACTGTCCATAGCTGCAGTTCTGCTTTTGTGTTACCGTGAGGGGGCAGTCGGAGTCAAGTTTATTTTTGATAGACACCAGCAGCAGCTCTCTGCACACCCAATTACTACAGTCACTGCCAGGGTCATCTGCTGTTATTTTTATTTTCTGGAGAAAAATATACCCTTAACACACTTAGCAAGTGTAAGCTCAGAATCATCTGTTTAGACAGTGTAAAGCTCAGTCTTAGGATAGGACACTACTATTGGCTCTCCAAGTCACATGGCTCCGCCACCGCCTTCAAGTCAAGTTTTCATTGGTCACATGGGTCCCATACATAAATGTCTTTTTTTTTTTTTAAATGCACAATACCTTCTTGGGTTTTTGTGATTAGTTCCTTCTTAAGAGCAGCACTTGTTTTTATTTTGTATTACTATTTATTTTTGGTTCACAAGGACGGGGAATTTTACTCTCTCTTTAAGCTGAGATCTAATACTTTTTACCCCTTGCCCTAAGATTGCTGCCTTCTGTTGTCATGTAAAATATAGAAATCAAACCTTTAGTAGATCCACCCAGACTTTTTGCTGTCTGCCTTTCTGTTTATTTTCCTTATTATTTAATTTAGTGCCATATGCAAGAACGAACTTCTGTCAAGGGATAACCTGCTGTTACCATGTTCTTTGCACAGTTATGATGTATCATTGTTTTTCTATGGCATTGGGAAACGTATAATAAGAGCAACCAATTTAAATATAAACTGGAAGTTAATTTGTATATTTTTGATATTAAACACTTCTTTTATAGGTCTGTGTGACATCAGTAGATGTTTGACCTTAATAAAAATTGATATGGAGGAAGTGAGGCCAGGAACTCCTGAAGTAGGACTGGTTAGGTAGTAAACTCCTCACTCCACATTTGAGCCTTAACTAAGGAGTTATCCGGAAGGGTGGAAACAGGCGGGGCTAACCAGCCCCTCTTTTCTCAGAGTCTTGTATAAAAAGCAGTATATGCTGTATTTGCTAACTCCTTTTACTGCATCATTTGGGCCAGCATCCTTTGTTGCGTGGTTGCATGTTGGCTGAATATTTTGTTGACCGAGCTCCAGTCAAGACAAGTTAGCGACTGCCAGTTTTGTTGGACATTGAGGACTGTTGCCGGTTTTCTGTCCTGAAATGTTTTGGGATGTGGTCCTTCTGTGGGATCATTTACTGTATCGTCAGGGATCATCTGATCCAAAACCATCCTCGGCAGTTAAGCGTATCAGGGCTTGTGTGTGTAGTCATGTTTTGAAAAGTCAAAAGGAACAAATACTTCTCCCTTTTCTTCCCTCATTCTCTGCAGCATATGGATATGACCTGTTTTTTTCTAATCATCCAGAAAACTTTCACCATCTACCAGCTATATGTCAACAAACCCACGGTTGCGATCTCATTCTTTTCGGTGTTTTTACATTTCCCAAAGTCTTTATATATATTATCGTAACTGGCTACTTTCAGTGTCCCTCTACTCGTTTCCCTTTTGTGACAGAAGATTGTGTTGCAACGTTTACCATACCAATTCACTGTTGGTGCCCAGTAACCGTTTCCGTGGAGACCAATAACATCAGCACATACACAGGAACGAACTGGGGAACGTAAGTAGTTCTGGTGTGTCGAGGCATCATTGCAGGGTTTGAAACACGGGGCTTCGAAGCAAAACCCTTAGTAAGTTTTATTATGGATTGTAAGACAGCTTTTGTATCTCGGTTTTGGTACAGCCTGTATCAGAGATCATTTAAAAAATAAAGACAGTTGCATTGTATTGTGTTAATATTATGTGTCTTCTCTTTCTTCCAGTATTGTTTAGAGAAGAATCACACAAATTACATATTAGTTTTGATCCAGAGGCTGGTACCAGTTTATTGTGATTTGAGAGGCGTTTCACCAAGTGAAAGGGGTCTGTACAGTACATGACATCTCACCGCACAGGAGAGCACGTGCAATGTGTGATAAACATATATTCAGAATCTTCAGTATATAATGCAACATATCAGGTAAAACCAGAAACTATGGGTGTTTCTGAATACCAGGAACACAGAAGTCGTACTTGTGGTCCTGGCAGGAGTGGTCTTGCAAACTGGCCTGCCAAGAATGCATTTGGGGTGCAGCGAATCATGGGATTAGTCTTGACTCTCGAGGATGCAGCCAATGTATCCTTGATATTTGGGGTGGGGCGAGAACTACATCCGGGGTCATCCTCTGTACTTCTTAGTATAGGAATTGGTCTTCAGCAACGGGAGATGATATAAAATGGGTACACAAAAGCACAAGTGTGGTCAAATACGCACATTGAGAAACACCCCATAAGAAGGTAAGGTGAACCATTTAAAAGCATCAGTTAGGAAATCTTTTTGGAGGACACTCTCCAGCAGCATCTCTGGCATCTGGCCTGAGTTGGAGAAGTGGGATTGCTCACTGCAATAACCATCCTGCCACATGCCCTACAAAGCTCCACAGTCTCCGGGCTTGACTGGGTTAGTTGCCCATGTCTTTGGAAAGTTGAGTCTCACAGGTCATTTGCAGTCACAGTGGATAGACAGCATAGAAAAAATATTGGTGACATTTTACTTAGTAATGCAGTTACTACTCAAGTACAAATCATGAACAAATACAGTAACTGCATGAAATACCTGAACCATTAAAATTAATGATGAATTAATGATCAGTATGTAACACTTCGCTTCTGATTAATTAATACATTAAGTAAGAGTGTACTACTACATCATTTAAACCCCATCAAGCGTTACCAAAATACTTATGAAATTTATGAACATGCTGCACTCATCTGTATATTTGTCTACATTGTTTCTGTGTCTGAGAAATGCTCCCAGACCATCAATTAGGCCTGTTATACAGTAACACCTGGCCTGTTTGCCTGATATGGCATTTTGTGGGACACTGGGGTTACACAGCTGGACTGGCACTCAAATGAGATCTGTGATTTGCAGGCAAATCCAGCAGAAAGTATGCAAATGAACTGGAAAACCTATAACTCATGCAAAACCAAAACAAACTTTCATTTAAATTCCTTGTTTCACGATGAGTAAAAATGCTGTATCACCATTTTTAAATGCATGCTTTGTATCATTTCTGATTTGGCTGCTTCTGCTGACAAGTTTCATGCCTGATTAAACTCATGAACACTGTGAGTATCACTACCTGTGTAGGTTTGTGTTTGCGTGTGTGTGTGTGGGGATGGTGGGTGTATTTACCACATGCCAAAAGCTGTTACTTTTTAGCTTGTGGAGACAGGTCCCCACAAATATCTCTGAATGCAATCAAAAAACTAAAAATGCTTCATGTCTTGTATTTAGTTTGGTTACTTATGGTTAAGGCGGGGGCTGAGTAGGGGTTAAGGTTGTCATAGATCCGATTAGGGTTTTGCCTATAGAAACGAATGGATGGTCTTCACAAAGATATGAATACAAACATGTGTGTCCGTGTGTGTGTGTGTGTCTGTGTTTGTGTCTGTGTGTTTGTATCTGTGTGTGTCTGTGTGTGTCTGTATGCTGTGTGTTTGTGTCTGTATGTCTGTGTGTGTGTCTGTGTGCTCTGTGTGTCTGTGTGTGTCTGTATGCTGTGTGTTTGTGTCTGTGTGTGTGTGTCTGTCTGTATGTCTGTGTGTGTCTGTGTGTGTCTGTGTGTTTGTGTCTGTATGCTGTGTGTGTCTGTGTGTATGTCTGTGTCTGTGTGTGTGTCTGTCTGTATGCTGTGTGTGTGTGTCTGTCTGTATGCTGTGTGTGTCTGTCTGTATGCTGTGTGTGTCTGTCTGTATGCTGTGTGTGTCTGTGTGTGTCTATGTGTATGTCTGTGTCTGTGTGTTTGTGTCTGTATGCTGTGTGTGTGTCTGTCTGTATGCTGTGTGTGTGTCTGTCTGTATGCTGTGTGTGTGTCTTTCTGTATGTCTGTGTGCCCTGTGATGTGGTGGCATCCTGGCCAGAGTGAACCCCAGCCTGACTGGAATCAAAATGCTGTAAAACTCCTGAAGTTCATGACAAAAGCAAGTCTCATCAAACAAATAACAGCCACCAACTAAATAAATGAAAAAAAAATCGAAATCAATGGCCTTCTCAAATTTGTCTTAATTTCTTTAGTTATATCTGCTTCATTCTACACAAATATTGTTTTCGATTGTGATCAATACCAGAGATCTTTTTTCTGAATTGAATAATGCAAACCAAGTGCCTAATATTTATTTAATATCCCCATTATCCCAAGTGTGGTTTTCATTATATAAATATATTTTAAATCAATTTCTTCATTCCAAACAGTTTTACTCATACTGAAAATGGATGTAAATCCTGTTATTTGTATTTGTTTGGCCACGTCTTCCAGCACAGGAATTTTTGAATGTTTCGCCCCCGATTTGCCTGTGACAGAAAGCCCATACTGTGTTTGGGTGTCTGCTCGACCACGTCACCCTGTTTCTTGTAGCGACGGGTCTCAGCAGACGATAATGTCCCACGCGCTGGATCGGCGAGTCACCATGAAGATCGCCTTCTCTCCCGTCCTTGTTATGGGTCTCTGCATTACAGCCTCTTGCCTCGTCACGGAAAATGTCTTCATCAGTAACAAGTTGCATTGGCAGGAGGCCTTGAGCTACTGCCAAAATCACTACAGTGACCTATCGTATGTTAGGAGCGACGCTGAAGTGACTGAGCTTTTAAATGCAATGGACACTAATCAGTTGAGCTGGATTGGCCTGAGATGGCATGACTCATCGTGGCAATGGACAAATGGTGATCCATTAACTTATCATAATTGGGCACCAGGTCAGCCTCATAATGATCACGACTGTGCATCAACTGCATCGGGCCTGTGGTACGCTAATGATTGTAATGCAAAGCAAGCGTTTTACTGTGCTCAGAACGTGCAAGAGATGGTCGTGGTGGAGAACCCCATGGCGTGGGAGGAAGCTCTGGAATATTGTAGGAATCACTATCAGGACCTGGTGAGCCTGGCGTCGAAGACGGAGCTGATACTGGCCCTGCAGAAAGCAAAAAGTTTTCAGGGGACACATTTCTGGACGGGCCTCCGCTTCCTGGATGACAGCTGGCTGTGGGTCGATGGAGAGCAGCTGAAGAACGGAAGCTGGTCTGCAGATCCGCTTCCCAAGTGTCCGGCGGAGCCTTTCCGCTGTGGGGCCCTGAGCACCACCACCAACTCTCAGGAAGTCCGGTCCTGTGAGGAGCGGCTGAGCTACATCTGCCACGCCGAGTGATCCTGCCTCAGGAGAGGAGAAATGTTTCACCTGATAGATGTATTTTAGCCTAATTGAGGTTAGATACTGAGGTGAATAGGGTCGTACACAAAGGTGCGTAATCATTGGTTTTGGCAGAGGAACATCCCAGTGTTTATGGCTTTGTGCTCTCCTGCGGTTCTGACCAAAATGATGCAGTAACTTTGAGCAAGATAATGATCTATGAATATTTTAAATATCTGGGTGCAATGTGTAAACAAATTTGCAGGTTGATGATACCATTGAATTATTGTTCATTGGTTATATTATTTGTAATGGGTTATGTTTGATATATGTATCTTTTTTATCTTTTATTAAAAGTTGTTTTAAAAACATGATTATCTTATCTGAGCATCATTTCACCCAGTCAGGCCGCCTGAGTTATTGAACCAATGGCAGAATTCTAATAACTTTAAAACTTGAATCATAGCTGGGGAGTTTTTCTTATTGGTGGGTGGCTCACATTCCTCTGCATTGGACAGTAGGCGATTTGTTAGTTATTAACAGGGAGGATGGTCCAATGGGGCGATGCCCTTGTATTCAAGTTAGCCTATGACATGTACGCTTGAGTGATTAAATTAATGTTGAATAAACACTGAATACTCTAAAGCCAGTTTAACTTCTAATCTGTCCTCTTCTTTTCTGATGCCAATTTCTCTTCACACATTCAGAATATAAGCAAAGCTGCCTGCATTAATGTGAGCCTCTCATCCCGTCGTGCATTGGGTCCCAGCAATGCGAATGTGGAGTGAACAAGCGGCTTTAAAAATCACCGCAGGTGTGAGAGCATGGATGAAAAACAAACCATAGGTCAAGGGATTTATCTAGCGCTAATCGCAAGGATGCTTACATCACATGCAGCACTATCTCTGCTGGGGGGTGGAGGGGATTAACATGGGGCGATTGATTTTTAATGTTTTGCCTCATCCCGCCCTCAAATCACCTACTGGTTATGTGTTCGAATCCCATTTGTATGTATGTATGTGGGTTTGTGTGTATGTGTGTGTGTTCTACTTTTCTCTCACAGTCCAAACATATGCAGCTATGATGTCCCTAAATTGCATGCTCTGTGGTGTGGCCTGTGACTGACTGGCATCCAATCCAGGGTCACCTTAACCTTTGTCCTCTGCTGACTGGGATAGGATCCCACACCCTCACAAAGGGGCCAAGCAGGTGGAAGATGAATGGAATAATTTCTGTCCCTCTCAGCCCTTAATTGAGTATAGGCTTTATTTGTCAAATTCCATCCATCCATCCATTTTCCAAACCGCTTGTCCTACTGGGTTGTGGGGGGTCTGGAGCCTATCCCGGAAGCAATGGGCATGAGGCACGGAACAACCCAGGATAGGGGGCCAGCCCATGGCAGGGCACACTCACACAACATTCACTCACACAGACACTCCTACAGGCAATTTAGTAACTCCAATTAGCCTCGGCATGTTTTTGGACTGTGGGGGGAAACCGGAGTACCCGGAGGAAACCTCACGACGACATGGGGAGACCATGCAAACTCCATACACATGTGACCCAGGCGGAGACTCGAACCCGGGTCCCAGAGGTGTGAGGCAACAGTGCTAACCACTGCACCACCATGCCACCCCTATTTGTCAAATTAAATCACAATGTAATGCTGCTCATCCCTGAGATAAAAGCTGCATCAAATCCTCATATTTCCAGATTCACCTCCTTTTCTTTTGTTGAGCATGTTTCTGGATGATGGGTCTAAACTAAAAAACACAGAACTGCTGTTGTCAGATTTGCATGAACCCATTTTAATTTTAGAATCCACATCCAATCATGTGATCCCTATAAAATGAAAAAATGTATAAGTATTTTGTTGAAAAAAAATGTACATCACTGGAACAGTTTTACTCTCCGGAAGAAAGTTTATTTAATAAAAATACGGTGCTGTGCATTTTGAATTTGAACGCAAAATTTCACCTTTAATCTTAACATTTCTGACCTCAGTATCACTCATTTAACAAAAGTGAAGTAAAAATTTTGAATTCAATCTCAAAATGCACTTGTAATTTTTTTCTTCTAAGTGGCCCCCAAACTATTCCATAGTACTGTTCATGTAAACTGGGAATAATTTCTTGTAACTTTCACCAGACTCTGGTACCTTAGAAGCCAGAGATATAAACACATTAACCCAAGTATACTGATGTCTGCAGTTCCTTCACTTTAATTGAAAATGAGGCATTGATTCAAATGAGTTCATTTTATTCTAAATATATCATAAATATATCAATAAATGCATTCACCTGTACACACCATGATACAAGATTTTTAACATAAAAGTAATTTCCTTGCCAAGAGAAGGTTGGCATCTATATGTGTGGTGTACCAACCATGGAGATACGATAGGAGAAGACACCCGTTAATTAATTTTACCATTAACCACACTACTTGTTTTTATAAGTCTGCAAAATAGATACATTAATATGAAAATTATGGTACAAATATTTCACGTGTAGTGAGGAACACCGTCTTTCCTCCAAACTCTCTCAAGTCAAGCACAAATTCAGCACCAAATTTCAATCTAGACTAAACGACTGAAGTGTGTTTTGATGCATCTCTTCTCCTGAGGCAGGATCACTCGGCGTGGCAGATGTAGCTCAGCCGCTCCTCACAGGACCGGACTTCCTGAGAGTTGGTGGTGGTGCTCAGGGCCCCACAGCGGAAAGGCTCCGCCGGACACTTGGGAAGCGGATCTGCAGACCAGCTTCCGTTCTTCAGCTGCTCTCCATCGACCCACAGCCAGCTGTCATCCAGGAAGCGGAGGCCCGTCCAGAAATATATCCCCTGAAAATTTTTTGCTTTCTGCAGGGCCAGTATCAGCTTCGTCTTCGACGCCAGGCTCACCAGGTCCTGGTAGTGATTCCTGCAGTATTCCAGAGCTTCCTCCCACGTCATGGGGTTCTCCACCACGACCATCTCTTGGTTTTCGGTCGAGCAGAAGAAGTAATTTTCGCTAAAGCATTCATAATCATTCCAGCCCATGTCTTCCATCCTCACACAGTTCTGTATTCCATTAAGGTCATTGGGTTCACCATCCCCCCATGCTTGGAAATGCGACATGTCACCATCTGACCAGATGAACTCAGATAGATTGCTTGGGTTTCTGTACAGGCCAATCCAGGTTAAGTCATGTCCCCTTATACTGTTTATCTGGTCCAGTTCCTCCCCATTTGTGATGGTGGACAGATCTCCATAGTATGTTCTGCAGTAAGTTTGTGCTCCATACCAGTTCATATTGTTCGTTATCAGGATATACTCCGTTCCAAGGCAGGGGTGCGTGGAAAACAAACCCGCAATCAGGATGATGGTGAGAGTGGTCGTTTCCATGACAGCTCTGTAAGCCAGTGCCGTTGTCTGCCACACCGATGTGAGATGCTCCCGCGACCTGCTCCCTTAAAATTGACAGTGACACCAATGTGGTGAGACCAAGATCAAAGCTTTGCTTCTCAGGAAATTCAAGACGCCAGCATGCAAAGGGTACGATGAATAACAAATGCAAGCAAACTTTCATTTAAATCCTCGCTTGAGTTCAAATAAAACTGCAATGTAATTTACAGTAACCAGTCAAAAGCCTGAACACGCCTACCTGCAGAAAGATTTATTTGTACTATTCTCTACATTCTGTACTATTAGAACTATAAAATAACATGGAATTATGCACTGACCAAAAACAAATTTAAAAATGAATTTGTTGGGGGGGGGCAGCTGTGTAGATTGGGACTCAAAAGGTTGCCAGTTCAAATCCCTGGGTCAGCATAATAATCCCACCATTGAATCTCGAGGAAGGCTCTTAACCACAATTGCTCCAGGCACTGGCTGCCCCTACTGTCTCCTCTACACCAGTTCGATGATGTGGTCTCCTGGATCCTTTTACAGCTGTCCTAAAGGAGGTCCACATATGCTGAGCACTCATTGGCTGGTGAAACTCCTCAAAAATCATTAGTACTGTGTTTAAGTCATGTGGCCATGTCATGTGATGCGACACGAGTATTTTTTTGGCAGCTTGGCGCGTCCGAACTTCTGTACTGTACATTTAAATAAGTTTATGCTTTAGCTGGAGGGTCAGCCAATACAGTGTAGACAGAGGCGGATCCCCTGCTGCGTGCAGATGCTGTACTTTAGGGCCGAACAAACCAGGGCCTCCATTCGACACTGGAGTGGTTCAATGCCGAGTGTGAAGCGACAGGGATGACAATCGGCACCTCCAAATCAAGGTATGTGGCTTCTGGAAAAATAGGTGGGTAGCTTTTTTTGAGGTGAGGGGAGAGAGAGAGTTTAAAATTGGTTGTGAGAGGGTACATGAGTCTGACCAGATTTGATGGCCACAGGTTCACGGTGGCAAGGAAGTCACCTGACGAGACTCGTGGTCTACCTATGTCCCTGTCCTCACTGATGCATCGTGGGTAATGACTAAAAGAACATGGTCATGAGTACACAGCTGAAATGACGCTTGAAGAATTTACAGATCCAGAAGAACCTTGTAGTAGAACAGGGGCAATCAGTTCTTATTCTGTGAGGCCCTAATTCCATCAGCCACACAAAGCCGCTGATCATTTTACTGGCTGGGGGAGGGGGGATCAATTGTGTGGTCTGGATGAAATTGTGTTTCACAACTTGAGGACCTCTGGAATAGATCTACAGTTCCTTCGGATTGTGGGGAGTCAGCTGTGATGATTTGGGCATCTTATAAGCATGTCGCCCCTGTGTGTGTGTACCCTGTGCTGCCTGGGACAGGCCCTCTGTGACCCTGACAGTAATGAGCAGTTACAAGCTGGTTCAATGGAGTACTAGCATGTTCTATTGTGATTGTCTACATTGAATATCGAATGCTAGTTTTCCTTTCCTTAGACCGATGTTTCCAAATCTAGTCCTCAGGGATCCACAGTCGGTCCATGTTTTTGTTTTCTC
The DNA here is from genome assembly GCA_026776945.1 of Isichthys henryi. NCBI lineage: Eukaryota > Metazoa > Chordata > Actinopteri > Osteoglossiformes > Mormyridae > Isichthys > Isichthys henryi. The sequence goes on along the minus strand of JAODJX010000007.1, from coordinate 19,971,364 downwards.
CACATTTGGGAGCTGGGAAGGAGCAAAAGCATGGACTGCTGTGGGTCCCTGAGGACCGGATTGGGAAACACTGCCTTAAATTTTGCTAATATTGTATGTTGTGAGGCACAAACTCCACTGTGATCCTTATCATAGCAACTCCAGCATGGAGAACCACTCAGAGCTTTTTCTCCTTTTCCTTCTTTTATCATCATTTGCGAATATATTTTAAGTTTTGCTGGAAATGGACTTAAATGTCTCTTTGCTTGCATTTGCTAATCCATACCTTGCAGCTTGGGATTCTTTGGGAGGCAGATCCCTTATTTGGGCGCCACCTAGGGTTGCCGCTTCCCATCTGAAGGGAGGTATAATAAATTATGCATAGTGAGAAAGAGAGGGGGGGCCTTGTGATAAAATTTGTCAGGGGAGCAAATAATGAGTATGGGATACAATGGGACACTGTGGCACAGTGATTAGTGCTGCTGCCTCAGAGGAAGAAGGTTCCGGGGCCTTTCTGTGTGAAGTTCGCACGCTTTCCCCATGTTTGTGTGGGTTTCCACTGGGGGCTCCGGTTTCCTCCCATGGTCCAAAAGCATGCAGGGATAAATTGGCCCTGCATTTGCACCCTGTGGTGTGCTGCTTCCTGCCTTCGTCCCTTGTTCCTGGGATAGGCTCCGGTCCCCCCCTGCGACCCCAGTTGGGATTACAAAGCAAAGGGTGACGGACGGTGGCGAGTCCAGCTTCAGCACCATTGCTTTTCCTGTTTTTAGATGCACTGGGTCACAGGTGTCACAGAAATAGTCCCAGAATTACCCAGTAGTGCCAGTCATCACAAATAAGGGCATGAACACAGATTCACCATATTTTTTTTTTTGGGGGGGGGGGGGGCAATGTATGGGTCAGAATGTTAGGCGTCTGTGATTGGAAGGTCACCGGTTCAAATCCCAGGGTGAACAGAATAATCTCATCCTCATTGGGCCCTTGAGCTGCGTCCGTAACCCCTGAAAAATGCCGGATAAGCGGCAGACTCTGTGCTCCTCTGTGCATCTTAAGAGCAATAAGACAGCATAAGAAGCTAAAGAAATCCAGTAAGCAGAGGAGGTCCTTTTGGCCAAGTCAGCATCTACTGGGTGCCAGCAGAGCACAAGTGCAGAGGTACTGTAGGAGGCTAGCAGCATGTAGCTTAGTAACAAAGGTCTGCTTCCCTTCTCCAAAGCACACACCAGTGTAAACAGCATGAGGGTGGTAATAACCTTTCCTATGCCTCTGTGCCCGTGATCAGAAAAAAAAAAAAAAAAAAAAATCACTGGAGCCCAAAGAGAATCTGCACCTCTTCAAATTCCACCAGTACTACCATTCTGAGAGACTTGTGCCCTCTAGTGGTGCCTGCTAATTTTTCCTTGACCATAGTAGCAAATAAATTCCATTTTTTGAGATGCCATTGAAATGACTGAGACCGACCAAAGCTTAAAATTTATTTTACTTTTCACAATTAGGGTCCACATTCATGGAATTCATGGAATTCACAAGCCTCAAGCCACATCAATGGTTAAAAGAAAAAAATCATAACTGGAGGAATATACTCTCATTTTATTAAAAATATAAAAACAAGAAATCAACATTTTTCCGACATACAGCCAAGCACGAGCAAGTACCAATGAAAACTGCAGAAGGTCTATCAGCAGAAGACGCCAGAGGAGATTCCTCTCTCGTAACACTTGACCGAGCAGATGAGTCATCCCCGTTGAAACTGTCCACTTCAACAGCAGTTCGTCATACTCCCCCAGAGTCGCGTACGCGATAAGGATTGTACCGAAACAAGCGTTTCCCAGTCTTCGGCTTGCTTAGAAGCAGATGGCAAAATCTAGGCTGGAGGTGTGCATGCATTGTAGATTTTAATCTTTCCAGGTGTTAAGATAACTAGCAATTACAAGCATCTGCTGTACAGGGATTACACTTCACACTTAATCGCAGGATTGGAAATAAAACCATTGCAGGACTCCAGGTCCTGTTATACCTAGATTGCATAAAAATCAAAATATTTCATTAAAGTGCATCTTATTTTAAATACTGTCTGTGAAAGTCTTACATCAGAGGCTGCAGAAGTAAGACGATCCAGGACCAAGTGGCAGACAGGTGGACTGTGGGCAATTGTACTGTGCCCTGTTTTGTACCCTCCACTGCAATTAGTGTAAGAGGACACTGACCAGTGCAGTGCCCAAATAGCCAAAAAAAAAAAAAAAAAAAAAAAACCCTGAGTGGGTAGCTTATTTCACCCAGGGTGCAATCAATGGTGAATCTTTGCAGCAGTTTGAGACAAAAAGATATTCCATTGGCTGGATGGGAACCAATCAGGTGCTGGCATGGTCCTCCAGAGCTCTGGTTCCTTATGGTCCTTGAGGTCTTATGAAGCAGCCAGCTTCATCCGTCCTGGTGACAGGATTATACACATTTGATTGGGAAATGTGAGTGACAAATGAGTACAACTGGAAAGCAACAGCAGGGCGAATGAAGCGGCAGGTGTGACAGGGCATACAGATGGACACGCAGATACAGGGACCTGCAGCCAGGGGGCAGGCTTGGTGGTGAATACCGTGCCATGCTGCATTGTATATGCCAAGCAGATGCTCTAAAAACCCACCTACCTGCCCACTGTGTCACCAATCAGCTGCCTCTGTCTACAAGTCAGTCTATAAACCAACCAATCAGGGTCAGAGCAGCAGACACAGTCCAAGAGGAGAGAGAAGAAAAGTTTCAGTGAACCCACAGTGATTGACACACCCGGGTAGACCAAAGGGATAATGTAAGTGCAAAGAAAAAGGTTTCAGTGTGTGAGAGGACGCGAGTGTGTGGGTGTGTGTGTGTGCGCAAGTGTGCTGATGTCCACCTGAGGAGAGGTGTGGCTGGGACTTCCTGCGGGTGCCGGACAGTGCAGAGATGGAGCCCGAGCTGCTGATGCGGGAGATGGGCAGTGGTACAGGAGTCACCGGCGGAGAGTCCAGCTGCAACAACAAGCCAGGCGGCAGCCATTAGCCACCAGAGGGGCTGACTTCCATCATGCTCCGCCTCCATCAAGCCCCGCCCCATCCCTGGTCATGTTAGCACACCTGCTTACCTCCACGCTGTCGTGGGTGGGGGAGGCCGAGTTGGGGGAGCAGTCAGCCGGCCTGCGGGTGGCACTCACAGGGCCCAGCTCCACAGAGCGCACGCGCTGAGCAAACTTCAGGGAGCACACGGACTCGCTCATGTTCTTGTCCAGTGGGGACACCTGGGGGGAGGGGGTGGGGAAGTCATGTGGCTGACAGCCGAAGCCAAGACGACTGGCACAGGACAGGTAAACGTCGAACAGACATGTCATATATCATTCCCAGATGTAGGGGCGGGCAGTACGGCAAAAATACCATATCACAATTCGTTTTTACGTTTAAGACTATTTTAAAAATTACTGAACATTTCAACTAATGTCTCCCATATTAAAAAAAAAAAAGCCCGTTTGTGCTGCGCTGGTTTTGAAAAACCGAACAAGTTCCATATTACTTCTTTTTAGAGAGCACTTCCTCCATGTCATCCACACTGCTGCGTCACCCAGTAGGGGATGTGCAGGAAGCTGGGAACGAGGGCACTAAAGGGAGAGGGGAAGAAATCCACGGCACTACCTACTGTTTGCTAATACTGGTTTATTGGTGTGTTGAAATGGATTTAGCCGACAAAACAACTTGATGCATGTATGAGGTGCAACTGACAGAATGTTTACTACAGCACGATACCAAACGCTCTCTCCATAGTGGCAGATCTGAGACATTAATTGTTCAGTATTGTGAAATTGCACAGCGCATCCCCCCTCCAGATGTTTAAAAAAAAAAAAAAACTAAAATAGCTAGCACGCAGAGCGAGACAATTCTAGCTAGCTGCTTAGCACGTGCTGCTTCAGCATCTTCTAAATAACCGAGGCCCTGATGCAATATTTTATGTAGTGACTGATCGTGGCCAGCAGGGGCTCAGCAGTCCCTCACAGATGCGTGGTTTGAGTGGTGGTGAACACTGCTGCTGGTCAGAATAGTGTGTTATGAAAACAAACCTTCTCACCTGCACCATCATGAGGGTCTTGCTGTCCCCGTTCAGCGAGTCCTGCAGCAAGTAGGTGAGCCGTGAGTTCCGGAACGGCACGTGGGGCTGGCGGGAGCGCAGGGCGTGGATGACATCCCCCAGGGCGGCCAGGGACTTATTGATGCACTGCGCCTCCCGCAGGCGGGAGCCTTCAGCGCCCGATCGCGAGATGCGCTCCGAGCCTGCCAGGTCCACTAGGTTCAGCTTACCTGCCAAAATGCATGGGAAATGCAGGTGAAGGAATGGTATAACTTAATGTTCACTGTGGGTTTCCACCTTAAGTTTCTTAAAATAAGAAGTTTTGATTAAAGATTAAATGTCTCCCTTAAGGCTGAAAAGTACTGCCTTGCCGTCTCTGTACACTGCCATTAAAGGACGTCTCCATGACCTCATCTACTCTAACTTATGTTGACCCTTTGGAGAGTTGAGCCGGACAGAGCACGTATTTCCGGCAGATCACCTGACGTGCGGTGACCCGTCGTGGCGTTGACCCCGGCCACGGTGACGATGAGGAGGGCGTGCGAGCGGGAGCTGTGCTCGTTCAGGTTGGTGCAGGCAGTAGCCCGGTTCACATAACCCAGGCTGAAGACCTGAGAGACAGAGAGGGACCTCAAGGAAGAGAACAATCCAATCCAACAATCCAGGAGAAGCAGCGGCTCAACCACAACCTAGCCTGGATCTGCTAGTAGAGCTGCTGCTTTCACTCATACATCAGGAAGTCCCACAGACTGAGTGAGTGTGTGTGTGTGGGGGTCGGTGTGCACGCACCCTGTTGATGTCCTCCACACTCTGCACGCTAATCTCTGCGAGTCCTGGCACATACAGCTGCCCGCTGCCATCCGGACACATCTTAATCTCCAGTTTCTCACTGGGGTTATCGCCCAGAAGGTTCCTGAACCATTACAGGCATAGATCATCTTACTATTGCTTTGAAAAATCTGCACATCAATGTGAATGCGAACACAGTGAACTAGAGCAGTCAGAAACAGAAGGACAATCTATGCAGTGGAACCGATGATCTCAATCATATGGAGAGAACCAAAAGTAGTGACATCACTTCCTTTTAAAATTTTGCTTTTTCCAATTAAGGTGAATGATTATGACATCAAATCAGATTCACCACAATCCGAATATGAATTTATTTACCCGAACCTGAATTTGCATTAAAAGAAAGCATATCTGACTTCACGAATTTTTATTACCACACAAACAACAAGTAAAAAACTCAGGTCATGAAAATTTGGGTTGAGAAATTCAAGTTCAGGGAAACAGGGAAAACATCTGGTATCCTCAGAACAAAACAAGCATAGATCTAAATCAAGCACAATCCTGACCACACAAGCAACAAAGTAAACATAAGTTCAGGTAATAAATTCAAAATATGCTTTAATTGAAGTCCAGGTTAACACATTCAGATTCGGGTTGTGGCGAGTCTGATTTGATGCCATAAATGATTAAGAGCCAGAAATAAATCCGCGTATAGCAGGGCTGCCCACCGGAGCGTCTCATTGTAAATCTCCACCATGCTGACGGTGATGCGGAACTCCCAGTCGGGGGCCTTCTCTGACACCTCTGAGAAAAGCAGCTGGAGTGCCCTTTGGTTGATGCCTGGGTTGTCTGCCACCCCCTAGTGGTGAAACGCAGAAGCAGTCACAACTATAATGCCATCAGAACTGATCAAGTGTTGATTTGCACCCTGGGCTAATCCCTCCTCAACAAGGAACTTAATGCCTCCTATGGCAGTTGGCTTAAGGCGCAAGTGAATAAAAATAAGGACAGTGATTGTCAGAGTCATCATCCCACATATCTGAAAGGCCAATGGATGAGTATAAGCACATACCTCCATGGTGTAGGTCTTGCCTGCGCCTGTCTGTCCATAAGCAAATATGCAAACATTGTAGCCATCAATGCAAGATGTGATCAAGGACTGGACTTCCTGAAAAACCTGGCCAATCAGAAAAGGGCGCATCATTTCCCTCATTTTTTGCGATTTGCCGGGCTCACCTACTCAACCAAAACCTGGTAAGAAAAGGGCAATTCCCCCATTTCCTGTGCTTCGCCTGGTTGTTCACAGTCTCACCTCCTCCTGCGTCGTCTGTGGGGGAAACACCTTGTCCAACTCGAAAGTCATCAGCTTCCCTTTGCTTGCTAGGTGGAGCAGAGCGTCGTCATCTGGGTCAAAGGTCACGATGCTCCTGGACCCACTCGAGCTGGTCTCCTGACCTACAGGTCTGACTCGGCAGAAGACACGGATGTTTCCTAAAACGAAGTAAGTATTTTAGGAGGAAAGTTATTTCTAACAATGTAAACCAATGATCTACCCAACTCTTGAAATAGGACCAATCACAGGAAGCCACTAAACTATTTCTGCGTTGATTACAGGGAGGAAATTAAGTCGAGCAACCAATTTTAATCCATAGCTGCATAGAGAAGCCAAGACAACACTTGGTATCTCACCCAAACCACACACATGGGGCTGAGAATTAAGGTAGCCCTTGGGGTCTCAACTTACCCCGCACACGGAGCTCAGGGAGAGGAAGACGCTACGCAGCTCACCTCTGAGACGGACCAGCTCATCATGGCACCTCTTCCTCAGGTTCATCTCTCTCTTGTACTTGCGCAGAAGCTCCCGGTTGGTGCTGCTCACCTCCCTGATCACATGACAGATCTGCAGGCACACATGGAGGTTGAGCAGGATTCTAGCCACCAGAGGGCGCCCTCAGTGGCCTGCACGCCACAGCTCTGCCCTACCCTACCTCCTGCTTGGCCTCAGCGATGGCCTTCTCCAGCATGAAGGGGAAATCCTGCACCTGCCTCTTCAGGCAGTTGTAATCGCAGGTGAGGGTGCGCAGGGCAGGCTGCAAAGTCAGAAGGTTCATTCGCACGCCCGCCAGGTTCTGATGCACTGCCTTCATTTCACTCTCGGCCCGGATGAAGGCCTCCTCGATGACGCGGTTCTTCTCCTCCTCCAGGATCTGCATCTCCACCTCCAGCTGGCCCTGGCACCGCTCCATTTCCCCCTCATATGCCAAGACCTAAAGGGAGGTGATCACACAGACACCCTAGAACCTTGAGATCTAGAAGGTCATACTCGTCATTCTTAAATCACATGACAGCCTCTCCTTTTTCTACACTCAGAGCTACCATCCCTCAAAGATCTAGGGTGTTTCTCAATATGCATACAAATGTCCTTGCGTACCCGTTTTACGTCATCTTCCATTGCCAAAGACCACTTTTAATACTAAGATGTACAGAGGACGGTAAAAATCCCCAGCTGTAGTTCTTGCCCCACCTCAAATATCAAGGATACATCAGTTGCGCCAAAGGAGACCAATCCCATAATTCATTGCACCCCAAGCTCGTTTTGGGAGGCAAGTTACTAAGACCGCTGTTGTCAAGAACAGAAGTACAATCTCTGCTTTCTTGGTATCGTGAAAACACCCCTACACCGTCCCAAAAATTAAGTGCCAATGACATAGGTGGCATCCAGCAGGTGGCATATAAAGTATCTGAATTAAGTATATGATCTCCTCTGGGAAACATCATCCACCACAACGTCAGTTGAGTGTTTGCAGGATACTCTGGCCGTCTCGGGGCATCTGGACTATAGGCTTATATTATTATATACATATTTTTTGTTTTAATAGGAGTGGCAACAGCGTCAGAGGTCACAGGGATGGGGGGGCAGGATGGGGTACCTGTGCACGCAGCTGACTGCTGACTCGCTGTGACTCATGCAACTGCTGCTGCAGCTCAAGAAAAAGATCCTGTTGGGCCACGAGCTGCTCCTGCAAGACCTGGTTCTGGGCCTCGTGTAGGGTCTGCTTGTGCCGGGGAAAATCCGTTTCACCCACATCTGCCAAATACTGCAGTACAAAAAAAAAGGTAAAAATCAATGGCACAGGTTGATGCAAAGGGCATGACCACCTGCCTTCATTTCCACTTCATGTAGTGACATTCATCAGTTATTCCCACCTTGGCCTGAGGGGGCAGCGTTGTCTGCCTGGACGGGGCTCTCAGCCTCAGGCTCAGCTGTGGTTCTGTCTCCCGCTCCTGGAGTACCTGCTCCAGTTGCGTCGCTCTCGCCGCCTCCTGGTTCAGCTGCCGCTGTAGCTCGCGAAGCTTCCGCTGCTGTTCCCCGACCTCCTCATCACGCTGGGCAAGCTGACGCCGGAGAGCCTCCAAGTCCTGCATGGATGATGGAGAGCATAAGGGTAGAGCTCCCAACTACCAAAGCGATACACACAGAGGTCAACATGGAACAAAATATATAAAAAAAAAATCACCTGGCCGCGCTGGCACTCTCGTAGCTCCTGTTTGAGACGCTCATTCTCCAACACTAGAACTTCTAGTTGCTTTTCCAGGTCCGTTGCCCCCTAGTGGTTGGAGTAGGAAGACACTCTTACTCCACAAGTATAGATACTGAAACCTGAGATGAAAGGCATGTATAAATGCAGCTTGGTGGCCCCTGTATCACTCTCAATCATCTCAGTACAGTAAGAGTCACATGACCCATAATACCAGCACTGCAATTCAAGAGCAAATTCAGGGTCCTTTATGATAAAGTCGGTTCTGCCAATAGAAATGAGGAGGAGTTTAAATATTGGGACTGAGGAAATCCAGCAAAGTGTCTAACAGACAGACCAGTCCAGCACGCAGCCTCTCCACCTCCTGGGTCTGATCCAGCAGCTTCTCCTCCAGCAGCCCTACCTGTAAGTCAAGGCAGGAAACACATCCTGTCAATACAAGCAGAGTAACCCCTGCTTAAGGACAGGGATGGAGCAGAGAGCGGACGGGTACCTGTGCATGCAGCCTGCTGACCAGGGCCTGCTGGCCAGGGTCCTTGACGTGTGAAAGGTTCTGGGTGTCGCTTCCCTCCACAAGCCCCTGCTCCGCTGGATGCAGCTCAGACGGTCCTTGAGAGGAGCCCCCCCCACCTGTGGGGACACCCATCATTTACAGAGCCACCGACGGCCTAGCGAGGCCTCACGAAGACCGTCAGACCCCAGGTTCTCACCAGAGGGCGCAACCTCAAGCTGCGATGCTTGGCACTCCTGCTTCGGGGTCCAGAGACCCTGGGACTGAGGGCCGTGGCTCAGACACCCCCAGCCGACGTCCTCCCTGCACAAGCGTGCCTGGATTTCAGACACCTTGTCCTGCAAGGTCTCATGACAGAAAAGGAAGCAGGAGTCAGAGGACGTTGGAGACTCCTCAGGAATGGGCGAGAGTCAGATCATAATTCTGACTGTCAATCATGACAGAGAGTTATGTCAGTTGCCTGGTCTTTAATCCCTCTGTTGGAGTCTCTGTTGGAGTATATAAAATCACCTGAAATACATCAGCCCAACTTTCATAATTCATTTGAAAACTTACCTGTATGAGCAGCTGTTGGTTGCTGGGGTTGGGGAGGTCAGAGGTCAGTAAGCGACGGGGGAAGGCAGAGGTCTGCAGTGGGAGGAAGGAGGTGTCCTCCTCGCCGTCACTCATGAGGAGATCCAGCGAGCTGTCTATGGACAGCAAGAGGGCACTCAGGGTCACGCTTGCCCTCTCTCTCACACACACACATACACACACACAGCACAAGTGCCCCAATCAACCCGACCTACTTCGAAAAAGCATCGAGTTTCACCATAGTACTACAGCTAATTAATGGCAAACAAAGGGGATCGGGGGAGATGTAATCTACTCTGCTAGCTGTTCAAGCCTGGGAGAATGACACCCAGTATCCGACATAATCGCGAGATCTTAATGTGGGATTAAATAACGTAAAAAGGGCCCGATGGGGAAGAATCCAAATGACGCAAAGCGGATCGCGGCAGGAAATGCTTAACGAACGAAGAGCAAAAAGTACAGCACTGCAAAAAACGTAGGATGGTACAGGGAACATCCAGGCCAGGAGGTCAGGCCAGAGGCTGATTTGCTAAGATTAGGGATAGAATGGCTCAATGAAGGGCACATGCAGCAAAATCAGCTGCAGAGTGCAGTGGCAGTGTTTGCATCAACATGTTCAAAAATAAAGTGTACAGCAGCTGCATGACATGCACTCTCAGAAATGTACACCAGACCCCCCTGCATGGTTCTGAGGACGTATCTGGGGGTCTCGATCCAGCAATGTGCTGGGAGACAGTCATCAGGCTGCAGATAACATCATTCATCCCAGTGAACAGTGTCACCTTCAGGACCAGCTGGCGTCTCCAGTATGACAGCTAGCATGCTAAGAGTATCTGCATTACTGTCCCACACCATCAGGGGGTGTGGTAGCCGAAGGGAAGCTGCACAGGCCACCACTAAAGTACACGTGCAACCATATGCGCAACCGTATGCTGACAGACCTATTAGAATGCACATGGAACGACATCTGCAGGGAATACGTCTCGGACATGCATGTACAGAGAGAGGCGGACAGCTTGACGACCAAAAACAACCCCGAGCCAGTGACACAAGCATCTGCTTCAGACACCAGCCTGCCAGACGCAGCACTGGCCTGCTTTCCAGAACAATCCCTGCTCTCCGTCCCCGGTCACCTTCACAGCAGTCAGCAGGAGGAGATCGACAGAACAGGAACCTTTTAAAGGGAAACGTCGGGGTAACCATACCTGCCCTGTTGCTCCCCCTTGCCTACCTACCTCGCTGTACCTGCCCTGCTGCAGACTCCTGCTCCTCTCTGCAGCTCCAGCCCCTGTGAAAGTCTGCAGCCTCACACATCACCTCCCCCCCCCAATCTGCTTCTCACAGCCCCCCTCCACTCTCTCCCTCACTGCCTGCAACCCGCAGGAAGTCTCGCATGCAAGAATCTCAAGCACATCGCTCCGCTGGTTTCTCTGCCGGCCCGGACCATGTGACACCCACCGTCGAATGAGACGTCTCTCTTCCAGAGCTCCTGTATGCAGGGGGTGTGGTCAAAGTCCCAGGTCCTGCGTGCGCCGAGCATGACCGGTGAAGGCGGCTTGTGGCGCACGCCGACGCTCCAGACCAACTGCAGGGGAAAGTCACACGACTGAGGATCCTGACGTCACAGACAGAACACCCACTGACTCAACAGCACGCAGTACAGGCAGGTTCCACTGTTCTGTGAGCCTCACTCACAACCCCACCCACCTTAGCATGTTCAAGAATGTGACTAACAGCTGAAAGCCTAGTTAAATCACACTGACTTCAAATGTTCATAAATACCCTGAACCCCAGCAGAGCACTCAACAGCAGACCGACTAAAGAAACAGGCTGTTTGCTGAAGGCATCTTAATTCAAACAAGTTCGGATCACCAATCAGATCTTTCCCCCTCAAAAACTAAATATGCCAATTATTAGCACAGGAATAGATGCATAATATCAACCCACATGAAAGTGGGTTACTGGTGGCCCTCACAGGATTTACCAATCTCTGCTATCGAAGTTTTACTGAATGAACCAATGAGATGCATCAATCCAGAGCCGCAAAACACACAAACCTCTAACATTCTAAAAGACATCACCTGCCACCACCACTGTGCTCAGGTAACCTTAATCCTTTAAGCTCTACTGCAGCCAGCTTCCTCCACACCCCCCAATCTGCTCCGGCGACTTCCTTCCTCCCGCTGAACCGGACTCCCGGCATTCCTCACATTCCTCTTACGTTCCTCACTTGAGCAATTTCCGGCTTTCTTTGTTTTCGAATGCGGCCCCAGCTGGAGGGAGACACGCCAGAACGAAGGAGCCGCTTTATGGGGACGAGGGCAGCAGCACCTACGATACCCAGAATGCCACTGGCAGGCCAGAATGGATGACATGCCTCCCCCGATAAACATCGGCACCAAACACAGGTGGCTTCCTACGGGGGCCCACGATTCAAAAACCGCTGCACACCATGTCCCTTTAAGACCCGAGTTGCCTGCCAAGATTGCCAGATGGCTCCAGCCTGGTTTTTTTTTTTTTTTTTTTTTTTTTTTAAAACAGGCAGCCTGTAAGGACGCCCTGTTTGGGCCGTACCAGTAGCTCTGTGCGTCATCTTGGTCAGGAGCCTGAACCAGCACATCTGCTGCAAATGTCTGCCTCAAGCCCAAGCCCAGGAGCGAAGGTCACCATCAAGTGATTAACCATGAGAGCCACCCTCATCCTAAGTCTGTCTCTGTAAAGTCACCCTGAAACGAACCAACTTCAGAGGTCTCAGCCTATGAAACATTTCCTGCGACTTTGGCATGGAAGACACAGAATAATGTTTGGGAAAATTCAGATCTCATTTATCTGAACAAAAGTTAAATCCTCTGGTGTACAAATGTTTGTATGTCTGCACAGTTTAATTCAGTCTTCTGCCTAAAACATTTAAGCTTCAAACAAATTCTGCATCTGACCCTGATAGACAGTTATATGGACCTGAATTCTTTACACCAGATGTATTTTTTTGTGTGCACATGGACACACACACACACAGAGAGTCAGGGATGCTTGACAGCTTAAGCACATACTGCAGTAATTAGGCTCATTTTGTAACTTTACACCACTGGATTATTTACTTGTTAAACACAACAAAAGCACCCATGTCAAAATACAATCTTGACTGACAAACAGCACCAAGCACTGGCAGATTAAAAAGTTCGAATGAGTCAAGACCATCAAATGAAGAATAAAATGACCCCCGAATGCATGCAGCAGATACATCCTAAGGTGGAGGTACCATGTGAGCACAAAGGTGATTTCTGCAGAGACTCCGGTAACAGAAGCGACGGCCTCAAAACCCGGGTATAGCATAAGCTACCAATGAGCCGTGATTTTGACCGGTACTCACCACCCCCCAGCGGTGCCAGACGCCCAGTCATGCTCCTTTCTCCAGCCTCTCTCCGCTGCTGGCCACCGACGCTCTGTCCCAACCCCCCAGCTCTGTGCGGCCTGCTTTTTGCCTGTTTCCTAGCAACAGCCAATCAGAGCCAGTCTCAGCCCTCCTCTGATACGAGCACACCCCCTTGCATGTGCCCTCGAAGCTCCCGCTAAATATTTCATACGCAAGTGAAGCCTGCTTCACCGACCTATTTCACGAAATGGGTTTGGGGCGCTGCGTTAGTGACACGTTCCGTACCTTCTCCCCAATGACGTCTCATGGGATCTCAAACAGACCCTGTCACCAAGACACGGTGATGAATGTACCACATTTGAAGCTTCGGGACACAACAGGAGACAGGGAGGTTAATTTAGAACCCAGTACGGCTGAATCCTTTCAGAAATCTAAACCTCCTGTCCTGATTGAATCTACTCTCCCCTCACCAGAAGAGAACAGTCCGTCATCAAGGAGTGCACTCACCCAGCTCAACTCCTTCACACCCCTGCCCTCTGGAAAGCACTACTGGTGCATGAGCACCCACACCACCTGCTTCACGGACGGCTTCCTACCACTGGCTGTTCAGTGACTTGACGGCCTATGACCGTCATCTGTCCCCCCCACTGTATTGCACTGCACATAATTCAGTATCCGACGTGCATAACATAATTCACAATAATGTTAATATGGCACCTCTGCACAATCAGTACTTTACTACCTCTTTGGTTATTTGCACACCCTTATCACCTAAGCACCACTTTTATGGCACTGCTATGTGTCCTGTACTACTCCGCTGTTTGTCCTATTGTCCCCCATGCACCTCTCCCCTCCCCTGCTAGAAGCGCTGGGTAAGCAGTGCCATCGCGAGCCCACCTACCTGTGTGACCGGGAGACACGCCGTGAGCATTGTCACGCCGTTCAGGGCGTCAACCTTCAACGCACTGAATAAACAAAAGGTGCAAGAGCTTGCTGATACCGTCGGGGCCCCGGGTGGACCGGGATCCTGTCTGGGGCAGAATGCACAGTGCACACTGCGCCGAGTCAGGTCCAGGCACCATTAGAAACATCCCACAGCAAACAATAGTTTGGCTTTCAGTGCTTGGGTTTACCCAAGACTCAGTGCCTGCTGGCCCGACACAGGCGTACCGCGGACTTTACTGCTGTTGGCACAAACACCGTTACTAAAGATAAGATTATAAATCTTATATGATCGTATAATAAAAATCACACACACCTCTCCAGGATAATGCCAATGCATTTCCACAAATGTTTTGAATCTGTTCGTTATGCTGAAATAGAGTCCATTATGATTTATAATGAGTTATGAATTATTAGATATCTTGCATAATTTAGCAATATTTATTCAGCGTTTCTAAATGGCCAGACAGTCAATTACAAACAAAAGCTATTTGCTTTGCGAAACAAAAGGCACACGCCTAACACTGTCACCATCACTCTGCGTTCAGAAATGAGGGATGTTTTTGTGGTATTTAATGCCAATCTAAGCAAAAAAAAAAAAAAAAAAAAAACACACACACCTTAATAAAATTTCCTCCTCCATAATAAATAGAGGCAGCCCAAAACCATAAAAATATATCCGCCTGCTATAAGGGCCCCACCCTGACATTAAACTCAGGTTTTCTAAAGAATGCGGCACTCAAAGTACAAGCATTTCATCAGGCTTTGAAAGGCAGCCAAGTTACAAAAGCCTGTTTCAGTGGTTACTGATCGGCGCTTTCAGATACATTATGAAGATTCTGACCACATTCACCAAGCAAACAAATGGAGAAGGACCATGATTCCACAACTGTTCAAATCAGTCCTATAGCCGAGAGACTAACAACCATACCAGCAGCCCATAGGCCAGCAGGCACCGTCTGGCAAATCGGTGCCGATGTAAGCGGGATCCTCACCTGAAGCTCTCCGCTGCCGTCTGGCTTGTCCACACCGTGGCGGTCACCAGGAGACGGAACCGCGCAGTAGCGACGGAGGAGGCTGCGGATGCAGAGCGCCAGCACGGTGCAGAGTACGTACATCGCTAGGCAGGAGCAGTGATGCCGAATCAAAGATGTCCAGGAAGATCTGGTCTCAACAGGTCTTGGTGTTTCGGATCAGACCAAGCAGAGCCAAAACCCCGAAGGAGATCGCAGACGTACACAATGTTCAACAGGTTTCAGAGAGCTCTCTCTCCACAAACCTGGTGAAACCCTAGGCTTGATTTGCCAGTAAAATGTTCCAGGACAGCTGAGGGAGGGCTGGCAGACCGTGCGTCTGCAGCAAATCATGGTCAGATCTGCTGCTCCAGTGGTAAACAAGCCAAAGTTCTGCTCACGTGGACACACCTAGTCCATGAGGTGGGGACGAGATACCAAAGTGGGCCCCGCACCGGCATTCCACCCAAACAGCTTGTCAGACCAGCGGAAGTAGACAGTTGGAAAATGGGCCACTCCTATCAGTGACCTGGCTGACACGCACCACACGTCAGGCACAAAAAGACAGACACAAGCTAAACAAACCACACCATGCCTAAGATGCCTAAAGTCCTGACGTCTGGGATGGGCTTTCCCCAAACGTGAGGTGCAGCGATGGGACACCGAGGTCCGCTTCATTTTCGCGTGACAGCATTTCTCTGGATTCTGACCTCTCAGACGCCATCATAGAGAATACCTTCCATCTATCACAGAGTATGTGGGTGGGAGTTGGATATTTAATGTGCACATTTTATCCTGGCGAGGAGGAGTGGGGGGGGGGGAGTGGGGGGCACAAGTAGAGTCTGTTAACCAGCATTCATATATTCAGTAGAGACACTTTTATCCAAAGGCTGAGAAAGCAGGATCAGGTCCCTGGAGCAATTGGGGGTTAAGGGTCTTGCTCAAAGGCCCGATGATTAAATCACTCTGCTGACCCTGGGATTTGAACCAGCAACCTTCTGATCACAGGCACAGATTGGTAATCCACGGAACCACACTCCACTCAGCAGAACGTGCCGAGTCGGTGAATAAGCAAGGGCAGCGCAGGGGGATAAGCAGTGTGCGACAACACAGGGGATGATGACAGGCACCACGGGCCTCTCAGAAGTATGCGTGTGTGTCCTGTGCATGTGTGTGTGTGTGTGTGTGTGTGCGCGTACGCACGCCGAAGTCCACAAAAACCTCCGCCCCTGGTGCAGCTCCATGCCCCCAACATAAAGCATGTGCAGAATGAAAACAAAATTATAAATGCCTGACAATCAGAGAATGAGCTTATTTACTTTGGCAAAGATCATCGTTTTCCTTTTAACCATAAAAATGACGTCTAAAACCAAGCTGGCACCACCTTCAAATGAAGCCCACAATTCTGAGGAAGGGTTGGGCAACAAGTCCTGTTAAGCAATCAGCACAGTCTCCAAGCAAGCAGATTTCTGAGAAGCTTATCAATCCGCCAGGGGCCCGATATGACCAACGACCTGCTTAGAGGACAGATATTCCATTGATGGGAACCTGCCAACATCATGGCTTACCCTCTTCAAAGACAGCTTTTAACGCTAGGAACTCACAAAATGTTTACATTTTAAATGTTACTTAGCAGCTGCTTTTATCCAAAGTGACGTACAATCGAGAAATTGGGGTCAGACGGGAGTACGTGGAGGTTAAGGGGTTTGCTCAAGGGCCCAATGGTGACATCACTCTGACGACCCAAGGATTTAAACTAGCCACCTTCTGATCACAGGTAATGTCCTAACCCACTGAGAGACACACTGTGTGGCCTCCCCTAGTGGCACATGGATCCAAAACACTAAATGAGAAAGATGCTGGACTACAGAAGCTCTGCCTGCCCAGCTGTCAAACCCACAATTCCTCTCAGTTTCTCAGCTGCAGCAGCCTGGCCATCTTGCTAACACTGTGCATGCTGCAAGAAACAGCAGCCCTAACGAAGGAGTCCACCTGGAGAATGACATCTATGCTGCACAAGTCAGAGGCTCTATTCATACAGGACAGCAGAGACAGGTGTGAAACAGAGCTGCTTTGATTTAGAAACTCCATTAAGAATCACGGAAACACGGAAGGTCAACCTGAACAATTACTCATACTAGAAAATATGAAAAAGTGCCCGCAAAATGAAACGCAATGTGATGCGACTTAAAAATTAAAAATAAAAATTACTTCTCAGCCTGAGTCCATATCATTCAGCTTATTTCACCTTTGGAGAGAAAGTTTAGGAAAAAGTCTGCGGGTTAAATTGTAAAACAACCCATCGATGCTGTCTGACAATAACAACCACACTGCATCTCATTTTAAAGCAACATTGAATTTCACAGGATGAAGTCAAGACGCCATCTGGTGGGAAAAAAAATCGAAAACTAATGACTGTCACTCCTGCCCGTGAGGCAACTGCAATAAAAACAGCCTGTGAACTGATAAATGGGCGAATTCAGATCGCTAAATATATCAAGGGTATTATTGCTAAAGAACATCTAAATGGCTCAGTTGTCAATGCTTTCTACCGAATGACAGTTAAGGTTTTAATATAAAGTCCTGTCTTTACAGCTTAAAAATTACGGTTCATTTTCCGAATAATCTAGTACCTGAAACACGCTTATAATATATAAATGAAGCTTTTGCTCAATTGCGCAAAACCGTTATTGAGATTTATTTCCTAAAAGGTTTTAATTTGACGGGTCTGTCACCGAGTTGAATTTCCTACTCGAAATCAATTAATGATAATTCAGAAAAAGATGAATCCAGGTTGCCTAACTCCTTACTGCTAATTTTCCATAGACCCAAAAGCTTTATTTAGGTGTTTAAACAGCGTCTATATAAAATAAATATTTAGGCCTATTTTACTGATGATAAAATAAACCATTTCCCTCTCCTGGTCTGCACCAGAAATCCTATGAAGTCGTTTCCAGCCAGCGATTTTTTTTTTTTTAAGAGGGTACCTCCCTTTTTCCCCTACGCAAAACCAAATTCACGTCATTCGTCTGACTAGTATTTATTGCCATCGACGTGCTAACTTCAGTAGCACGCCAACTATGCGATACCTCAGCAGGGCATCAATCTGTCAGCCCTTATTGCAACTCTGCGTCGCTTTTCACCTTCACTAGTATATGCACCAGAATTAAAAGTGTGGATTTATATGCACATGCATGCACACACGAAGCAAGGAAAATGTGCAAAAAGATGAGAGCTACCCCCACAATGACAGTTTGATTCATTATGCAATCAGCCTTCCCCCGTGAGAAGCAAAGGGCCCGCGGGCTGTATAAGCATTTCCTGCGTGCTCCTGTCAACATTCACCGCATACCGGGCTACTCCGAAAACGGAGCGACGGCGAAACTGTCCAGTGTGACGATCCCACACATCCTGCTCCCGGCAGCCGGTGTGTCCAACAGCGTTCAATCTACCGTGATCCAGATCGCGACCGTCACTTACAGATCAGTCAGTTCGTTCATAATGTAAAATGCAACCTCTAACTTCAGTCTATTT
The DNA here is from genome assembly GCA_026776945.1 of Isichthys henryi. Lineage (NCBI taxonomy): Eukaryota > Metazoa > Chordata > Actinopteri > Osteoglossiformes > Mormyridae > Isichthys > Isichthys henryi. The sequence continues at coordinate 19,953,025 of JAODJX010000007.1, read as the reverse complement.
TCTGCAATTCTGTCTTTAACTCACTATAATGGTGACACGTCCATTCCTCAAATTCAAAGGCACATTGGAGTAAAATTTGTATCGCCGCATTCTTTCTGTAAGAACGAAGAGCAAAATCTAAATGTCGGGAGACGATAGACAATATAAAAGTACAGGAGCTATATTAAAACGTCACTGCAAATGCAAATACGGTGAGAACTACCAATGAAAAAGTGAAAGAGCGGCGACGGATGTTGGGCAACTTTAAAATCCTTCAGACTGCATTTGAGGTGAAGTAAATAATCCTGGAAAATATCTAACGATCGCTTGGCATTTCGTTAGATCTAGTGGATGCCAGTGAAACTAGAATAATAAAATGGTTACGCAATTCGGTTATAGCTACCCAACTAAGATGGATTTCTAAAATGAAACCGGTCGCGCAGTTTCAATCTAGATCCACATATTTGGCTACTAGACAATCTAAGAGGAAAAACTGGGATTCAGAGCATTTCAGAATGACCGCATGTCGTCTGAAATACCCTTTAAATGATATTTGTCTGTGTATTAAAGCCACAAAATCGAAAGTAACGAAAAAAAAAACAACATAAAAAAAGACAGTAAACTTAAGAATTGAAAAATGGGGCTTACCTTTCGGACCCGAAGACGCGTTTCCGAAATGCACACAACTTTCCTTCTTAAATCTCCAAGGAGTTTCGCCGTAAACTAAACAAAATAAACACTTCGGATGTCACAAGCAAGGCTTCGGGGGGAGAAGAGAGCCCGTCAGCGCTGTATAGCGAGTCAGTGACGCGCACTAACCACGGTGGAAAAAGTTACTCGCGGGCAAGTTTGAAGCCCCTATGCGCCGGCAGCCAAATGGCGCAGAGCCGCTAGAATAAAAGCCCCTAACATTAGGATCCGTGACGCGGCCGCTTCGTTCAGGGAAGGAAACGGTATCCGCAGACTGTCCCACTGTCAGAAACTACTGCATAACAGCCCATCTGCAGCTCATTCAAAAAAAGCAATTGTTTTCGAGAAAGAAAACTTTATTCCAGCGGGTCTGGCCACATCCTGGGTAATAAACGTTTGCGTGCCACGTAGCCTATATACCGGTTAACGCTACAGCATATTCCTCTCCCTTAATTATTGAAGAGTGTATTTCATTAGGTTGTCGGTAATTAGCCCTAGCAATGCACAGTTGTTCCCCAAAACACCATTCCAAAAACAATGGAATTAAGCAATAAGGGGAGGAGGCTGGATGAAAAAAACTCACACCCGAAATTTCAGAACTCGAGTTTGACGCCTACATGAATCAGTGTGCGCTTACTGTGGTAAAATGCATTTGCTGTGAAGTTAAAACACGGACGAGGATTGCCAGTTTTATTGGAGTAATATTTTTTTTACTGAAAGTCTCCAGTTGTATAATCACGATCACGGTGTTCGGAACAGTAGGAAAACAAAAATACGTCAGTGAAATATTCTAACAGGAGTCTGTCCTTTTAACTTGTGTACAAAAAATAGACAGGGACTGCAGTTATTTACACGAACACAAAAGTTAACGGCTGCATTTCTGAGACTGGTTCTCATAGCTATATTAAACAAAAACATTCATCATTTAAACGTTTGAATAACAGATACATTTTATATCCACTATGTAACGTATAGTTTATAGTTTTGCAGTTTTGTATCCACTACCTATATAAGTACTGCACACGCTACCGAAGGTGTATTTATAAAGATCTTACTGAACATTCCATGTTGGTTATATCACACGAATATTGTATACGAAGTGGATTTTACATGGATTTCACTGACCTTTATTTTATTAACATCATCATTATAAAATAATAATAATAATAATTATTATTATTATTATTATTAGCAGCTGAAGGGGGCGGCATGGTGGTGCAGTGGTTAGCACTGTTGCCTCACACCTGTGGGACCCGGGTTCGAGTCTCCGCCTGGGTCACATGTGTATGGAGTTTGGATGTTCTCCCCATGTCGTCGTGGGGTTTCCTCCGGGTACTCCGGTTTCCCCCCCCACAGTCCAAAAACATGCTGTGG
>JAODJX010000007.1:19935527-19949890 GCA_026776945.1 Isichthys henryi | reverse complement strand
TTTGGACTGTGGGGGGAAACCGGAGTACCTGGAGGAAACCCCATGACGACATGGGGAGAACATGCAAACTCCACACATGTGACCCAGGCGGAGACTCCAACCCAGGTCCCAGAGGTGTGAGGCAACATTGCTAACCACTGCCCCACCATGCCGCCCCCTCAGTGCTTAATATAATTTAAATATCTGAAATAAGTAACTAGGGTATGGTACGCAGAATACACATTATATGCATCACCTACAGTATAATTAGGGGTGTACCTAGAACCCCCACCCTCCGCCCAGTTTTACATAGAGTTTTACTTATTCAAGGGCTCCTGTTAAGTGCTGGGCCCCCTGAATCTGCCAGAATATCAGTGCCCCTCTGAATCCCCTGCCTGTAATGCTGATGTCTTATAATTCAGTAGACAAGTTGTCAGGGCTCTGAAGGATAAGGCAGCTGCTGGCTCGCTTTGTCTGGCCACTAAGCTCCGTAAAATTCAGCAATGTCTACAGCAGCCCTTAACTAATGTTTACTGAAAGGAGACAGAGAGGATTCTCTCAGACCAACAGATAATGCCCTCTAAAATGCTGTCTCAGAGAGGATCGCCCTCTCACGTCTCCCTTGTCACGCCCATGACTCTGCGAGGACAAACTAGCAATTTCCTGGCAAAGGGAAGCAGTCAGTCAAGCAGTCGGGATGAGTCAGACTGGCAGGGTGGATCATGTCAGCAGCCACTTAGAGAGGGACCCATGGTTTTAGGACACAGAAGAACTGGAGATCATTGACAGATAGAAAGCTTACATGAAGGACCAGATCAGACCAACAGATGGTGTATGAGGATGTAAATGATGGCAACTCACAAGATAGCTCAGGACTGTAATTAATAAAGGTCTGTTATTCCACCTTGTGTAAATTCTTTCTTGTGAGATGCAGGAAATGGGTGTGTCCACAAGCTGATTGTGACCTCACTTCCTGTTGCTGGGATACAGAGGAGGCGAGGGTGGATGTCTTCATCATAGTCCTTGGGGATAGCTTTCAACTGAGACTTCCTTGACTTATTCCACAATGAGGGTCTCCAAGAGGATCACGAGGATGCCAGAGTAATTGCTGTGTAGTTTGGGTCATGGTGACGCATGGAGTCGTAGCTGAAAGGTGAGAGAGGTTGTCTGGAGGAGTGTGAGGAGGAGTGCACAGCTGAGGACGGAGAGACACATCCTGGTCACGGGACAGAGACAGAGCATCGGGAACCAGCAGTGTTTTGGTCACCTGGGTTTGAGTATAAGTGATGGAGGAGAATATTTGAGAAAATATGGACATGTCGTCTGATTTGTGTAACTTACTGTTAATATCGCTGGATAATTTACAGAAGTATTTCAAGTTGCCATCATCGTTTTGGGGGCGTTGGAGGTGACACAGGTGCATTTGGGGAGCTTGTCGGCTGAGGAATGGGGGACAGGCGTGGTCACATGGGACAAGATTGCAAATAAGATTGGCCACCCCTGCTCTAAAGTAATATGGGTGACAAGATACTCATAGGTTAGAAATATGCAGTCGTAAGCTTCTCAGCCTCTGCCATTAATCACTGTGATATCTGTTCCCCCATAAGCTCTCTGCCATAGACATGAAACTTTACTTGCTTTTTGTACAAATACATTTAAAATTCTTACATTTTTGCATATCCCATCATGCTCTCCTTTGAGACATGCACACGTATATATATATACGAGGGTGAAGCTTGGGGTCAGAGCCCAGGGTCAGTCATTTATCAAATATTTTCAGTGGATTACGGGCTTTGCTCAAGGGCCCAATGTAGATGTTGCAACTCTGCCAAACACTGGATTCAAAGCAGCAATTTTCCGATCATTGGCTCAGGGGCCGAAGGTGCTGTGTGAAACTCCATCTCCATACCTCCAAGGTAGCGCTGGACATCTCCCTCCTCTCCCTCAGCTGGGCAAAGGTTCCCATAATGCCAGACTTTTCGGTGACCTCCAGCGCTGCCCTGAAAAGCTTGGGGGTGTCCGGCCTCAGGAGAATCACCTCCGTGGCCCCCTTGCCCTCACCGCTGTCATCTGGCTTCTTGTCTTTCGTCAGCATTTTCCTGGTACACAGGGGTAGCAGTTTCACCACCTCCAAGAGCCATGGTGACATTCTCTCACTGTACAAATGTATACCTGCTAGTACAAACCATAGGTAACACACCATGAGGCAGGCAGGCAGTGGTATGCAGTGGTATGCAGTGGTATGCTTTAAGTCCTGATTCTCATAACAAACCCGTAAAACTACACTGGTCCTCAGGAGGTTTCTGTACTAGGATGGGCAGTCATTTAATGCTACCCCAATCATCTGAGGTCCACTCACATCCCTACCCACAGCATCCCATCCAAACAGGTTGGGGCTTGAAGCAGTCATGTGACTTGATCATGTGACTAAAGCAGGGCATCGGGCCTGGTCTCACTTGGCCTTCTTGCGCAGCAGCTTCTGGGACTCTGGGTAGTGCACCAGGATCTCCGCTAGGTCCTTCTTGTCCAGGATGAAGAGGTTAGCAAAGCCATGGGCAACGACATTGGCTGTCCTGCGGTTTCCTCCGCCCACTGCCAGCAAGCTAGGGATGTTAAACACTGACATTATGGGATGCAGGCAGAGCCTGTTTCGCTTTAGGTGTCTGACAAATATCTGATAACATCAAGATTTGATGTCCGGTTTACCAGGTTATAATTGTGGATGATAGTAATATTAGGTTTGTGGTTCTGTTATCTTCTTCCAAGTGTATCCCAGGTTTCATGACATAAAGCTCAAAATAAATTCTGATATAAAATAGCAGAATAAAGAATCTCATTTGAGCTGCGTACTGAAGTACGTTACTCTGTTGATTGTATTGCTTTGGAGGATTGATATGTGAAGAACGTTCACCTGATTTCTCCAAAGACAGAGCCCGCCCTCAGGGTCACAAACACAGTCTTTCCATCCGGACCTCCAACCACTTGCACCTCCCCGTCCTTGATAATGTACATCTCTCGGCCAATCTCTCCCTGCAGCATGGGAGGGGTTTCAGTCACATGATATATTAATTCTGCAACTTGCTAAATGCTTTTCAAAATACATTGATCTGTTTATAAAAAGTCAACAGTTCACTCCAATTTTATGTATGGAAAATAGCTCAGGAAGAAAGGTGAAAGCCATGAATGAGAACGTAGAGAAACAGAGCTTCCCCGCTCTCTATGCCCTAACCTTTTTACAGACAAAATCTCCAGGCAGGTAGACCACAGACTTAAGCCTCATCAGCATGTCAAAGATCATCTGCCGGTCACAACCCTGTCAGAAAAGTAAAGAAGAAGGAATCCAGAGGAGGGAAACAGCCATTAGTGCAGAGATGCTGCTGGACAATTTCAGGTCCAGAGAGTACAAATCCAGACCAAGATTGCTTGATCCAACCAGTTTAGTATTAAGAGTCACAGTCACAGAGTACTCAACTGGTTGGATGAAACAAAGTCTTGGTCTGGATTTGTACTCTCTGGACCTGATATTTCCACCTCTACAATTGCTATGTAAAGAAATCCATCCATCCATCCATCCATTTTCCAAACCACTTATCCTACTGTTTCGTGAGAAGAAATCTAAAATAAAAAAGAAAATAACTGCAAATATTGTAGTGCTATGGTGCAAAATGTGTGTTGCACAAATGACAGTTCTACAGCATATTCTTACAGTGTCTGCCTAGAATACAAATGACTGCAGAAGAGGCAACATTGAAATGAAAGATTCACATTTGAATTTCAGCCATCTAACATGTATACGGAAGAGTTTGTTTGGAAGTCAGAGGGATCCTTTCATAGAATGACTCACAGAAGGCTTTGCGGTTAGTCTGCGTTGTCCAGCGGACAAGTAGGGGTGTGTCCCCAGTTTTGGAGATGAACTTACTCACCTGGAAAAGCGCGACTTTGCTGACGATGGTATAGTTCACATCCACGGCGATGTCCAGCCTCATCTTCACCGGTAGCTGCACCAACAGCTCCCGCTCATCTAACACGCAGAGGCACGTCAATGCAAAGCTACGGTTCCACATCACAAATCAAACACCTTTCAGAAATTATCTACTTTACCCAGCATGCCTTGGGACTTCCAGGTGTAGTCATACCAAGTCTTGACCCTGTTTTGGACCTGGTGGGGGATGTTGTAGGAGGACATGTACTTGATAGTGTTGTCCATGCAGGTTCGGTAATAGGTCTGTCCTGCTGTAGCTGCACCCACCACATCCCTCATCTATAAGAGTGAAGATGGAAGGACAAATGAACAAAGCACAAACGGAAATAACAAAGTAATAAGTTCTCATCTATTAATCATCCACAAGTCTTGCCAACCTGTCCAATCATGATGGAGAACGCGAAGACTCCCACAAAGTAGTTCACCATCTGGAAGACGATCTCAAAGAGGGTGGTGGGGTCTGGGAGGCCCCCGATGGTGATCAGGGTCTTCACAGCAAAGTAGTAGCAGCGGATGTAACTGGGAAACAGTGAGCAAATAAGGTAATTCTGTCGTTCCAGAGCTAAGTCTGGAAACAGGAATGAAGCAGGTCGGGAGGTCCAGAGCAAGCATTTCTCCATCTAAGGGCTAAGGGTGTCCGCGTACCTGTTACCCACGCCGTTGTAGACCCATTTAGTGGATCCTAGGCCCTCGTAAGTAGAGCCCCAGTAGAAAAGACAGGCATTGATGTGCAGCGAATACAGCAGGTAGGTGGTTGTCAAGATGACCCTGTGACAGTAGGGGTGGGAGAGAAGATGGATGGGAAAAGATTCAATGTTAATGCTTAACCTGGACTTTTTGCAGAAAGTATCTGCAGAGGGGATTGGTGGATTGAGGAAGCGGAACACTGGGGCGCAGGGAGCTGGCGGCTTGGTTGTGCTATTGAATTGGGTCTAAGGATCAATGTCAATGTTGAAAAATACCTATACTGCTAAAATTGCTTGGAGCCCTGAACTCATTCTAATGACTCGGGCCAAAGGAAACACTGAGTTGAATCTTGAGAGGCTTTCTTTAGCAGGAATTATGCACTGACCAAAAACAATAATAATAATTTGTTGGGGGGCAGCTCTTTGGGTTGGGACTCAGAAGGTTGCTGGTTCGAATCCTGTGGTTGGCAGAGTGATGCCACCATTGACCAAGGCCCTTAACCCCAGTTGCTCCAGGGACTGGCTGACACTGCTGTCTCCTCTACGCCATTTCCATGAGGTGGCCTCCTGAGATGCTTATCCAGCTGTCCTAAAGGAGGTCCCACATATACTGAGCTCTCATTGGCCTCTTTTCCCTCAATAATCTGGTGAAACTCCTCCAAAACCATTTCTACTGTATTTAGGTCTGATGGCCAGGTCATGTGATGCGACACAAAACACTGTCCTTTGTAGGCAGTTTGGCATGTTCAAACTTTTGCCAGTACGGTAAGAACAGAAAGGATTGTGGGCAATTTACATTCCCAGAATAAAATGAGCTGGACACTGTTTATTTGTATTGGTGTAAAACCATGTACCTGTAGATGTAAGCTTTACTGAGGACGGCTTCCAGACGATCGTTGAACTCCAAGAAAGCCATATACTACAGAAAAGCAGTAAAAGAGATTGAACACCAAGGAGATGCATAGTCAGTCATTCGGCATGATTAGCAAACACACACCTATTTTTAAACTGAATGGCGAACAACGATTTCATCACTAAATTTTGTGACTTTGCTTGTAAAAAGTTGAAAGTTGAAATGAAAGCTTCACAGCATTGAGTTGATTTAGTGCAACATTCAGGCATGATGTAAAGCAGCTAAAATTTCTAGGTTTTTAATCCTAAAGATATGTTTTCAAGTTTTGAATTTTAAAACTACAGTCTTATATAAGTTGCTACTAGTATTATTTAGTATATGTTGCTACACCAATCACAGAGTCAGTGCCGTAAAACTTGGAATATTCAGCATAATACTGAGAGGTTGACAGAGTTTGGTCACCTTGAGCAGTCGAGGGAAACGGAGTATGGAGTTCACACCTGTTTTCAGGTAAAATACCTCAAGCGGAACCAGGGACAGCACATCCATCTAAATGGCAACAATATTCCATTTTTATTTATGCAGAACGGTCATTAAACATTCCTGCACTCTACAAATGTGTATAAAGTCAGCAGACCTTCCACTGTGGTGAGCAAATGCAGTCGCTGAGTTACAGACGACTTTGGTTACCTTGAAGCGATGCGTCCGTAAATAGTTTTCCCGCATGTCTTTTCTGTCAGTCTAGAAGGAGAAGTTCTTATTTTTTATATGTTTTACACATGCAATAGTCATCTATAATCCCCTAAGTCAATCTCCAGAAATGAACTAAACTAAGGCTGTTATGCAAATAGCAATGAAACACATCAACTCCGTAACCTAAAACTTGTATAAAGAGTGTGCAGGAAATTGGGCCCGTCCTCACCACGATATCGCCGGCACGGACAAACTGAAGGCGGGGTTGGAAGACCAGGATGTCCAGTATGTAGACGGCGTCACACAGGTAATCCGCCAACAGCCACAGGTGAAGGTTGTTGGCTGTCTGGTAGGGGAAGGCCCAGCGAACCGGGATCAACCACAAGTTCCAGTTCCAGGCCATGGTGGTGAAAAACAGCCATATCACATAGATCAGGCCTGGAATGGGGTTTGTCAAACACGGCTCCGTTAAACGTGGAACAAATACACAAGGTGAACTCAATGGATATGATGAGAGAGTCTTACTGGTGTAGGGGTCGATGCTCTGGGGGAAACGGAACTCCAGAAGAGATTTGGCCCACGGTGGCATTGTCAGCTGGTACCCCAGCAGGTTGTACTGGTCTTCCTGCACCCCCCCCTCAGTGGGGGCTGCCAACACCTCTCCAGCAAGTGGGGGGGGAGGTGGGGGTGGGGCCTGAGCGGCCTTCTTGGTAGGAGCTGTGGGTGAAATATTCCGGGGGTGTGCGAGAGGGTGAGGGGTGTCATTGGACCGGTGCTGTTCTAAGGGATGGTCCGAAACCTGCCCCCCTGCCGCAGGCACTCACAGGAAGGGGGGGTTTCCTCGTCTGATTCATCTGGGTCGATCAGCCTTTCCCTGAAGCGTTCGGTCCTCTCCCTGAAGAGCCTCTGCAGGTCCTGCAGCCGCTCACTAACCACGGTGCTGAGCTGCCTGGACGGCCCAGGGAAAATGAGAAGTCGCAGACGTCACGTAATCCCCACGTACCACAAGGAATTCACAGAGCTCCAAGGTAGTCATCTCAAAATTGTATGTTTTCTTTCCAGACTAACATGGATTCTGGGCAATCATAAATGGCCACCTTCACCTGGTCACCTTACTACTGGTTGGCACTAAATGATTTGCATTTTATTTATTTCGCAGATTCTTTTATCCAAAAGAATGTGTTTTTGAGAAAACAGGGTCAGACATCCCTGGAACAGTTGGGGGTTGAGGGCCCAACAGTAAGATCAATCTATCAATCCTGAGATTTGAACCAATAATCTACTGATGATAGACATAGTGTCTTAACCCGATGAGCCACACACAGCCCCCCCCAAAATATGCCCTTTGGTCAAAGGACTGCAGAGAGCCACACTTACTCTGCTGCACCAGAGGCCTTGACAGTGGTCACCACATTCTCATTCAGTCCAATAGGGGGCTTCAGCTCTTTCCTGCGAAGGAAAGAGCAGAGCAAGGCTGGAGAACCACTGAAATGATGGTTTATCGGGAGACTCACTGGCAGACACTCAGGCGCCTAGAGCCAAGGACTTATAAGATAGGATACAATGTAAAATGTTCTTCGGAAATTGACAAGACAAGCAACTGACTAACAGATACAGCAGATTTGACTGAAAAGTCAGAAGCAGGACTAAGTTTTAGTGTAAAGGGCAGAAGTTTTATATATACACATACATACACATATATACAGTATAATCCCGTTATAGTGGACTCGCTTATAACGGAATATCATCTATAACGGACGAGGTCCGCTGGTCCCGGCCGTGCCCCTTTACGAACATGCAGATAAAGCATCGGATATAGCGGACTCACGTATAACGGAATTTTGTTTATAACGGACAAACAATTTGGTCCCCAGGGCCGCTTTTAGCTGAAGTTTTGTTCGGCTATAACGGACATGCAGGATCCGCCCACAAGGCGCGTGGCGTGCCGGTGATATCCAGCTCAGATACATAGTCGGGATTATTAATAGTCACATTCTATAAATAGGCATGACGTAACAGCAGGCAGCATTGATTGGTCTGTGTGGCTGTCCATCACCAGGCATGCTGTGCGTCAGCAGACGACGCTTGTAGCCAGAGGGATGCAGTAAGCAAATAGGTCAAGGTTACTACTGTACTATACATGTATAACCACTTATAGGCCATATATACTTCCAACAGTCAGATAAAGTTGGATTACTACATGTACAATATAATAATCTATACCACAAGTGTATCTGCTGGGGTGTGGCATGAGTAAATGGTGTCCTGTAGTTGTGTTCTGGGCATACAGCAACTCTGGATATAATGGACTTTGGATATAATGGACTGTTTGGTCCCTTAAAGTCCATTTTAACGGGATTGTACTGAGTGTATATATATACACACACACACACACACTCACACACACATACACACACATCCTAATGATAAGATTTCTAACCTGTAGACTGTACTATTTAATTAATATTTTGATTGTGGTGGAAAGAAAGGCTGACTCACCTTTGAGTTACCATGGAGACAGTCAGTACATCTAAAGTGCTTTGGATTTGTGGGACGGTGGTTTTTGGCACCATTAAGCCTCCATCTGAGTCAGTGACCTTTACGGTGACGGACGGGCACTGGGGCCTGGGGCCCTCTGAGGGACCCACAGACACACGTGGTTTATAACTGTCAGAGAAGCTTCTAGAAAACAGCCCGTGTTATTCTACTGAGCCTCTCTGGCTGAGGACATCAAGAAAATCTTAATGTCTTACTGTAATCGAACCGATAAAGGACAAAAACTGCAGGATTAAAGAAGACTAAAAGTAGAAACATTTAAATGAAATAAAGAATTGTCATTCACGGGAATAGCACAGCATGAAACTATCTGCACAGCTAAACACACAATGTTCAGGAATAAGCAAGCAAACCCGCTAGAACAAGCAGTTCACCTGAAGGTCCGGTGGAGCGACGGGTGAAGCCTCTGCATGGCAGCTGGGAGGGCGGAGGCCTGGCGGGTGTCTCAGAAGCCTGATACGAGGCAAGCGGGGTAGCTGGGGGTAGCTGGGTGTAGCTGGCAGCTCTGATGTAGGGGGTGAGGATGGACAATAGGGGTAGTACTGGGTAAGCTAGTAGGACTAGTTCCAGGCCGCAGGTTTGCTGTTTATGCTTTCTGTCGGGGCTTGGGGCTGTTGATCTGGTTAAGGATGTTGAGGCAGTATTGCTGGGCAAGCTGGGGCAATTTGGATATCTGTAGGGGCCACTGTTCAGGCATCTGCAGGGGCAGCTTGAGCGACGTGACAGAATTCCCTGGAAACAACTGGCTGATCTGGTCCATGCATTCGTTTATGTGAGGGAAGCGCATGAGGCAGTGTTTTACTGCGGTGGAGCTGCTGGAGACTGGAGGCAGAGACCACAGCACAGGGGCGCAGTCACAGTTACACATTCACCTGTCACAGTTTCACGGTCACAGTTACACTGTCACAGTCATACATATACGTCATAGTCAGATGACATCACCGTCAGACAGTCACAGTCATAGAAACATGGTCACGGTCAGGTCACAATCATACAGATACAATCACATAGTCAAAATCACACAGCTACAGTCATGCAGTCATAGTCATGCAGTCAGTCACATGGTTACAGTCACATGGTCACAGTCACAATCATGCATTTACAATCATGCAGTTACTGTCACGCATTCACATGCTCACACAGAGAAAGGTGTTCACTTAAAACCGTACGACACAAACGTGCTTACCTCCACACCCTTCCTCAGCTGGCTCATCTTCCTACAGAGATGGATCACAACAGCCAATGAAGAAACTGATGTTTCGTCTAACCACACCGGTTCCCATGATGCCCTGCTAAGACCAACATTACCTGAGTGGAGGCTAGAGATGGAGGGTGCTCATCAACACGCTCAGGTTGTTGAGTTACTGAGACATTATTGGTGTCAGTGGACACCGGGACCAGCGAGTTCCTCCTCTCTGAAGGTGCCAGTTCGCTGGGTGCAGGGGAGGTCATCCTACTGGGCTCCAGCTCAGGCTCAGAGGGACATACATCCACCAAGTACCTGTCAAGGATGAGGGCGGGAGGGAGCATCCATGACAAAGGGATAGACATATGGTATTATTACCAACAGATCATAGTCTTAATGTTTAAATTCCTTATTGCATGTTGAAATATTTGTAACTTATCTGTAGAATCATTGTGATTTTAGCTATCACTAACAAAACTTATGAAATCACCAAAAGTACAAATTTACATTCTAACGAAATTTACTACGTATATGGAGGCGAATTTGCTTAATAAAATTAGTTTGCAAAAATAACTTCTTAAACATATTTAAGAGCCAAACAAATTAGAATATCCATGTAGAAAAGTTTCAGTTACAATGAAAAATAACCAGACGAGAGAGGAGAGAAGCCCTGGTCAATTGGACAGGTGTTCTGCAGCGATGGGCTACCTGCCTAACCCTGTGATTACAGTCAGATGACAGCAGATGTCCAAAAGCTGACCGTGACATTCCACTGAAGCACTGAAACAGGCGACCAGATCCTCAGCCCTAATCAGGTAAACTCCAGGCTGATACTATAATCAGAGCACTGACTAACTAGCTTATCAAATGTAAGTAATTAATTCAAGAATCAATGCAGAGATCCATTTAATTCAACTATGAATTACTCCAATTCTGTGACAGATCCCCTAACTATACTTTATGGTACATAGTATATATTAGCTAATTTTGATGTTCAGCTTATATATAGTTTCAGAGAGAAATCATTTCTGAAGTAACTGGTTTTGTATAAAACCCAAATAACATGTGCTGTCAACTTGCTGGACAATAAAGGGACACATTTATGCAGGATTCTGTCAGAGAAGTTACTGATTACCAGTGTTGGACATGCAGCCTCATACTGCTGTGGCGTGAGAGAATAACTAATGACCCGAAACATGTTCATTCTTTGAGGAGTTAAAGAAAAACTGAGGTACGTCTGCTAACTCGATTCCTGCTAGTTTGATGCTGTAGACACTTTAATTCTGACAAGTAGGCCTTTGCAAACCATATACTGAAAACACACAATAAAAACACAGGAAATAAAATCACTCTTACAACCCACTGATAAAAACAGAAAGGGAATTTGCTTAAATGTCTGTATGGAATGGTAAACCGGCTGGTTTCTTTAAATTATCCACATTAATCTGCTAATTATCAATCACTCCTAATGGGACGACTTCAAAGAAAGTAAAAACGTGATACAACAACAACAGAAAAGTATGAGCTGCTGTGATACTGTTACATGTATATTCTCACTTTAGATATAGCAGCATACACCGATCAAAAATCAGAACGCAGTTTGCTTTTATTGAAGTCTGCAACCGAACCCACTAAAAAGCCAACTGTCCACCAGAGGGCACTATTACAAATAGGTCACGTTATTGATCACTGAGCGGAGTGACGGCCAAATGAAGCTTCATTGCTGTATTTTCTGACTCTAATGGATGTGGTGTTCTCTCTGTTCAAAGATGGGCTCAAATCATGCCCCAAAGCAACCCAAGAGCTCATGTATCGGGGTCAAAAATACCCCAAATGCTTTAAACTTCATTCGGCTATCAGTAACTGAGGGTATTCTCCAACATATTTCACTGAATTAGGAGCAAGAATATGTTATTAGTCTTTTAATCAGCAAAAGCCTGTTTTACAGTGCTCTGGGCCTGTAACTCATTATGGACTGTACTGAACAATAGTTCTGTTTTTCATACCATGTCAGATGAGATCATGGGGATGTAATCCCATGATGTTACAGCCGTGGCGGAGGCCATGTCTAGTGAGATAGTTTCGACCATAAATTTAAATCAAGACCTCAGTTGATTCCAAATTAAAATAGGCATTCTATCATTTAGATCACAAAAAACAGCATGTATGACCATGTCATGGTTTTTACGGAAATGCAGCTTCAGGCAAATGGCAGATGTAGACAAACTTACTCTGAAATCCTACTGATCTCACCCTCATTCTCTTCTGGGATTGTCTGTAACCTGAATAGCCCACAAAAAGGGAGAGAACAGAAACGTTAAATCACATCAAGTGTGGCTGAACTTCAATAGTCTTGTTTAATAACAGGAAAATGCAGGTTTCACAATAGTATTAAAACATTCAAATGTATCAAACATAAAATTTGTCACCAGTGAACCAACGGCATAGGGTGACTTGTTAAATCTTTTAAAGCACTTTGGGGTCATTTTATAGGGAAGTGTGCCATATGTGAGTAATTATGTATAAAAGTAAATACGTAAGGCAAGATCAGGGGTCTTAGCCATGCAGATGGGCCATGTTCCAGCCAAAAGGCAGGACGAAAAGGATGCACTGTGTGGTAGACTGGCGTAAACAGGCACTACACTGCTCTGTGGGTCATAGAGGTCCCATACTCTGCAGACTGGGCCTCCTCCAGGCGCCTGGCCGCCTGCTGAGCTGCCTGCATGGCCATCTCCTCCGCTGCTCGGGCTTCCGCTAGGCGCTCCTCGAGCCTTAAAGGGTGACATAGGTCAGGAAAGACACAGCCCAGTGAACCCAGAGCGCCCCCTAAGGGAGGCTATGCGTAAAAGGCACACATCTTATTTAAAAAAAATTAATAATAATAACAAGATGGAAGATCTACATAAGATAAAGTTATAGGGAGCAGGGAGATGGATGTTTTACAGAAGCAAGCTAAGCAGTGTTCTTTCTTTACTTTTCCTCTAGAGATGTCATGGAAGTTTCCTCTTCCTGTTTCTCTTTCTCCGTCTCCATGTCTGAGTCTGCGTCCTCCAGAACCATCTGCACAGGGTCTGGATGCACACAGGCTGAGGGGAAGTGGTACAGCCAGGGTCAGCGCCGGAGCTCAGACCTTGGGAACCAACACTAGAAAACAACACTGATTCTGTGACTATGGTAAATGGCTGGAGTCATGCAGTTATGGTCCTTCTCATGGTCCAACTTCACGGAAACCTCACCCTAAGTCACTGGTCCTGTCCAGTGGGTGAATAATATTCATTAATTGTTAATAGAATTTAAGACTTATGCCCCACTGTAATTCATTTAACTTCCTGCTAGTGGTTGGTTAGGGCACAAGTAAAATCTAGTCCAACAGTGCCACCACCTGGTGATAGAGTGTATCTGCACATCAGTGCTTTATGTGTGTTCCTGTTTACACTGCATGGGCTGAACACGATCTCTTCGTAGTAACAGATATTTCGTTTTGTTGTGTGTGTTTTATCAGTTTTGTTAATGTTAAAAATAATTAATACATATAGATCTAAAACATCATACAACTTAATAAATGACTTACAAGTCTGTCCATCAGTGCCTTCCTGTAGATACAAAACCGCATATATCATTACTACAAATAGGATGCATTTCATTTCATGACTTTGTTACCAAAACAGTAAGAAATCACTTATAACGGTGGTAATCTACGGTATCTGAATTAAATAATTAATATATTTGACATAATTGCTTTGCACTGAGAAATGTCCAGAAGGCATCCTGACCAGTGACTCTAATCTGGGTCTCAGGACTGGCTGCGGCAGCATGTGGCCAAATCCCTGAAAGATCCACCCCAGCATGCTGCAGAAGGACCAGAGAGAGGCAGGGAGATGATCAAGACCGATGTTTAACACAGGCGGATGTGTAATATACACTAGTGTGTAACACAGGCGGATGTGTAATATACATTAGTGTGTAATACAAGCGGCTGTGTAATATACACTAGTGTGTAACACAGGCGGATGTGTAATATACACTAGTGTGTAACACAGGCGGATGTGTAATATACACTAGTGTGTAATACTGGCGGCTGTGTAATATACACTAGTGTGTAATACAAGCGGCTGTGTAATATACACTAGTGTGTAACACAGGCGGATGTGTAATATACACTAGTGTGTAACACAGGCGGATGTGTAATATACACTAGTGTGTAATACTGGCGGCTGTGTAATATACACTAGTGTGTAATACAAGCGGCTGTGTAATATACACTAGTGTGTAACACAGGCGGATGTGTAATATACACTAGTGTGTAATACAAGCGGCTGTGTAATATACACTAGTGTGTAACACAGGCGGATGTGTAATATACACTAGTGTGTAATACAAGCGGCTGTGTAATATACACTAGTGTGTAACACAGGCGGATGTGTAATA
>JAODJX010000007.1:19900333-19911386 GCA_026776945.1 Isichthys henryi | reverse complement strand
ATATATATATATATATATATATAGAGGAAGAGAGACTTGTGGGGCAACAGTGTAGAGATCTGGGGTGGCGGGATAATAAAAAAAAGGGTTGTGGGGGGGGGGGGGGGGGGGGGGGCCCTGTGCAGAGGTTATCCTAAGCTGTAGCTCTGGCAAAATCAGGGCCCTGCCTCAGGAAAATCTTTACCTGGCAACATTAGATTGTAAAAGGGAGATTTTGGAGGGGGGAGGCAATAATAACATTTGGCAGGAATAATGGTTGATCGATGCCCTGCCAAAGCTTAGCATTCATCTAAAAAAATAGTTCATGTGGTCAGTGTAGAGCCCCGCAAGAGGCTAAAGCGCCCCTGTTCAAAGAGAATGAATGGAAAAATGCAAAAGAACTGGCATGCATGTAGATGTATGAAGGAAACTCATCATCCAGTTCGATTTTCAACAGAGTCATCCTTTCATCAGTCAACGAGCCCATATGAAAGGGCCTTCAGTCGCTGGGAGCCTGGGAAGGCCTGGCTGGCAGAAACCATCAAACAGCTGTACTGCATTAATGTAGGAATTGTGAATCCCACCGGCAAAGGCGAGCATGAACCTCCTGGGGTGTGTAAGCGGCTCCCACCTGATGGCGGGTGAGATGGGGAGAATTCCACAGGTGATACGTGGGTCTCTGCAGCTGCACCTGCTGGTTGGAGGTGTGGGGGGCGTGAGGTTCTGGGGCACAGTGTGCAAACTCCTGCTGGACGCAGCCCAGCATACACTGTGGGTTATTATTCCAAAAGCTCATTTTGGATTTGAGGAAATGCTTGGCAGGGTGAGTGAGGGTGGGGGTACAGTATTTTTAATAGGGTGATATCCCTCCGAGAATGGTGGTCCTAATCTGGTGCAACATCGCTGTGGTTATAGTAAACAGCCCACTAAGACCAGTAGATTCCCAGGAATTCATCACTTCTACACAAAGAGCCATTTCTGGTCTGAATCAATAGTCTTCAGCCTCTGGCCTTTCAGCCTCCTGTTCGACTAACGCCCCCATTTCCAGTTGGTTTAAACCAATGAAGCAGACAGAAGACTCAGTGAATCTCACCTAGATTCTGCCTCCCACTAATTTGTATTGTGGTGTTTTGGTTTTGCTGTCAAACCATAATGCCCAAGCCCAACCTCATTTAAAAGCAGCGGCAATGGATCAAATACTGTGTGCTGATTGGTTACCAAGACTGCTTCTACCCACATTAGACTTTTACATCTCCTCCAATCCCTGCTGTGCTGTTTTCTGTTTCTCTTCGATCTATTCTATTCAATTGAGTTCAGATCATTTTATATAGCACCTTTCATAACAGAGTCGCCCCACAGCGCTTTACATGGGTGTATTGTGATACATTACAACATCATTAGAGAGAGAACAATGCAAAACAAGGAAAAGGAATGACAGAGAAATGAAAGAAAGAAAGCCAGGTGACAATGAAGGAGAGAAACCCAAAACTCTCAAGTAGGTGAGTCAGTCCTGAACCAAACAGGCAGCCAGTGCAGGGAACAAAGAGCAGGAATCATGTGGTCCAACTTCCTGCTCCTGGTGACAATTCAAGCTGTTGCATCTTGAATATGCTGTATTTAAAGGAGTATGTATATATGCCAACTGGGACACAACATCCATCCATCCATTTTCTGGCAGAATGACCCTCTTTTTATAGGTGTCCTTGTATCCAGCAAACATTACTTGGTGACTTCTCAAATAGAATCCCTTAAACTGGTACATATTGCTCCTCTTCTAAATAGAAAGACCCATCCACCCATTTTTTGTAACTGCTTGTTCTTTTCAGGGTTGCAGGAGAGCGGGAGTCTATGGCGGATTCTACAGGCTGAAGGCAGTGAGTAACCCAGGATGGGGGGCCAGCCCATCGCAGGGCACACACACACACACCATCCAGTCACACATGCACACCTATGGGCAATTTGGTAACTCCAATTAACCGCAACATGTTTTTGGACTGTGGGGGGAAACCAGAGAACCCACAGGAAACCCCACAGTGACACGGAGAGAACATGCAAACTCCACACACATGGAGCCGTAGCAGAGACTCAAACTCTGGTCCCAGAGGTGGGAGGCTATATCACTAAGCACTGCAGCACCGTGTCAACATTAAATACATTTATAACGATAATTAAAGCATCAGATTATGGTCATATAGAATTAGTGGAAAGAAGGGATTAAGGGATCTTGATCAACCACTGTTGACAGTAAAAAATAACATAAAAAAATAACAGGTAGTAGGTGTTACTAATGTTGACTTGTGATTGAATGTTTAATGGATCATACCCTTCAGCAAATGATGTCATGCAGATTCAGAGAGTCCTTTGATTGGGCCCAGGTAGCGAGCAGGTGGGATTTGACGGCATGGAGTTGTAATGAGCAGCAGGTGGTAATTAAGTCTCCCAATTAATTTTTATGGGGTCCAGCTGCTGAGCATTCCCAGCACAATCAGGAAGCGATTCGTTTGTGTGGGTAGTAAAGTTTCCAAGTTTATCCAGGATTTGGAAATGTTTATGATAGGGTTATACCCTAGAGAGAGAACTTACAAGAGTTGTGAAATGCAGAATGTGGGAGGCAGTGTGTGGCTGAGTCAGACAAGATGCTGTACTGTATCTGTGATCAGAAGGTTGCAAGTTTAAATCCCAGAGTCTGCAGAGTGATGTCACAACATGGCCCTTAACCCCCATTTGCTCCAGGGACTGTTTGACCAGCTTTCTGTAAAATGTGCATTTCTTTGGGTGCTTTTCCATTACCAGGTATCATACTTTTGGTACTTCAAGTTGCTGGTTTTCCACTGGCATGCAAACTGGTAACGTGCCAAATGACATCACAGCTGGAGGCATGTATTTTGTGCTAAATTCGAAAAATGGCTGTTGTCTATTACACAGCTTGGCGATAGTAATACAAACATCACATGTTATGCAGATACAATTCTTACATCGCTAGTCAGCTATGTTAACATCAGGCTTTTTCTTACTTTCAATTCTGTACAGACATTATAGCGTGGAGGTGTTAAAGTTTTGCTAAAATATCTTTACTCTGTCATAGGAAATAACTTAAGTTTTGCAATTTTAATTATTATTCCTCTTATAGATTCTTATATGTTTAAAAATCTGTTTAAAGTTTTACCTCTGCTGCTTTTGAATGAGCGCTGCACACGTTCTCCGAGATAATCGCAATCATTTTCACCCTTCCTGGTTAAATCACCGTTAATCACTGGTTTGTGAGAAATTTATGAATTCCTTTTTTTTGTTTTATAACCACCCCAATATTTGTATTACAATGAAATCACATCACTATATTTACACTGAAATTATGAAATTAAACACATCATACTTTTTTCATTTCTTGCCATTCGATCCCGATCTTTTTGTTGTATCTTTTCTTCCGACCAGATGTTTTACAACTTTTTTCAAGACGGAGGTTGTATAGTGTTTCAGAAACAGGCTATTTGCATAACCAATCGACAATGACAGCATTTCAAGTTCCACCCTAAAGTACCACAGTACCAACAACTGGAACTTTTGGTACTGGCACTCAATTGGAAGTCAATGGAAAAGGAAAAGTACCAAAAGTACCAAAAGTACTAAAAGTGCAGTGGAAAAGCACCCTTTGATGAAAGCCTCTGCTAAATAATCAGTAGGCTTTACCTGTGTTAAACCTACGCCAGGCTGACACAGATATCTGGGGGGGGGGGGCACTGGGAGGTTTCCCCAAAGCCCCTCCAGGGTGAAAGGAAAGTGATTGTTTACGTCTGCTTAGCCAAACCGCTTTCTGGTGTATTTCAAAGAAAGTACTTGGCAGGATTCCGTCACGTTGGTGCCTCGCCTTATACGGACTGCGTTGGCCTGACTCATCCAGAGATGAAGCACTGGATTCCAGGAACCTTTTCTTGAAGAGGCTTCAAGCTGGATGCAGTGGCCAGGGGCAGAGAGCTCCATCCTGGAAATGGTAAAAAAGAAACCTGTGTCCACTTGCTTGTGCTGCACACGTATGCGAAGACACTTGCTGCTTATAGCGTGTTCAGTAATCGTCTTCCTCTTTCTCATAATTCACAGGACATAGTGCAGTTTTAGCAAGCGCCTCAAGAAAGAACAAAAGCAGAAGAAAGTCTCCTGATCAACCGTAAAGCTGGTTTAGCAGTCACTTTTTATTGTGTAAGAAATACACATGTCCAGCATGAATTATTACATCTGACAAGAAGTGAACAACATAAACTTCGACATCTTCAGTATTTCTGCATAAGGAATGTTATTCACAAATTCAAATAAGACAATCACACACCATTAAAAAAATTAAGTATTATTTACAATTGAATGGATTTCAGTTAAACTGAAAAAATGCAGATAAATCTAAAAATAACACAAAGCAATTTACATAAACAAATTCTCCTATTTCCAATGATATTAAAAAGAACAGTATAGTCTGTAGCAAGACAAAGCTAATCTATCACGAGACCAGAAGTGCCCCACTAACCGAAATCCTGTACGTTTCACAGAATACGTTTTAATTAGCACCTAAATGAAAGCTGAAACGCCAGGTGAGACAATTTACTATACAAATGTCTATTAAAGTGATTAACGGATGAGGTTGAGCAAATCCGTGCAGCCAAAGAGGACCGGCGTTGGGCACCCTGCTCAAGATTTTTAGGGAACATCACCCATGGTGAAGCATCCCCAGTTCAAGGGGTCTTATACCTCACCCCGAATCTCCAGCTTCTAGAAAATCATCTGGAAAGTGAAGTTCACGTCCAGATTTAAGGTGACTGGGAAAAACATTCCACTCATGAGTATAAATTATGGGGGGATGGGGTTGGGTTGTAACCCCCCAATAATCAAAACCAGCTAATACAACCCCCTGGACCCCCTTAAATGGGTGGAGACCTCAACCCTATCAATGTTCAACCCAAAATTATACCTTTGGTTCCACTGGAGGAGATTCATAGGAACATACAGATTAGTGTAAAGAGGCACTCTCCAGGCCTGCAGAAGGGCTTCCAGACTCTAAAGGTAGAGAAGGCAGGGCCCGTATGACCAGACCTGGGTGACTGAGGCCAGCCTGCATATCTATCATAATTCTACAGAGAGATCAGCTACAATAATTAATTTTCTTTTTCCCGCATAAATTCAGACTACAGATGCCCTCACAGTCTCGTCCTAGAGCCTGTGCCTGACTGACCAGCCCAAGGAAGGAAACCGGATACTGTCTGGCTGTCCCAGGCATGTGATGTGTCTCCCCCTGCCTATTTATGACAAGCTACCAAAATATGTACCCCCTCCCATCAAGATGGCGATTAGTAGCAGGGTAGGCATTAGCAGATTCAGGGGGGTAAGAGTACCTGGTGCCAAGAGAGACAGCTGCATATAGACACCCCCTCCACCCCCCACTAGCTAGTGATTTTGAGCACAGACACAGGACATAAATTCTGCTCCTGGAGTTCACAGTTTATGTAGAATTGGTACATTTAAAACAAATATTTTCATGATATGAAACACCACAGAAACACGACGGACCCTTATAAATCTACTCGCCCTGCTCCTGGCTCCACAAACATGAATGGGATTATGGGTAGAGCAGTGTCCGCCCACCCTTACTAGTTTTGTCTGAAAGCTTACCCCCACCTGGCCTCTCTGCAAAGCACGGACATCCTGGATTGGGATTATGATCCCTTTTCTGACACACGTTAAACATTTTACCACACTAACCAACACTGGAAAGATTTTTTTTTTCCCATGATACCATGATTCTCCTATGACAAATATTACATTACAACACAAACAGCCTGTTGTAATGAGCGTGCTTCTGTTAAGTTTTTATTTTTGTTATTGAGGCTTTGTGAGCCCATGGGTAAGAGTTCATTTTAGTACATTTCAGGGCAATGCGATGAAGTGTCGGGTCTGTGGTGACCCTCTGTTACGTAAGCAGGATGTTTCTAGGTCAGAGGTGGGCAATCATACCTGCAAAGATCCAGTGTGTGTGCAGGTTTTTGGGATAACCTTTAGGTCAGCTGTTCAAACCCAGGTGTGAGGACCCTTCAGCCAATTAATCCTCTAATGAACAATCTATTTAAGGAGTATCAGTGAAAACCCGCATACACACCGGTCCTTTCTGGATTGCCCACCCCTGCTCTAGGCGATCTATCTGTAAGTGCTAAAAGGTAAAAACAGGTTATTTCCAAGTACCTTTCATTCACAGGCACATTGGAGACAAAAGGTAGTGCAACAATGACCCCTTTGAACATTTAACAGACCATTTACACCAGCAACTTTAACTGCACTGCCTCAGCTACACATTTGTGCATTAAATCACGGTGACTTAGACTTGCTGAAAGTGGAAGGGACTTTAAAAAGCTGCCTACTCTGGCATGTCGTCTGGGTCGTCAGGATTCCGTAAGGCATCGAGTCAGGAGATGCGCGCCGCTCGGCCTGCCCGCCTCCAGTACCAGTAATTTCCAGATCTACTGGTTTCTGACCCACTGGTTCCCCCACTGAAAATCCACAGCAGTCTCCTTTGGCCGATTCTAAGTTGCCAGCATTTCAGTTTAATTCAAGCTGTAATTGTCTTGCCAGATTTCACTTCTTTGTCTCAGTGAAAGCTTCTGGGTGCCGGGGGGGGGGGGGGGAGATTTCCTGGTTTAAAAAAAAAAAAAACTTACGTACATACAAAATAAAGGAAGCCAACCAATCAAAAAATGTGCAAATTTTACTTGTATAAATAGACTACAGTATTTGGACTGGGAGGTGTAGGGAGTGGTTTATTTGCACCAACGCGTGTGAATATCACTGTGTTCAAAACCTGGGATTAAGTGCGTGTGCGCATGTGTATCTGAGACACGGGGATGGAGGTGGGTGCCGGGGTCACACCCAGTCCTGCAGGGAGCGTTTGCAGTAGACCAGCAACCTTGGTGGCCCCTTCCTCTGCAGCGTGCTAATTATGGCGTAGATCAATCCCAAAATGCACAGCACCAGCACCAGTGGCACCGTCACCATGACGATGTCCATCACGCTGGCCCCACCGTTATCCATCTTCACCACCACGTCGATGTCACTGGTGCCCTCGTCCTTGTAATCCACCTCGTTGGTGCGATCGCCATCGCGTCCTGCGTTGGGGTCGAACGGCTTATCGTCGACCTTGGGCCACTTGCTCCCTGTGTCCTTGTCTTTATCCGTGTCCAGGTCCGGATCCACTGGGCATCCCATGAACTCCCGGAGGATGGATTTGGGATATCCCGGCTCGCTTGTCATGCGGAGGTTGTCAAATTTCCAGTACTTAGTTCCTTTGTAGAAGTAGGTGTAAGCTGTGCGGTAAGAGAAAGAGAAACAAACATTTTACCACAGTGACTCCCTGTCAACTTACAGAAGTGATTAAAGCACTTAAAGCAGTAAAAGTACCGCATAGTCAGGATCAAATTCTCAGGTGATTTATATTTACAACATTATGATATTCATTGCTATATAAATAGACAAATATGATTAATTTTCCTGTGCCTCATACACACCCTAAAGGTCACCCTCCTGTCTTATTTCATAGTTCCCTGCCCTCTGCTCCTCTCACTAACCCACCTCCATCTTCGCTCAGGAAGGCCCCCCGGGGAGAGGGCGGGATTTCCCCCCAGACGCTGATGGATTTGGGGTAGTCCCTGTCCACAGCCCGGGATTCTTCATTAAAACGCCAGTACCTGTGGCAGGTCAGAGGTACTGAAAAGGACATCCTGCCCTTCCACTGCCCCCCTCCCAAATTCAGGCAACTGAAACGCAAAGGGTTGGCAAAGTGCAATTAAGGGGGGGGAGCTGTTTCTTACCGGTCCCCTCTGAAGAAGTAGGTGAAACCTGAGGGTTCCCACCAGATGGCTGTCTCAATCTTATCATACGGGATGTCCCGCCCATAGTACATCAGCTCCTGGGGGTATCCAGGCTCCAGGTGTGCCTCCCGAAACAGCCAGTACTTACTTCCTAGAGATGACAGGGATGGGATTAGGGATTATGGTGGATGTGGTGATGTGCTATCCAGCTGGGGTGTTTAACACCGCGGAAACCACAAATTTGCATGTGGCCCCCGAGGTTAGGAAGGCCCCCCTGTTGGCAACAAACAGTCATTAAAGTAAATATTAAATACACACATTCCTTATTAGGAACATGCTGAAGCAGCATGTTCTGCTAACCACTTAGCCAGCTATGATCTTCTGACTCACTAGCTTACTAACTGTTTATTTCATTTCTGAAACATCTGAGATAGGGTAGGGGGGCCCAAGTGCCTATTTATGTGGGGTCACAAAAACAACAAACCAGTCCCTGGTAATATCCTGGATTGGGAACCCAATTGGCACCTATTATCTCAGTTCGGTGAGCTCAGCCTAGTCTGTTGAGAGAATTGCCCCTGTCAAAGCAGCCAACACAATAAAGGCCTGTTCTGCACAGGTCAGCTCGACATTGTGGGAATTTTGTGCGAGAATGTCGCACAACGTGCGACAGCTGTTTGCATGCCCCCCAACCCCGGTCCCACTGGCAGCGATTCTCACTCTGAACCGAAACTCATGCAGTCAGCATCTGGAAACTGCATGGTGACACGACTCGCAGCCACATCTGCCAGAGGTCCGACTCCAAAATCTCTCCTTTTCTGTCGGCTGTTTTCCCTAAATGCCAAGATCCAAATGTTAGGATGTTTGGCCGCTGACATCATTAACACTAATAACAACTATAATAATGTTTTTCATGGGACTGCAGCTGTCTTGCTGGGGTAGCGACTCAAGGTCTGTTTTTAATGTTAAAAACAAGGAACACTAGTCTGAGCAACATACAGAAAAGAATTTAAGAATATAATTTTCAGAGTGTCAGACTAGAGCCTCTGCAATGAATATCACAATGACGTAAGTTTGAACTGTTGGCACGTAAACTTCAGAATGAGGCTAAAGGTCAAGTGAGTCAGTGAGACGGTATCACCTTGAACAATGCAAATAAAGGATGCATATTCTCATTTTATAACTGCTTTAAGGGAGGGAACCCAAAGCAAGTGAGGACACAGCTTTATATAGGTTGCCCTCCCCACATGTGCCCCATTCAGCTGCCAGAGCTCCGGTTACAGCGAGGGGGCAGGGTCTTGCATCCTGGCAACAAGGAAAAACACAATCATAAACCACCCGCATGGTGGGATCCGCTTTCCATCCAGACACACGTTCCCCGTGACAGGGCGCGGTCTTTCCCTCCCCGTGGATGGGGCTGATCTGATCGGAATTAATCATTATGAGTAACAAAAGGTCTCTCTTCTTTACTAGATGGGCTGATTATCCAGCGCTATGAAAGGTCAGAAAGTACAAAACGGCCAGACGCAGTACCTTTGAAGAAGACGAACCTCCCATCGTGTCGCTCGTAGGCGGCGTCAATGTCCCCAGGCAGCCCCCTCCAGAAGTGCCCAATTGGCATGGGATAATTGTCCAGCACTCGATTCCGTCGCACCCTCCAGAACCACCGCCCCTGTTGGGCAGGGAAGGGTGCAGACGATCAGATCTCCACACTGTTTCCTTGAGGTCTGAAAAACGTGTTGTGTTCATCAAGTAACATTAGCGTCCACGCCTGACCAGAGTATTTGCAAGTAACTAATGTAACATTTAGACATTGTGGTACATTCACCCAACACACTCAGCACAGCCACTGAGGTCTATAGATTCTCTGGCACGCATCCAGAACTTGCTGCTAATTCAAGTGTCCACCGTTAAAAGCAGAACAAGAAGCTCTGCCAAAGGGTTCTATATTTAAACTGGCCACCCTCAGCCATTCCTCTCGTTTATGAAGGCATGTCAACTCTAGGATGACTTGAACAAAACGCAGGTTCCCCTTGGGCTGTCCCCTCGTCGAAGGGCTCCATCACACTCTTCTGTTGCAGACCCACATATCACCCAAAGGCACCTCACCTTGAAGACAAACATCTCTCCACGCAGCATGGCTACGGTGTCGAAGTTGCCCTCGCAGATGTTGGGGCCATAGTGGTCCGGCCGATCAGTCCCTTGGGGGCTGCCGGGCCGTCTGGGGGGTGGGTCCTGGGGTGTCCTTGGGGAGCTGGGCTGTCGGGGGTCTGGCTGAGCAGGCTGCCGGGGGGTAACGGTAGGCAGAGGTCTGGTGGGGCTATTGTTTGGGGGACCTAGTAAAACAAGTACAGAGACAAAAGCTGATTTTGTTGACTCATCTTCCCCAGACTAGACACAGCCAATGACCACACACAACCTTGGAAGGTATGCAACGAGCCAAAATCATAACTCATTCTCCAGACTCTGGAAAGCAGCCGCAATAAGTGGAATAGTGCTTTAGAAACCACAATAAATGACACAACCCTTGCAGAGGTGAACTATCAAGAATCCCACAATGGTATAATGGACATCGTGGGCATGTGTATAATGGACATCATCACCCCACTACAATCAACAATTTTACACAATTTTGAAGGACAAACCAAAAAAAGTGCTTCGTATATTTGTACAGCTAGACACTTAACGAAACTCTCAAGATACTCAAACCTGATCAACAAGCATCTCAACCTCAACACTGCTGGCAGCAAACCTGACTCAATGGATCAACCGCGTACAATTCCACATGCAGGTCAGGCTGACTGCTACTGCTTTCAGTCCACAAGTGACCGGCGAGATAACCTCCAGACCCTGGCTTCAGATGAGGCAGCCTACCGTAGATCTGCTGGATTCCACGCTTGTCGTCCTCGGGCAGCTGGAAGTCATCGGTGTCCATCCACTGGTAGAAGGGCGCCATGATGGCAGAGGGATTGTTGGAATGTTCCAAGCCTAGAGCATGACCAAGCTCATGTATGGCCACCAGGAAGAGATCATTCCCTAAAGAGGGAAGGGCAGCAGAGTCACCTCAAACCAAAGTTGGAATAATTTGCCTTTCGGGTCTTTCAAAATAAAAATAATTCAATTACTTCCACTAATTGACCTGTTAACATAAGCCTAGGGGGCGCGCCCCGGGCGGGCGGCGGGCGGGGGGGGGGGGGGGGGGGGGGGGGGGGGGGGGGGGGGGGGGGGGGGGGGGGGGG
>JAODJX010000007.1:19871679-19885598 GCA_026776945.1 Isichthys henryi | reverse complement strand
GCACACTCACACACCAGTCACTCACACATGCACACCTATGGGCAATTTAGCAACTCCAATTAGCCTCAGCATGTTTTATATATATATGCAGGGATTGACATAACACTCACCTTTAAAAGCTATTTATGCGGCAATCAGTTGTTGTACCAGCGTGAATGCATATGTATTTTATGTGCATTTGCACCGATATGACAAGAAATTATCGTGCATTTTAATTTTTATATGCTAATTCGTAATTCATTTGCGGTATAGAGGTTAAAATGCACGATATCTGCATCGCATGGGTTCAATGAAGCAGCATCGACTTTGCTCTTAAAATAGAAGGTGAATGTTTATGAACAACAACAAACAAACTAATCTAAATCTACAAACTATGGCAAATGGCTCTAAAATCACAAGCCTGACAACCATTTATAGTCTGGAAAGACCCCAATTTTAAGTGCTTACTCTTCAACAAAATAAAACAAGTACAAATTAGAATGTCGTATGAAGCTCTCACATCGTGTGCAACTAGGAAGGAATAGTATTGGTTTCTAATACAAATCTTAAAGAACCATAATTTTAATGCACAATAAGTATATCAATATAATGGGTATTGTGTTATCCTATATCTCATTATGAAAATATATCCATATACTGTAAAAATTCAATATACTGTCCGTATTGGTATTGGGGGAATTAAATTCATTTGTTCCTCTCTTCTCACTATTTTCATGGTGTCTCACTGCTGGTCTAATGTCATATCAGTTGACTTTGGATGTGATATTCACAGTGAGGTCTGTATATTAGTACACAGTCTACATCCAGAAGTTTTTTAAATGTTCGCAATCAGTGCAACGAAGTGCTCTTGTTGTTTCCCAGGCAAATTTCCCAGCTTGTTACTGTTTTTGTTTACATGTCTTTCAGGATTTGCTTGGATCCTGTAAGTTTTGGGAAGAAGCAGAAGAAACAGTCAATAAAACAGCAGGTTTAGATTCCACTTTGAGGCCCACATCTCTCTGTCCTCTACCGCATTAGCACCTTCTAATTGAGATAAAGCTGACATGCGAGGCGCTGAAAGACGCCGTCCAGCTGACATCACCGTATTTCCCACAGGACGCTGGAGCACAAGGGGATGTTCGACTAACCGAACGGACGGGGAATTTATATGCAGCTGTGATCATCTTAGTTTCTTTGCAGTGCTAGTCGTGAGTAGATATTACAAAATGCCTATGATTTGTCACACAGAATTACTAAGAATTTTCACATGAATCATTCTCTAATTCTGAATTGTTCAAAGGAATTGCATACAAAACACAAATAAAATGCTAGATTTATGTTATTTGGACAATAAAATGTCCATTTGGTGTTGTCTAACAGATGCTACATACTCTTTGCCCTGTTGTAAATTTTTTAATTGGTTAAGATAGTAGTTTCTGTTTTGAGGTCTGATCCTCACCTCTTGAGTTGGATGGTTTCTTATCTTATGTTATTCTTACCTCATGATGTTGTGTGTTATCTGCAGTCAGAAGGTCATGATGTTTCCCGTTTCTCATGCATTTTGTCTTGATCAGAACACTGGATATATCAGCGATGCTCACGCACGCTCCCTCAGCTACATCACTTACTTTGGGTGCGGACTTTCCATACTTTGCACCTCCATTGCTATCATCATGTACATGTATATGAGGTGAGCCTTTTTCTGTAAAGTTCTAAGGCCATTATTTTCAAAATGACCACCTATTTCGTCATGAAAGCCAACGGGGGATGCGCTGCGCTACGCACTGAAACCCATTATTTCTTATGGCTTGCGCTGCGTACGAGCGGTTCAGCTTGGCGAGCTTCTGCACGGACTGCAGTCAAAGATGAGATTTGACTGCTGCGGTCTCACGCATTGTCGCGCGACCAATACAAACAAGGCACTGAACTGGGTATAGAAAGCGAAGCGGAAGAGAAACTTATACAGCCTTAGTTCTCACCAACTTTTAGCATGTGAAATATACGTCGTCGTGCCTGAGAGTTCTGAAAACCACGCCTACTTTCTTCCACTGAAACCAGGGACGAGAGCAGCGGATGCCACGTTCAGTCTGAAAGCCCCTTAAATCACTGCTGAACGTTCACAACAGGAATATGTGTTGCTTGATAAATATGTACTGTGAAATTGGCTTGGGATTAGGTCATTTTAAAGAAATCTGTCCATCTTCTAATGGCTTATCTTGGTCATTGTCGTATCACTTGAAAATGTTGAATTTAATGATACATATTTATTTATTTTTTGGCGGGGGGGCATCATCAGGAGACCTCCTCTAAAGACAGGGAGGGAGGAGCACTCGATGGGGCTGCACCTCCATCTGATGGGGGCCCTGCTCATGCTGCACAGCTGCTTCCTGCTGAGCACATGGCAAGCAGAGCGCGCCAAGGCGGAGCCCGGTGGGGGCGGAGCCTGCTTGGCCCTGGGCCTGCTGCTCCACTGGGCCCTTCTCGCCACGTTTACCTGGATGGGGCTTGAAAGCTTCCACCTTTACCTGCTGCTGGTCCGTGTGTTCAACATCTACATCAGGAGATACCTGCTGAAGCTCTCCTTTGTGGGCTGGGGTGTGTGTACTTATTAGTAAACGTTACAATCATGGACTGTCGCATCATTACATTTAAGTAGCTTGTTGCCATTTTTCATGTGCACTCCCAGGTATTACAACACATGCTACTTTGGGGTCCCCGCTCCTGCATTCCTCCCATCAATAAATAGCTACAGAGTCAGAAGATATTAGCTGTTTAGCAGAACATGCTGCTTTTGTATCTTCTAAATAAAATTTATTTAATATTGACTGTAGTACCTGTGTGGGGCCAAGCTTGGGGGGCCCATGAAAATGCATGGCGCAAGGGCCCATTAAACGTAATTTCCTTTGTTTGATGAAAGGGAAGCCACTATTTGGCTAGAATACTTTTAGTTCCGAAATAGGCAGTTGCGCAAAACCTTTCTGAGAGGCAGGATAAGCCTTCGGCACCAGCATTTCCTAATCCAGTCCTCAGCAACGCACAGTCGGTCCATGTTTTTTGCTTCCTGCCACCGTCCACATTTTTGCTCTCTATGGGAGCTGGAAGGGAGCAAAAACGTGGACTGTCTGTGGTTCTCCAAGGACTGGACCGGGCAACGCTGTCCTAGACCCTAACAGCACAAAAAACAAACATCAGCCTGTTCATACTCTGTGTTTATTCCATGTATGTGTTTCTATCCTCCAGGTATGCCCACCATTACAGTGGCTCTCTGTGCCTTTAGCAAACCTTACGGCCTTCACAGCTTCCAGTCAGAGGATAGCACCCACAGCAGGACATACACAAAGATGTAAGTGACCTTTGCTTCTTAAGCTTGAAGTCTAAATTAAGAATCTTTGTGTAACAGTGTGGTTGCTGCATAAGCAGCCTTCGCAGTCACGAACATTGCTTCCATGCTCTTTGTCTTACCATTTCCTGCCCAGATGTTGGATTACAGACGCAACAGTGAGGCACGTCACCGTCACTGCCTACCTGACCTTGGTCTTCCTCGTTGGCGCTGCCATGTTGGGCATCGTCGTGATTAAGCTACGCCACAAAGAGCATACAGGCACCGCGGCTCAGAAGCGGCACATCGGCAGGAACTGCCTGACGCTGTTGTGCCTCAGCTGCATCCTGGGAGTACCCTGGGGCCTGGCCTTCTTCACCTACGGCCCCCTGAGCCTGGTTGGCCTCTACTTCTTCACCATAGCAAATGCCTTTCAGGGTGAGAGTCTTCTATTACTCATTATGTGTTGGATTCTACTGATAAAATCTAGGAGTCCCCGATGACCGAGCGGAGAAACCACACACTAGATTGAAGCCCAGCTAGACAGGCGTCGAACCTGTAATCCTTTTACTGCCATTTCCAGGCCGAGGATCTTGGCCAAAGATGTAGTCAGTTTCAAATGATCCCTGAAACCAAAATCTGATGTTTACTGAAAGATTCTTGCCTTAAACCCATATGCTACACCTGTCCCCAGTTTCTTGTGGGGGAACGGTCTATGCCTTATCAGTCATGCAAAACAGGACAAGAGTTTAATTTGCATCTTTTACTTTTTACAGGAGTCTCTCTCTTTCTGTGGTTCCTCTCTCTCACCTCCAAATCAAACACCAGCTCCACAGGAAGCCACCAGTCCACACGCAAGACTGATATCAGCTTAGGTCAACTGTAAATTAAGCTGTGCTGACCCCCAGGTTTACATTAAGGAGAAAAATGTAGTTAAAGCCTTCACAGCTTTGTGCATGATCATTGTAAAATGGTTTATTTGAGGGGGTACTATGTTTAAAGATTCGATAAGCGAGACAGTCGTCTGTTGCCTGCACGAGCGACAGCCATGAGGATGAGAATAAAAATTCCCAGAACCCAGATTCCACCAATGGAAAGTCCCAGAATCAGCAACAAATCTACAAAAGAAAGCAACTGGTCAGACACCCTGGTCTTCCTGCCCATCCTAAGCCTAAAGGCACAGAGGATTCCTGCTCTGCTTTGCATGAAGATTTGAATAAACCTGGATAAGCAGAAACTATTTTTTAAAAATACTTTGAATAAAAGAATTTCGCAATGAAACCTTTGTGCAGAGACTGTTCAGGGTCTACAGAAATTGTTTGCTTGTCATAGGTTCAGCTGATCTGCTTGTCAAGTACAACACTCAGAAGACCTGGAGGAATCAGAACTGATGACAGAATGACAGACAGGATGAAGAAACTTTGCCATGAGCCTTACTTGAGTGTCCATCCGGTGCTTTGAACCTGATTGGTCCATACGACAGTAATCCCTGTTTGGGATCCCCTGTAGATACTTCCCGCTTAGTTATCGGTTTACAGTCCTGCAGAGGGGGCAACATGAGGGACGGTTGGCGGCAGAGGCGGGAACGATGGCACATCACTGCACGCGATAGCGGCATCGTTGCTCACCGGTAGACAGGACTCATCTTCCAAAGAGCACAGCTGGATAGTGCAGTGGAGGTAGAACTCATGCGGCAGCGTAGCAAAGCGAAACATGTCGAAACTATAGCGAACCACAGAGCCGTTGCCATTCATGCCATCATGGTCCGCAGTCCATCCATGGAACTTCAGAGTTTCGTCTTTCACACACCTGAATGGTAGACAGGAGCATCATGGGAGCTGCTAAAGGGGAGGTGCAAATGTGGCTGCAGTTCACCATAAACCAAAACTCCAGGGCATTGAGTTTAACTTCTAGGAACAAGAGGCAGCCATTCTGCCCATCAAGCGTGTTTGGGGAGAACTCAGTAGCTCAGAGTTCTTAAAATCTAATCTAGCTCTGATTTAAAGGAACCCAGGGTTTTAGCTTGCGTTACACTAGCAGGAAGACTATTCCATACTCCAACTACACGCCGTGTGAAATGCTTTCAGATGCAGTTTAAAATGTTCTCCTGCTAATTTCCACCTATGGCCACAAGTTCTTGTATTTGAAATATTGAATAACTATTTGGTTGAACAGCATCCAGATGTCAGCAAAAATATCCCTCATCTCTTAAACTATAGGCAAGATGCCATCAGGGCCGTGCGATTTATTAATTTTGAGCTTAGCTAGGCTTTGTACCACATCTGCCTCAATTATACATATATTGGTCATAGACCATGCTAGATTAGGAATAAGCATGGGTATGTCTCATGTTCTCTACAGTAAATACCCACACAAAACAATCATAAAACTCATATTAAATTTAGTTTGATTATAAGACCTGAAGATTAGTGATTTCAGCTTTTAGAGCTCTTACTCAACCTTTAACGTCATCCTTAGCTTCCAATGCAATCTTCCTTTCGACATTCCTCCCGGAGTCTAATATTTTTTTAACTCAACCCATAGACTTGGATAGTCCTGCTTTATTCCAACATTAGTTATTTTCCATTTGTGGAACAGAGCCATTTTCCCTCCTGACTTTATTCTTAATTTCCTTAGTAAACCACTTTGGCTGCAGTTTCCTAGATTTAGTTTTGCTGGAAACAGGTATGAAGTCCTCTTGCACTTGCAATAACGTGTCTAAAAAAATCCCTTGCCTCAGTTCTATTTAACTCCATCCAGGTTAGTTTCTAGTTTGTCTCACACCATTAGCCTTCCTAACATTGTATAATTTTAGTGTCTAAAACAAAAATAAATTTAACCATGTTATGATTACTAGCGTCAAGTGGTTCTAAAACCTCTAATTTTCCAATCCTATCCTGGTTATTAGAGAAAACAAGATCCTGAAGGGCTTCTCTTCTGATAGGGGTTTTAAACGGAGTAAAGCAATCCTGTACTAATTCCACCATCTCAAGTTCATTTACATTAGAGTCAGAGACTAATGTCCCACTGTATCCCAGGTAAATTAAAATCCCCCATAACTACCCCATTATATCGATGTATGACATTATGCTAGCCTGTGTAACTACATTAGCTGCTCTATAACAAAACACTAACAATTAGCCCATTTGAGTTTTTAGCATCTAGTTTTACCCATACAGCTCCTGGATTTATCATCAGTGAGCTCCCTGGCCTGCAAGTTTACACATATACTGCAACACCACCTCCCTTCTTGCCTATCCGGTCTCTACGGAACGATGTGTAACCATCCATATGATATTCTTCATCATCGTCACTTATCCATGTTTCTGTTATTCCTATAATGTAAGTGTCTGAAGAAATTAAAGCCTCCAAATCACGAATTTTGTTTCCAGTACTCCTAGCGTTTTACATGCAGAAAAGGGTAGGCCTTTTACACTGCCCACTTTCACTATTTGGGGCTTTCCGTCCCCCTCCCCCAATATTCTTAACTAACCTCCCTGACCCCCCTCCCAGTCCCTAGTTTAAACACTCCTCAACTACTCTACACATACAACTCCCCAACACACAGGTTCCCCGCCAGTTCAGATACGATCCATCCAGCTTGAACGGGTCCAACCTGTCCCAGAAGGTCTTCCAGTGCCCCATAAACCTGAACCCCTCTTTCCTACACCACCCTTTTAGCCACTCATTTAATCTCCATCTTAGGTAACAGTCTGGCTCGCATGTGGCACAGAAAGTACCCCCATGGACGTTCTGCTTCTAAGCTTATCTGTAACTTCTATTAATTTTTCCTGCAGAGCAGCCCTCCTACCCTTACTTATGTCATTGGTGCCAACATGCACCATAGCCACTCTATCCATCCTGGCTGGGGCCAAAACCCTGTGCACACAATCCAGAAAAAGCTAGTTTAAGGACTTGTGCAAGATACTTGAAGTGCAGATTAGCAAAAAAAAAAAAAAAAAAAAAAAACCAGTACGAGAACACCAATAGTGCAAACTAATTAAAAAATTTACATAGCAGACAAGCAGGAGGTAGCTAGCTTGAGGCTTACCCATTAAGCAGCAGTGTGTGAGAAAGACCATCAGTGTCGTTGGGCATCGCTGACTGCGTAGACCAGCACTCATTCACACGCAAATGGAAATAGTCTTCAGGTTCAACCACGCGGGCCTCAACGTAGGCCTTCTCCTTGAGTTGCAGCTGGGGGGATGTGTCAAAGGCCTTTGTGTAGGTCCCATCCTTGAAAAGGCTCATCACAATCGTGGCCTCCATCTCATTCACCCGCATCACAGTCTCACTGGGGAGCACACGGGCAGAAGAGGATATACGTTATGTATGAGGTGCTGTAACATGTTTAAGTAGCCAATAGAGTAACGAGACCTGCCAACCAGCTGCCTAGCTATGAACATGCTGCTCCATCCACCAATCGTTGCATTGTCTATACCCACCAATCCATCACAGGGCACACACACACCATTCACACCTACAGATAATGCATCAACTCCAGCATGTTTTTGGACTGTGAAAGGCAGCCAGAGTACCTGGAGGAAACCCCACAACGGTACAGGGAGAACATGCAGGTTCCACACAAATGGAGTCAAGGTTGCCTCAGTACCTCCTAAATAAGGAATACATTTAATATCTGTCGTACATTTAACATCTAGTGTCGTAACCATTTATGGCCAACAGGGGGGATCCCAAACTTCAAGGGCCCCATGCAAATGCAAGGTTTTATTGGTGGTGAATATGCTGCTGCTGACGGAACGACAAATGTTCTGCCAGCCAAGCAGAACAGTCTGCAAACGCAAGTGTAACATCACAAACTCATTTGCTGCTAAAAATGTGGGGGGAGGGGGCTAGCACACCTTAACTTACCTGGAAATGGGAACAATGGGAAAAGGGAGACTAACAGTGCGGATGTAGGGGTAAACACACTTGTAGTCTATTTTAATAAGGGGATCACGGATTATGCTCCCTTTCACCACTGGATCAGACTGCAGCGTTTGGGAGTATGTGATATGGGTGAAATTCATCTGGAGAAAAATGGAGATGAAGATTAAGGGATTTCAAATTAAGGATGCCTGAACAGTCAAACCAAGTGTCAACAAATCAAGGATGAAATCAATACACTCCCACACCCCCCCATGCATTATCCACAAGATGTACTCTTTGCATTAGTGTCAGTCTGATGGGTTATAATAGACAGGTGTTAGCACCTCAAAAATGAATACTACTCTAATTGCGTCAGACATTCATATCACCATACCACGCAGTTAAATTGCTTGCAGACTCAGTTGCAGTTCTCTGCACCTCAAAGGAAGACGCGGCTCGTACAAAGATCTAATCACTGCTAAGACTTCTAAAACACAAAGGTGTTGCTGACTCACATCTGGCGTGACAATGCTTTCTGACTCAGAGGAAGTCAGAAAAATCTATATTAATCCATCATAAACCTAAAACTACCTACATCAAAAGCGTTTGGATAGTTTGCAAATCCTACAGACTGTTTACATGTGCAAACTTGCCTTTAAAATGAAAACCTCAAGCCAGTCAGCTGCCCAAAGTTGGCAATCCGACTTAAAACTTTGAGATTCAAATATATACTGCAATTCTGGTCATGGCTGACTAATCCTTTGAGAAACCGCCAAGGGCACCACCATATGGAGGGGCGCCGACTGACAGTAACTTTGGACAGGGGGCGCCTGCGGTGATCCTCGCCGAGGGCGCCACAACAGCAAGGACCGGTACTGATTCGGGTAATTGTAAAACCTTTCTAAAACACTTCTAAATATCGGATCCATCATCGGCACCCTCACCTCCAGCGCTTCTCCACCACAGAGAAGGTACCGGTCTTTTGTGGTTCGCGCAATATAATAGGAAACGCCAGCGACAGTCTCTTGTTGGGCACGGCAGGACTTATTTCCAAGGTGGAGGTCCTCCAATTTAATATTGTAATATTTGAAAAAGTCCTCAACCACCATGATTGTGATGTAGTCTTTTCCGCACATGACGTTAATTGTTGCAACTTGAAGGGGGAAATCAGACGTTACAATACTGCATAACATTTCTCATTTATTCTGAAGAGTGATTTTCAATACAACGCTTACTGGCTCTAGGTACTATACCTTCGTCACAAAGGTCCCCATAATATCCGGCCGCGCACTTGCAACTGCGTTTGTCAGGAGCAAACAAACACTTTGTCGAATCTGTGCAATGAGTAACGTTGCATAATCCTAAAAAGAAGACATTTTACATACGCAGTGCATAAAATACAACATTCCCGTAAACTACAAGGATTAAAGACTTACCAAACGCGCTCTCTAGAAACAAAGGCGCTAGTAAAAATGTCAAATACACCTACAAGACAAGGAAATACAGAACAAGAGTATTTTAATGGAACATTTTTTTCCAATCATGCGACGCGTACACATTTATAAGATTAATATTTAATTGCACACAAAACCAAAACTACTGCGAGAGCCACACCTTCGAAATTCGACGAATCATCGCAGTAGTTTAATTGTCACTTTTTAATAAACGTTCACCTTCAAAGCACCAAAACTAGATTAGGCCTATATGCGTTTTCAAAACCTTCGTGCGTATTATTGTTTCGGATAACAAACTAGGGTACAAAACGCTAAGGGAACCAGCGAACACCTTCTTTATTTTTATATAGGCTAAACCAGAAAATTAATTAACACGCATTATAACACCTGTCATGGTTAAAATGACGCTGCCTTGGTTAATTGCTCGTGGGATGAACCATTCTAATGGTTAATATCGGGTTACTAACTGAACGTCGCCTCCTAGTGGTTGCCGTGTGAGTCACAGGCCGTAAACAGGAGCAGAGAGACCATGAATCCGAGCTCGACCATTCTCCGTGTTAAAAGAAAACGGGGGACGGATGCAGCGGACGCGCTGTTGCTGGCATGTAAGCGGATTCGGCCGGAGTCTGCAGCACAGTCAGCCGCGGAATCTATTCCAGAACCTGCAGAGGGGGAAATAGAGAGCTCGGTCTTCAAGCTGGTGGCCACCGTGTCCTCGCAGGTACAGGCCGCCTGAAGCCTCGGCGTTGCGTGAGCGAACAGGCGGATGATGTGAGCGTCTAGCCCTTTTGTGAAATACGAGTGTTTCGATGCGTTAGACTGAGTAGCCGCTGGGTTATCTGGATAAGTCACACTATCTTTAAGGGGCTGCATTTGAAGATGACATTTGTGTAACATTTAGGTCATAATCCCGGTATAAGTAGTTTTAAAGTATTGGTAATTACCTGGTCTCCTAGTGCCGTATAACTGTCTGTCCTGTGTGTAAAGGTTAACTATTTGTTCAGTTTTTAAGCAGCAAAACAATCCCTTTTCGGTAATGCGCTCTCGCTGCTTTATAATGGCTATGCCATGGTCTGTGTGTATGGGTGAGTAACTGGCTTTGTAGGAAACTCTTCCTAAATCGGCCGCGGACTCTACGGTATTTCCAGCCATTCCAGTCTAATTCATAATTAAAGTAACTTTTTAGATGTCGCGCCAGTTGCGTTATAAGCGTGTAAATGGCCGTTTTCAGACTGGACAGAATAAACTACAAAATCAGTTGTGTGTCTCACAGTCAGGCGATGCTTTTCATCCCTGTACATGAATCTTGTATATATTTATTATTTAAATATCTTATTTAGTTGATTTATGGTCCAAGATTTGTTTATTCGTAATAAAATCGATATCAGACGACGTGACGCTCTTTCTGGTTAAATTGCGACTGAAACAAACTTGATCGTCTGATCATCTGCGGTAACTTCCAGTCGTTTCCAGGAAAAGCTTGTGTGGTTCTCGTTTCAGACTGAGGCTGTATATAAAGCGATTAGGTTATATTCCATTTTATTGCCATCAGGGGTGGTCGTACCATAAGGCTCTAAAAAATAGCTCAAATAGCCAGAGCTGATTTTAGGGACACTGGCAAGAAAACTCAATTAGCCCTCCAACTTGCCCCTACCCCCAATATGGCAAAACTTATTACCATTATTTTGGCTTGAAGTCTTTATCGATCATATCAACAAAGAAATTATAAACGCGTCATTATATTCACTAGAATGTGCAAAGGAAACAGATTTGTCCTGTCAGTGTGCTATGAAATCAGCCGCTCTCAGGGGCCACCTTCCGGAATGGGGCCGCAGGCAGTTGCCTGTCCTGTTGCTATGCCTCTGCAAATGGCTCACTTAGGGGGCCCCCTACTCATGTAAGCTTAGAACCCCCCAAGAGAAGTTAGTCCGCCCCTGATTGTCATTGCGCTGAGTACAGAGCCAGTGAAATACCAGCAGTGCCTGTTTTGGAGCTCAAGGGGTGCAGAATCTCCAGGGGAACCTCAAGGGCCATGGGCCAGGGTGGTGCCTAGAACTCCAGTTATCGCAGCCAGGTCGTCTTTGTGTCTGTCTGCTTAATGTTAATTTCAAATTCAACTGCTTGAAGCTTTCACACTCATTTTTAAATGGTTACAGGCTCTTGATTTACCTAGAATGTATTTGCAATTAATGTGATTTCTGCTGCAATTGTGCAATTAGAAGATGAGATTCTTAAGTCATAGAATATTTCTTTCAACATCAACACAATATAGTACCCTGTACATGGTCTGGGACGATGGGGAAAAAATACTAGATGGTGGTAATTAGGGCTCCCACTAATGATTATTTTTCTATAGATATTGATTGGACGATTAATCTCAACGACTAATTACTTTCCAGAAAATCAACTTGACTGTTTCATTTAAGCTAATTTTAACGACAAACTGTATGCCATTGCATGGCATAATGTGTGCGTGCTTTTCGGTACTATAGAGACATATTTTCACCCATAATTAGATAAGCAGATTAGTGGTATGCCTAAAAGTATTAATGAGATGTGTATCGTGATGCCCAAAAGTTGGTAATCTGTATAAATTTGCTCATGCTTAATAAATTCAGTTAGCAGAGCACGCCACTTGTGACACATGTGATGAGCACTGAAGTCGTGATGAAGGAAGGGACAGATCAGCAGCCACAACAACTTTTAAAGGAGGAGATATTGTCTTTAAACAGTGTAAAAAGATGTTGGTAGTGTGACTGTACTTTTTGCAAATGAATGTTTTCATTTTTATTTCAGTTCGTGCCTTATTTTCTTTTGTTCAGTTACATTTTCCTTTCAGTTTTAGTTTATGATAACGACACTGGTCCCAGCAAGTCCAACGCGCATGAATGTACACACCGGCACAATCAATCAACGTAGAATACGGCCAGATTTTAGTCTAAACATTTCCACAAACACATATTCACTGGAGATTGTAATGTAGTAGGGATACAACATTATGGCTTTAATAATGAGTCTTCGTATTAATGGTAATTTTAATAAACATAAATAGACAACATGGTGGTTTTGTCTTTTTTGGCAGTCTACAATAACGCCTGTGTGTGTTCTCTTCCGGTGCTTGTGCATAGTGCTAGTACTGCCGTGGTATGGCATCGCACTTTGCACAGTGTAAAGCCACATTTTTCTTCTGTGATAATTGTGCAAAGGAAAACATTTGTTATGAATTGAAGCATTTTAGAAATTATATACATAGTTTTGTTAAACTAATAATGAACAATGCGTCAATTTCCAATATTGATGTCGACACACTTTCAGCATTGACATCATCGTCTATGTCAACTAACCCTGGCAGCACTAGTGGAAGTGTTGAACTTAATCTGTGTTTGTACCTTGTATACCTAAGACATTTGTTAGGTTAGAATGTTATTGTATCTTGTTTATTTCTTCCCATAAAACAGGCACACAAACAACAACCCAACATTATTTCTCTAATAGATTTTAAACAATATCCATGTATAACATAAAGCAAATGTGGATTTTGCAGTGGTCACGAGAATCCTCCCCTTCTGACTATAGAGAACCGCTCCTTGAGGTTTGTGGGAGCCACCCGTTTAGATTATGGTCTGCATGGAGCGGCTTCTCATAAAAGAGAAGTTGGCATCTAACTATGTGCAAATGAAGTATATATACTAATGCAAGATATTCTCTATGTAAACTAAGGTTCTGCATGAATTGCATGAGGTGGTCCAAAGCCCCATGCAAGTAGAGAGAGAGTGACTGCCAGGAAATATAACCAGTTGTAATGGTACAAGTGCAAACTAGAAATATAAATTGTGTGAAAGTGAAGTCTGTCCAAATAAACAAGATTACCCTGAATCACATCAGTGATTGAGGTCTAGTTATAAACAGCATGGACGGTGGTCTTTGCTATACTGGGCCATTATGGGTTTCGTTTAAACAGCGATTGTCATGTATACATCTACTGTGTCATTTCTTTATTGCCTGCTTTTCAATCCTGATTAAATTGTTTGTAATTTTATTATGATATTACATTATTTTATTATTTTCAAGGCTTGCTTTGATTTTTTTTTTTTTTTTTTAATTTCATTATTGAATGTTTATTTTAGTTTTAGTCAATATTTTCCATCCAGGGTGGGACACTGACTGATATCATGGTCTGTCTGTCCATCCTTCTATTCCTGTGCAGGATGCTCCGGTCCAGACCCACGTGCGAGCGGCCCTGTCCCGCCCCCGTGTGGCTCACGCCCTGCGCCCCTCTGCCGGCTCCGCCCACAGGG
>JAODJX010000007.1:19845824-19859079 GCA_026776945.1 Isichthys henryi | reverse complement strand
CCCCTCCCCAGCAAATTTTACTGATCATTCGTGTAATTTTTCAAAAACTGGTCTGCAGACATCAAAAGGTTGGCAGCCCCAAATATTCCACAGGATGGAGAATTAGCAATAAATCAGAATAAGGTATTTTACACCATTTACACATATTTTTTTATTATTTTAACTAATTAATTATATCAAGTTTTTTTTTTGGTTATGCAATTGTAAACAAACAAACACCAAAAACTTATATGAAATTAACTTAATTATGTGTGGCCACGTTGCGTGGGGGTGAGCACCTTGGCTCGGTACTGCTGATCCAGCAGCACGTTGCTGGGCCTCAGCGCGAGGTGCAGCAGATGAACGGAGTGCAGGTGGGAAAGTCCCTCAGCCACGTCCAGCAGGATCCTGAGCTTCAGGGGCGGCGGCAGATCGGGATACTGCCGCGTCTGCCAGGGGAAGCCATTGGGAAGAGAAGGTCCATTCATGACGGCAATCATGGTGGATTCTGTGGTCTTAAATGTACAGTTTCAATCCCAGAGAAACTGGAAATGAAAGTTACTTCATAAGAGCAGATTTGACAAATGGGTGCCAATTTCCTAATGCTTTCAATTGAAACCTAATCTCTACCACTATTAAAATGTTTAACAATGAACAGTTACAAATGTTAATATATCCTGAACAAGTGTAGACTTTTACACTCTAGGGCTAAACTTGTCACAGTCACATGAATATGAGTAAATGATGTCAGGAAGAGGGGTAATAAAGTTCTGGAACAAACTGCTTATGAATCATTCCATAACGCAACATCCTTGGGTCCCATACCTCATACAACAGGGTGTGGAGGGATCCTTCCTGCATCCACTCTGACACCAGGCCAACGTGGGGGCACGTCCCATACACACCCAGAGGAATCAGAACCCGCTCTGACTGGGTACGTCTGGCAAGGGATACATCCTGCAGAAACTTGA
Organism: Isichthys henryi; assembly: GCA_026776945.1. NCBI lineage: Eukaryota > Metazoa > Chordata > Actinopteri > Osteoglossiformes > Mormyridae > Isichthys > Isichthys henryi. The sequence continues at coordinate 19,858,129 of JAODJX010000007.1, read as the reverse complement.
TCCACCACCTGTGGGGGCAGAGTTAGAGGTGTAAAGATACTGCTTACAACCCGCAACAGTCCCTTCACACACCCCCAAGCTCTGTTTGGTATCTATGGATCAAATCTTGGTATTCTGGTGACCAAAGTTTCCATAGTGATGGCAGGGTTAAGTCGTCATTCAGATTCCAAGGTGTGGAATCAGCAGCAGACAATAAAAATACCTGCAGGCAGGTGGTGTCTTAGCCAGCGCAGACAAAAAACAACAACACAACCTACCTTTTGTTTGAAGTACCAAACTATTGTTGCCTGAACAATACAGCAAAAGTGATGATTACAAAAAATGTTTCTTACGTCAGTTATTTACTTGACTGAAAACATAATTATTGCAATATGTACAAATTTGTCTGTTAAAAGATGTCAGTGTCATGGACTAATGAATCGAAATTTTAAATATTTGTTTCTATATTTGGATTGTTAGCCACACTGAGGGTGAGAACATGACATTGGTATGTGTGGATGCCAATCAGACATCAAGGGGGCGGAGCCATGGTCTGCAGTTGCTTTGCAAGTGACAGACTTTACGATCTTTATCAAACTCACGACAATCAACCAGCAGTGTTATCACTGCATACTGCAAAGTCATGCCATTCTACCAAGATTAAGCACTTCATTCATCATTCAAAGTTATGCAGGAATTATAAGAATGAAATTGAAACGCAACTAACGGATGACATGGTCTGCCCAACGCCCAGGCCTCAGTGCCATAGGACTCGCATGAGACTGATTGGACATAAGATTGGTGACAAAGCAAATCTCTGCTGGAACCTGTAAATCAAGGCAAATAGTGCATATTCTGATGAATCCAACATTTAGAGATAAATGTAGAAATATTCACTCCTGGGCCAAACCCAAAACTACCTACAGTTAGAGTCGAGATTTAAACCCTATAGAGATTGTTTGGTCTCATTTTAAATACAAAAATTTTTAAGATGCATTTCCTGGAATCTTTGTTTATATGTTTGTAATTTGGTCCTGGTTTCCCTGTATATCTGCCCTCTGTCCTTGTTCCTCCACTTCTTCCCAATTTTGCTCTGTACATCCTGAAGTAGCCTGTTTAGTCAGCCATGCCAGCAGTTACCCATCTGTCCAATGTTTACCTATCTCTCAGGGGGTTACCCATCTGTCCAGTGATTATCTATACCTATCCAGTGGTTATCTATCTCTCCAGCGGTTACCCATCTGTGTAGTGATTATCTATACCTATCCAGTGGTTATCTATCTCTCCAGCGGTTACCCATCTGTCCAGTGATTATCTATACCTATCCAGTGCTTATCTATCTCTCCAGCGGTTACCCATCTGTGCAGTGATTATCTATACTTATCCAGTGGTTATCTATCTCTCCAGCAGTTACCCATCTGTCCAGTGATTATCTATACCTATCCAGTGGTTATCTATCTCTCCAGCGGTTACCCATCTGTTCAGTAATTATCTATACCTATCTAGTGGTTATCTATCTCTCCAGCGGTTACCTATCTGTTCAGTGATTATCTATACCTATCCAGTGGTTATCTATCTGTCCAGTATCTTGTCTCACCAGCGTTTACCTGTCCAGCACTCTCATTTGGGCAGAAAGCTGGGTATTGTTGGTGGGATGGTCCAATTTTGGACTTTTTTGATTTTTACCAACTACTCTGAGTCCCTCCTGCGTGAGCTGGTACCCCTTATCAGTGACTAATCTCCTGAGATTCATTGAGGTTAGAGTCTAAACAATGCACAATTCACACCGAATGGGAAGCTAGTGCATCAAAGGACATACACAGCTTCGGTATCGTGCACGAAAACAATTTCCCTCTGGAAATTTATGTTAACAGTAAACAGATGTGCTTGCTAGCAAAGCTCAACTGTCTTCATATAACTGTATTTCATACGATTAGAGTATAAGTATATAGCTATTTAAATTCATACAGTTTTAATAATATCACGACAAAACGCCTGGTTAATACTGGATGAAAAAAGAAAGGGAGCTGACTTACCTCTCCTGACATGCAGTGACAGACAGGAGTTTAAGGGACACCCAGCGAGCGGTCCCCCGGTGCCATCCGCGGAGACACGCGCCTGCACTGGTCTGGCTAAGGACCACGTCCCCCAGGTCGTGCTCGGGGATGACGGGGAGCGGGTTGCTCTCTGTCATGTTCATTCCAATGATTCTGTCGGGTGATCCACAGTGATAAGGGGCAAAAACGCGCCGAGACGCGCTTCTGGTTGTACTCCTGGAACAGGACGCCGTCCAGGAGCGAAAAAGCAAAGGGGCAGACCGATGATAGAGTGGCGTGGAAAAACGAAAGTGTGCAGATCTCCGCCGCGATTGGATGGAGTCCGTGAACCACAGGAAGCCTGTACAACTGGAAAGTCCCTCTGCAGGATCCCAGCGACTTACATCATATCACCTTACGTAAACGGCAATAAATTATACATACACAAAGCCCGTGTAGAATAATTCGTCTATGTCCAAAGTATATGGATTTGGAGAAAAAAAAATACTTTAATGTTTGTTTAACGTTATTTCACGCAAGACTCTTCCACATGTTTATGTGGGCTCTACTCTATAGCTTGTAGGCAACTATATCGGATTATATCGGATAATACAGTTTTATTTTTCTTTTATCGATTTTATATTTCTATTTAGTTCTGTCGTTGAGTTAGACTTTTGCGTATTTCAGATTCACACCATCAATGAGCAAATACAGACGTACAGCGAATATAAATTTAAATGACACTTTTCGAATTAAATTGTTGAAGAAGGGGAGTCGGAGGGGCAGGGTTGCCCTGGCAGATCCAGGTGCCTAGCCGATCGCCCAAAATCTGTAGTGCCCTCCACCCTCAAGATGACATTTTGTCATGGAGGCGGGGTGCAAAACATGTGCCTATACCCCTGGGTCCAAGTAACGAGAGTGCTGACTTAAATGACTGTGTGGGCCTTCTGCGCCGGGAGTCCCGCTTCCCCTTTTAGGCTCCAGTCTGATTTCCCCTCTGTTAAAAACGAATGTTATTCGTTCTGACTCATTGTGTTTACCTAATTGGCCGCTGACCACCCATTTCCCCGAAAGATCCTATTTAGGGCCCAGCTTCACTAAAGACACTCCGTCAGGCTAATGGCGGGTTTACGTTACGCACGAAACACAAATTATTCGTGTAGCTAATACTCTACCCTCAATAGAAACACTAGCTGGTGCGTTTGAACTTGAATATAAAGTTACTAAGTATGTAGACGTAGCTCTTCTTCAGTATACCATAAACACCCGATTGAATTAATATTGGAAATTCTTTTAATTATTTGTGACCGTCTCGAACACACCTCATTTTTAATAACATTCAATTTACGTTGCCGTGTGAGTTGTATGATTTGGGTCTTATTTTGACGAAATGCTGCTTATGTCTGCCCTCCTTTTCTCTATCTGTTGTATTTGTTAAATCTGTCTACGTGCACACATAATATTTTGTGTGTGTGCGTGTGTGTCCCCACGATGTGATAGAAAAAAAACTCTTATTTTTGCTGTTGTGAGGGCTACCTTTTCGGTTCCCACAAGGGAAAACTAAGTTTGATAAAAATCTGTGACTGCAATCAAAAACTAAAAATGCAAAATGAGTAAAGTCTTCTATTTAGTTTGATTACTTAGGGTTATGGTTAGGGATGGGTAGGGGTTAGGGTTAGGGTTATGGTAAGGGATGGGTAGGGGTTAAGATTGTCATTGTTGGGATTAGGGTATTTGAATGGACAGTCAGCGATGTTATATAGATATGAATACAAAGGATGTGTGTGTGTGTGTGTGTTGTTATAGTTGATATTAGTATTATTATTCAATATTATATTGCAGGTATTCCAGATTCCTCTCACATCCTCAGTGTATAAACACTGGTGTTCTGGCAATTTTTGCTGCCGTGACAGAAATGTTCAGTTATATCTCTCAGGTTTTCCTTCTTAGCCAAGACCCATAGTTTTTAATGGACATTTGCATAAGCATTTAACATAAAAAATCAATATCACGATAACTGCCATATAGTTTAAATGGGGGTAGCAGTTTTTTTATGTTTTATGCTGGCAGAAACTACTAATCATTTTCAGTGTGATGGAAGTTTTTTTTTACAACTAGGCCTTATTCTGCCAGAAACTCCAACCTATTGTTTTCAGTGTGGTAGCAGTTTTTATATAGGACTATAAAAAGATTTAATGCAAGGGTATGAATGTTATAAAATGCCAAATGGTTTTCATCAGTAGTTAAGTAGCAATTAATGCATGAAATAAACACATACAACAAAATATGAATAACGGTTAAGATAAACCACGTTAAAACTAACAAACAAATAAAAAAAAATTCAGACTTTGGAGATGTAATACTGATTTACGCATGCGCTATAAGCGTGTGAACGCAGTTTTTCAGACAGGAAAAGGGACAGAATGCTTTGTAAGTTTGTACCACGCTATGACCATAAAACATCCGTGGACAGTCTCAGCTCACAAACTTCCCCTTCAAACTGTGTTACTAAAAATTGTGAGGGATGCTGCTTTCCCAGACCGGAGGTAAAGTTTGAAAAGCTGAAGTTTAAATTTGAAGGACAAATGCCAAATGGATGCCACCTTGGGTTCTTCCGATGTCAGGGGGTATTCCACAAAACAGAACTTCCCAATTAGCTGGATAACTTAAGCCAAACATGCAAGCTGTCTAATCGTAAGAGAGATAAGTGATATTCTTACATTTGGCTTAAGTTATTTGGCTAAAGAAGAAATCCTGCTATGTTTAATACCCCCCCGGTGTCTTCTTTGTTTTCTACTGAGGAAACACAAACAATCATGTAACTATAACAAAATCAGTTTCATGCCTCCCAAAGCATTCTTCTTTTACCTAAAGGTTCTTATATGTAGTTTTGTGTTTACTGTGTTTTACACATCCTTACAAAGTCATTGAAGTAATTTTATGTATTAAGCACTTTTTTTCCTAAGGCAGCATACTTTTTTGAGGAAGCAAACAGTGGAGCAATCGGTGGTTAAGTGGCTTGCTCAGAGGCCCACCTCTGCTGACCCTGGGCTTTGAACCTGCAACCTTTTGATTACAGGCACAGTACTCAAGCATGCTCAGCCATACAGCACTTCGGCACTCATTGGTGAGAATCTTTACACTGCTAATGGTAGGGAGGTGTATTCGAAGCTTTATTTCAGTATTATCTGTCTATTTGTATGTCCGTCCATCCATTCATCTTCAAACCACTTACCCATGTCAGGGTTGCGAGGTGCCCTGTCCCCACACAGCTGGGGCCCACCCTGAATCAGCCATAACATTAAAACCACCTACCCAGAATTGTGCCATCAAAACAGCTCTGACCCGTGTAGGCATGGACTCCACAAGACCTCTGAAGGTGTCCTGTGGTATCTGGCACCAAGACGATAGCAGCAGATCCTGTAAGTGGAGGGTGGGACCTCCATGGATCAGACTTGTTTGTCCAGCACATCCCACAGATGCTCAATCAGCCTGAGATCTGGGGAATTTGGAGGCCAAGTCAACACCTTGAACTCATTTTCATGTCCCTCAAACCATTCCAGAACATTTTTTTGCAGTGTGGCAGGGTGCATTATCCTGCTGAAAGAGGCCTCTGCTATCAGGGAATACCACTGCCATGAAGGGCTGTATTTGGACTGCAGCAATGTTTAGGTAGGTGGTGTGTGTCAAAGTAACATCCACATGAATGCCAGGACTTAGGGTTCCCCAGCAGAACACTGCCCAGAGCATCACACTGCCTTCGTCGGCTTGCCTTCTTCCGATTCATTGTGCATTGCAGTGCCGTCTCTTCTCCAGGTAAACTATGTACACACACACACAATCCACATTATGTCACAGAAAACATGACTTATCGGACCAGGCCACCTTCTTCCCTTGCTCCATGGCCCAGTTCTGATGCTCACATTCCCATTGTTGACAGTGGACTGTCTGACTGGTCTGCGGCTACACAGCCCCCTACACAGCAGGATGCAATGCATTGTGTGTTCTGACACCTTCCTATCATAGCCAGCATTAACTTTTGCAGCACCTTATGCTACAATAACTCTCTGGTGAGGCTGGGTACCCATGACCCCAGTGCCAGTTCACCAGTTGACCGTCCTTGGACCACTTTTGGTAGGTACTTCCCACTGCATACCAGGAACACCCCACACAACATGCCATTTTGGAGATGCTCTAGCCATCACAATTTAGCCCTTGTCAGAGTCGCTCATCTCCTTATACTTGCCCATTTTCCTGGTTCTAACACATTGATTTCAAGAACTGACTGTTCACTTCCCTAATATATAATGGCATCCTTGACAGATGCCATCGTAACAAGATAATCAATGTTACTCACTTCTCCTGTCAGTGGTTTTAATGTTTTGGCTGATTGGTTTATATCATAATGAATTGTGCAGCTGCTGTCACCAGTGCTGAATGTGAAGTAAGAAGGGTTATCCCGCTCCCTTAATGAAGCAACAGAAAGCCTCTTGTGCAATTTTCCTCCCAGAAAGCGCAATATGCGCTCATGTGACCCTGCTTCTGAAATGATTGCTTCTGTGAAACTCCACGACTAATAATAAACCAGCATTACTCGGGCTGACGTTAATGATCTTTAATCAGCACTTATTTGATGAAAAAATTCATCCAGCAATCCTGTGACATCAGGCCATGAAACAAATTTTACTGCCAAATATAAAAATATATTTTAATGTAGCTATATGAAGTTGGCTGAAAGCAACATGTAAGAATAATTAATACAATGGATGATCATACTGAGATACTGATTTTTATCGAAGAAATGCAAAGATATATATGATACATATTTCATGATATGGTCCAACAACACTGACCTCAAGGGAGCACAATCACTTCTATAGCTCAATCTTTACTGTGGGAAAAACCGAAGAATATATATTACTATACTATATTACTCATTATATAACGAAAGAGAAACAAAATCTACATGAAAATATTTACATAGTGGAATGGTTAATGGTACATGGTAATAGTTTTTCAGCTTATTAAACCGACTACACATAAATTAGATCCAAAATGTTTTTTTCTGCTTGAGAAATAGGAATAAACCAAAAACATTACAAAAATAAACATTTAGTTCTCCCTTTGTGCCATTTCTCAAATATATATCGTACTATCCTGACGTTCCGGAATGTCATAATGCCTCAGACAAGGGACTAAAGTGCCATGTAGCTTGACTGGTTTACAGTAGGCAGCACGATTCCACAGTAGTAGTGGATACAGAATCCAACTTATCCTGTCCCAGGGGCGAAAGGCCTCAGATAACCTTCCAGCCCAGATTATCTGCTGAGACATAGAACTGGAGAAGGTTACTGTAGCTCCTCTTTGAAGGTGCCGCGCTGATTCTCATCCTCTGCTCTGCTCCATCATTGGCTGTCCTGTGGAAGTGGTGCTGAATCTATAGGAGAGCGAGTCCTTCTTTCGGATATGTTCCAGCACCCAAAACCGCACCAAGAGAAAGAACCCTGCAAGACGGGAGAGAACCGATCACATGACAGCCTGTACAGTCATACTGCGACCTCGATCAAGATGAATGTCTATTCAGTACTAGACTGAAGACAGGAGAATGAAAATCTGAGTTTGAGGGTAGAGATCTTGCATTTTGCATGCTGTGCTGATCCGCACGTTTTATGAAATGGCATCTCTACTTTTACTTTGAAACTTAAAAAAATAATAGTTTTATTTTATTTTTGTTGTATATGCTATGGGTGTTTACATCTCTGCTACTCAGTTTCGGAAGCAGGTCTGTATCGAATGAGCACCAAACCATTCTTTGGGGATGACCTGGGAATTCAGCGACAGTCTTTACCACCATGCCAAACCTTACATTTGCGTGGGGCCCCCTATTGGCCACAAACATTAACTACACTAAATATTTTTTTTAAATCCAATCTTATTTGGGAAATGCTGAAGCAGCAGGTTCTGCTAAGCGGCCACCTAGCTGTAATCCTCTAATACTCTTCACTAGTTATTTATTTTGTTTTTCCAACATCTGGGGAGGGGGGAGGGGGCAAAGTGACTTCTTTACTGGGGCCCCAGTAACGACAAACCTGCCCATGTGAGTTATCTGATCTAAAAGGTAAACAGCTAAATCTCCCCCCTTCTGGGGCAACTCCATAATGGCACTGCATCTAAACTGATCTCTAAAGCCAGATTGAGGATCGATGAGTATTTTGGACCCACCTTGCAGGGCATTGATGCAGAAGAGGAACTGAATAACCCTGAGGAAGACTCCGAATCCTAGGAAGCCCAGGCCCCAAGAAGAACCGAAGAGGAGGCTGAGGCCCCAGATGCTGAGGAAAGTGACCTTGTTCTTCTGCCACTCTGGTCTGCCCCGGATACGTATGACAACCAGAGCCAACATAAGCAGTCCGCAGGTGAAGACAATGGTGAAGAAGCCCACGTTGAGGATGTAGTGGACGAGGAGACCCTGTTCTGCCCTAATCCAGCACCTGCAAATTATACATAATATTACATCTTTTCCATCATCCAACCATCCTCCCAGTGTTTATGAAGGTCAGTATTACGGGGGGGTTAGAGCCTATCCCAGGTTGCATGGCGAAGGCAGGGGCCCCGTTGGATGGCACAGACAACAATCAGTCTAACCAGAGTACAGTGAAGACCCTACATGACCTATGGAGAACATGCAAACTCCACACACACACTGAGCGAAAACAGGGTTCAATTCGCCCAACTCTGGAGGTTTGAGGAACACTGCTGCCCAAATACCACATCATACAGTGACAATAGAATACAATTATGCAGAACATTACAAATATTTCTTTGTCCGCCCGTCTGTCCATCCATCCATCCATCCATCCATCCATCCATCCATCATCCATCCATCCATCCAACCAGGAACAGATTAATACATAAACTATCCTAGGCTATAGCCCATGGCCCTAGCAGACATTAGGGCATTGTTTTTTTTTCTTTTAAATGACATATTTTGTTGCTTATCAGAAGTGTAGCAAGTCTATTCCGTCTATTGTAACTACTGTACTAAATCTATAGTAATAAACTATTTTAATACAACCGTGATAATTCAGTCAAAATGTAATTAGGCCGTGCTTTCGAACCCATGACTTTACCTGCATTGGTTTACAGGTGTCAGGTCCTGTTTCCCACCGCTCAGTCCAGCCTGAATACCGAAATCACCTGGTTCCAATGAAGGCCTATTTAACACCTCTTATAAACACTTCCCTTTTCCCTGAAACCCGTGTGACGTATCGTTGGAGCCCATCGCCACAATAACCTGCTGCCTTCGGCCTCATTTTTCTATCTGTTTCCAAACTATGACTGTAACTTGGTCTTTCTGTGTTTCCGGGATTTGAACCTCCTGACTTCTCCGTCTGAGACAAGGTGGGTTTTGACCATCATTGCTGAGCTCTGACCACATAACAAGATGGGGTTAGTGAAACACAAAAACCCATCTGTACCTCAGTATCAATAATCGCATAGTCTACCGATTAATCTGACAATTCAAGTAATTGTTTCAGATATTATATTACATTATCCATCCATTTTCCAAACCGCTTATCCTTCTGGGTCCGGAGCCTATCCCGGAAGCTATAGGCATGAGGCAGGGAACAACCCAGGATGGGGGGCCAGCCCATTGCAGGGCACACTCACACACCATTCACTCAGACATGCACTCCTACAGGCAATTTAGCAACTCCAATTAGCCTCAGCATGTCTTTGGACTGGGGGGGGAAATGGGAGTACCCAGAGGAAACCCCATGATGACATGGGGAGAACATGCAAACTCCACACACGTGACCCAGGTAGAGACTCGAACCCGGGTCCCAGAGGTGTGAGGCAACAGTGCTAACCACTGCACCACTATGCCGCCCCATAACATAACATGACATGACATGACATAAGTAAGTGGGTGTGCAGACTTGTCTCGAATACACAAATTCACTCCAGCCAGCTGACCAAAGCTGGCAACCCTGCAAGTGAGTCTGTCAAACCCGAATGTACATCTGTAAGATGTATTTGCATTGTTGTCACAGGGTTGCCAACTTTGGTCAGCTGGCTGCAGCGAGATTTTCAATCTGAAACAAGTCTGCACACACATTTACATGCATTACCTTGTAAATAGACTGTAGCGTTTGCAAACTATCCCAACGCTTTTCATGTAGCTAATTTTAGGTTTATAATGGAATAATATAGATTGGCCGTAAGATTTGTTGTGCAAGAGTCTGAAAGCGTGAGTGTCACACCAGATGCGTGAGACTAGGCAACCCTGCAGTCATGCTGTGGTATGCAAGTTCTGCTTTGCAATACCGACAGACGATTGCACTTCCATTCACTTTTAATATGAACTGTTTCCACACAACTGATGGTTCTTAGTCTTTATTTTCACCATCATCCATTATGCACCCCTTCTGCCATATCGTCTCCCCTCTGCCATATTGCTGAGTAATCCAGAAGGAAAATTTAACTTGATGCTCTTATATAATCCAGCAATTAAGTTTAATTGAGTATTTGTGACAACTGTGCTTCATACAAAGCTACACTGGCTTTATGTGGGGGAAGCACTTTCTAAGCAAAAATGCATCTGTCAAGTCATTCAATACTTACATTTTATAAAAATGGTTTGTGCCATCACTTAGCCGTCTCAGGCCGTAGATGTTGTTCAGAAGCAGGATGATGATCGGAATGACTGGGAGACCTGGTGACAGGGGAACAAGTTCTCTTAAACCATGTTTACGTACAACATGCACCATGGATCTGGCTGTTTGTTTACTTGTACCCATGAGAGAAGCACTTTTATTAAGTTAAATGCTCAAATGACTTCTTCTGTAGGTAGTCGGACATGTTCTGCATGGGATCTACGCACCAAAGCCAACCACGTTCAGCAGGAGCTGTTTGGGTTGGGGCTTCAGCACCATGTAGATGAGCCAGAAGGTGTTGAGGACCTCAATGGCCATCCAGGTGAACGTGCAGAGCAGGGCGTAGTGCAGGGCCGCTCCATATGCTTGGCAGAGCTTTTCTGCGTCCAGGTTGCCCACAACGCCCGTGAAGAGGAAGAGGAGGTTCAGTAGCAGCACGGCTATGACCAGGTTACGGTGGATGTGGGTCGATTGTTCTTGGCTCTTTCTCCTTTGCAGATTACAGAAAAAAAAAAACAAAATTAACAGAAATGTAAATTGTCACGTGCCACAGTGGGTCAGAGGGAAGCACTGCTACCTTTCACCACCAGTGCTATGGGTTTGAATCCCACCTGTGCTCTGAGGGGATTGACCTAATAACCTAATACAGTCTCTGGGAACCCTCAGACAGTCCAAATTTTTTCTTCTTCTCAGCTCCCAACACACCTGTACCGGGTATTTGATGCTCTCCATTGTTTTTTCAGGTGTACTGGATTGAGAAACACTGACCTAAAAACCCTCATCTGGACTCCAACCGATTCACATAACATCTAGCCGGTTAAACTGAGAAGTAATTTCGTGTGTGAGCAGCTGTTAAGTGCAGATGATTACAGGAAGGACTTGCTGAGGAGGAAAAGGACTTTGGTACCTCGGCATGCTGAGGAGGATGAGGAGAAGGAAGCAACTGATGCTAGAAATGGCGCAACACAGAGCTGTGATCCATGTCAGGGCCGCAAGGTCACTCACGTCACGCTGCTCGATTTCCTAAGAAGCCGAGGATGACAGAGTGAGACAGAGCAAAAGCCAAAGTTACAGCAGGACCTCAACTAAGGGAAGAAAGTGTGACTATTTTCTTATTACCCAACAAGACAGGTGTAGCAGCAACAATAGGGCCAGTGTCCTGACCAGGATGTACATTTGTGTGTTTACTGATAATTAAAATTATAGTCCAGCCAAAATTCTGGACTGCTAATGGATCTGTGGCATTATGTAATGTTACTTCCATCCATCCATTTTCCAAACCATTTATCCTACTGGGTCGTGGGGCGTCCAGAGCCTATCCCGAAAGCAATGGGCACGAGGCAGGGAACAACCCAGGATGGGGGGCCAACAGGTGTATAAAATCGAGCACCTAGCCATGCAGTCAGGTTTACAAACATTTGTGAAAGAATGGGTCATTCTGAAGAGCTCAGAGAATTGAGTGTAGTGCTGGCATAGGATGCCACCTTTGCAGGTGCAAGTCAGTTTAGCAGGGAAGAAATTTGACAGATATTCCACAGTCAACTGTAAGTGGAATTATTGCAAAGTGGAAGCATTTAGGAACAACAGAAACTCAGCCATGAAGTAGCAGACCATCTAAAGTAACCAAGCAGGG
>JAODJX010000007.1:19794005-19806172 GCA_026776945.1 Isichthys henryi | reverse complement strand
ACCTTAAATACCCTTTCTCATGATTGGATTCACCTGTGTATGTAGGTCAAGGGTCAATGAGTGTACCAAACAAATTTCTGTGTTCCAATAATTAGTGCTAAGAGTATTCAAATCAATGAAACGACAAGGGTGCCCAAATTTATGCACCTGCCTAATTTTGTTTAATTATTGCACACTTTCTGTAAATCCTATAAACTTCATTTCACTTTTGAAATATCAGTGTTTGTCTGCTATATGATATATTTAACTGAAATTGCTGATCCAAACAACCAGTGATTCATAAAGGAAAGATATATATACATCTTGCAGCCGCTGTGGCCGAGCGTGCCTGTCACGTATTGGCCTCGCCAGCCACCAGCGAGCCTGCGTCAGACGTGGGCAACACCCTTAAAATCTTCGTTCGCGAAGTTATGCCATACATATATATATATATATATCTCCATCCATTTTCCAAACCGCTTATCCTACTGGGTCGCGGGGGGTCTAGAGCCTATCCTGGAAGCAATGGGCACGAGGCAGGGAACAACCCAGGGTGGGGAGCCAGCCCATCGCAGGGCACACTCACACACCATTCACTCACACATGCACTCCTACGGGCAATTTATCAAATCCAATTAGCCTCGGCATGTTTTTGGACTGTGGGGGGAAACCAGAGTACCCAGAGGAAACCCCACAACGACATGGGGAGAACATGTAACCACACACATGTAACCCAGGCGGAGACTCGAACCCGGGTCCCAGAGGTGTGAGGCAACAGTCCTAACCACTGCACCACCATGCCGCCCCCTGCACTATTCATTTGATTGTAAATATATATTAATAATTGATACTTTATTAATCCCCATGGGGGAAATTCTCTTTACGCCTCCCAGCTTGCTCTTTGTTTGCAAGAGTAACCTAATGCATAGGGCTGCCACCTGTTCCGGCGCCCAGGGAGCTGAGGGTTAAGGGTCTTGCTCAAGGGCCTGCAGACTTGCTGAAGCTAGTTTGAGATGTTGACTTTCCGATCACAAACACTGGCTTAGCCCTCGGAGCCATGTACTGCCCCCATATGTGTGTCATAGTTTTTATTAAAACATTCATTTCAAGTTGTAATAAATTGAAACCCAAATTATACTTCTACAAAGGCTGTACTGAGTTAAAAAAATAAATAAAATTCAAACAGACTCATTAGGTGCTTTTCAATTAGTAACACGTTTGCAATAACCAAACACCAAACATTTGTCTTCAGTATCGCATTGGGGGACAGTGACTACAGTTGCACTTAATAGCGAAATGGCAAAAACACAATAGGTTGAGTCAAAGAAATTTTGCCACTGCTTCAAAAGAAATTTGAAATTTCTTCCCTGCTAGATATTCCACAGTCAACTGTATTATTGCAAAGTGGAAGCATTTAGAAACAACAGAAACTTGTACAGGAACAGAGTGGGGTCGCTGAGTGCCGAGTGCATAAAAGTCGCCAAATCTCTGTTGACTCAACTGCAAGTTCCAAACCTCCTCTGGCATTAACCCCAGCACAAAACTGTGCACTGGCAGCTTCGTTGAATGGGCTTCCATGGCCGAGCAGCTGCATGCAAGCCTCACATTACCAAGCACCATGCCAAGCGTCAGATGGAGTGGTGTAAAGGATGCTGCAACTGGACTCTGGAACAGTGGAAACGTTTTCTGTGGAGTGACGAATCACGCTTCTCTGATAGTCTGTTGGACAAGTCTGGGGTTGGCAGATCTCAGAAGAACGGTACCTGCCTGACTGCATTGTGCCAACTGTAAAGTTTGGTGGAGGAAGGATAATAGTATGGGGTTATTTTTCAAGGGCTGGGCTTGGCCCCTTAGTTACAGTGAAGGAAACACTTAATGCTTCAGCTTACCAAGGAATTTTGTACAATTTTATGCTTCCAACTATAAAACAAGTCATATGCTTGTGTAGGTCAGTCCTTCCGTTACTCTAATGGCACCTTTAGACCCTGCAGTGGACTGACACTGAAGTCCATTGTCTCAGGGTGTAAACAAACTAGGCAGGAGGGTGTCCAGCAGGGGGCACCAGAAGCTAAATTACTATTCAGAGTAAGAAATGTATAAAGCTGTCGTTTCTGTAGACCCCTGTGAAGGCTGTGAACGGCAACCCGTTACAGAGGCTTGTTCCCCTGGTGGAGCCTGACAAACTGTCATCGGCATGGAGAGATCAGCACTGTCAGGGATGAGAGGGGGCGGAGGTGGAAATAATGCCTCCAATGCATCACTCTAATGCTGTGCTAATGCTCGCTAACACCCCGGCCTAATGGGAAGCAATTGCACTTAGGTTAGCATACTGTCACCATTAGGTAAGGAGTGAAGGGTAATGATGGAGCTTAAAGCCTGAGAAAATGGTCCTGTTTATACTGAGAGGCTGCAGCCGCGATGTCATCGTCTGCGGCAGCAAGCGCGCTCAGTCTGACTGAAGACGTCACATGACAGAGGGAGGGAAGTGACACCAGACAGTAGAGAGGAGTGACTGCTGATGAGGGAGAGGTGTATGGCTGGCAGTGGGGACGGTGTCATTCAGCTAGTTGGGACGTTGTGCTCAGATGGCTGCCAGTTCAAATCCCAGGGTCAGCAGAGTGATGTCACCGTTGGGCCCCTGAGCAAGGCCCTTAACCCTTAGTTGCTCCAGGGACTGGTGTTCCCTGCTTTCTCAGTTGTGCGTGACTTTTGATGAAGTCATGCCCTAAATAAAAATAACTTAAACGTGTGTGTGTCGATCAGGAATTAATTTTCATAACTGGATCAATCTTGACAGTGTTTTGTGTTATATGACAGGTTGTATTTAAATTGAAATTTTCCCCCTACTTTAAGTTAGTGTGTTCAAATGAATACACCCCACCATCTCCCTGTCTCCCTAGATGATCCTCCCGAAGGAGATGCACCAGAATGAGCTGGGGTCGCATAATCAAGGACAGGGAACATGAACTGTTTGCACAGACCAGCAAAGATAAGAAGCTGTTTGATTTATGGGGAGAGGTGAGCTTTGACCCCCCCCCCCCCCCGCCATCCCAGGCGGCTGGGCTTCAGGGTAGAGGAGCCATGTTCCCAAAGCATCTTAGAAAGAGGCATTGTTGTTATGCTGTTAGTGATCAGAAGTGCTAACTGGACTTGACAATCTCTGAAGCTGTCCCTGGGGGCCCTGACCTTTACTCCTCTGTCTCAGAGGTGGGTCTTTAACCTCTAGGGGGCGACATTGAGCAGCACCGTGCGCACTGCCATCAATTTGCTGTAATAGGCTGTTATATGCTCATGTACAGAATCCTGAGCCCTGGTTCATTTCACTAACAGGGGTTTGTAGGAGATCATCAGCAGATAGTGCCCTGCATGTATGTGGTTCAGCGGGTTTGGGCGCTGTGCTTACGATCAGAAGGTCGTTGGTTCAAATCCCAAAGTCAGCCGAGTGATGTCACTGTTGAGTTCCTTTAACCCCAAGCTGCTGCCGGGACTGGCTGACTTTTTCAAAAAAGAAATTAAATCGCTTTAACTAAAAGTATATGCTTAATAATTAAAATGTAATGTTGGGCAGAGACTTTCAGTATGAAAGATGTTTGCATCACCTGAAAACATTTGTTCTAACCACCCCGTCTGTCTGTCTCTATACTCGTGGTGTTGGTCGGTGAAAGTAATAGAGGAAAAGAGGGAGGGAGGGAGGGAGAGAGAGAGAACGAGCAAAGCGGAAGGAGCGGATGAGTCAGCCTAGGAGGTGTCACGAGTCTGCCATCATGCCGGACAGCCCGGAAACCAGCAGACAAGTGTGGTGGGGGCACAGTGGGGGGTGATGCACAAACTGCATGTCATGCGTGGGAGATGAATCAGCCGTCACATGATCCCAAAACCAGCCGCTCTGCTACTTCCTGCCCTGTACCACCTGGTCAGAAAAGTCAGTCTCATTAGGGGGCACTAATAGGACAGAGATCCTAATTAAATACTGCACAGCCTTCCCAAAGAACTGAACCGTTCCTTAGCCACTGTGCCCCCTGTAGCTTTGACATGTTTCCCCTTATATGACTGAGTATAACTAATTGCATTTTTGAGTAAATTAATAGCGTACCCCGACCTGTAGGGGGCAGGGTGAGCCGTACATCATCTCAGTCTGCCCTTATTAGGCTCTTGGTCATGGAATTTCTGCATTCTGCCAATTTCTGTGTTCCTGGGGGGTTGAGATTGTCGAAGGCCTCGTGAAATCTCTCTTTTTGAGCTGGTTATTAGGCTGGATGTCCGGAGGGCTCCGAGGTTGAATTTAGTTTCTTTCTCACCTGTGGCAGAAAGCCCCCCAGCTCGCAGAGTACTGAGTGTTCTGCTTTGATCTGTCGCTCATGAGCTGGTGTCCAGAAGGCTGTGGGTTTAGATACCATCTCATAGTCGGTACACTAACCATGTCAATGTTAGGCCTCTGAGCAAGGTGCTTAACCCCAGCTTCTCCTGGGGAGCTGAAAGCTGGTTGACGCAGCTCTCTGACTCCAAGATCTTCTCACTTTGCTGTAACTTTGGACAAAAGCATCTGCTATGTATATAAATATAAACGTGAATAATTTCTTGCAGACTTAAGGGCGAATCTCCGCTGTGTAGCTGGTTTGTGTCCCATTATCACAAGCCAGATGGGGGATTTCTGTAGAGTCAGTCACATGCTCCGTGTATGAAAGTCTTCCTGTCAGGATAATTAGGACAGAACAGAATCACTGGTGACATTTCACATTTGGAAAATAACACATGTAGAAAAAGAAAATGTTTGCAGGAGGTGGGACGGTGATGTGAGGCTTAATGTGAGAAACCGGGAGGTAGATGATAGATCTTATCATGTGACATGTTCTGCCTAATGTTAGCTGAAATGAAGCTTTAATTCCCATTTTTACAAGTGTGAGAACAGGTTAGGAATGTGTTAGTTTTCGCATATCCCATCATGCTCTCCTTTGAGACACAGACATAGAGGTGAGAGTGAAGCTTGGGGTCTGAATGCAGGGTCAGGCTATTGACTTGGTGCCCTTCTCGAGGGGTTAAGTGCCTTGCTCAAGGGCCCATCTGAGATATGGCTACTCTGCCAAGCATGGGATTCAAACCAACAACCTTCTGATTACAGGCACAGAGGCCTAACCCACAAGCAGTGCCCCCCCAGATAAAGTTTATTGATCCCAGGAGGAAATTCTTGAAAGTGTTAATGTTTCAACCCCAGATAGAGAGGCTCCAGGCTGAGAATGTGGTGCGGTGGAGCGTCGGGGAGCGCCAGGAGACCGAGAGCCTGGCGCTGGATCGCGAGAACAAGAAGCTGCGTGTGCAGGTGGAGGACCTTGGGGAGCAGTCGCAGCACAGACGCAGGCAGACGCAGGCAGGCGGCGACCTCAGGAGCGTCCCCCAAGCTCTTTGAGAGGAGCAGGGTAAGCATGATGGCAGGACAGACCTCTTGTTCAGGAAGCTGTGCGCCGGGGCTTCCTGCTGTTACTGGGACCCCACTAAGTCACTTTGCCCCCTCCCCCCAAAACGAAAGAAAGTGCTAGTGAGAAGAGTAAGAAAGTCGTCATAAGCTAGCTGGTTAGCAGACCATGCTGCTTCAGCATTGCATTTATGTAATATTTAGTGTAGGGACTGCTTGTGGGCAACAGGGGAGCATGTTTGAGTTGTGGTAAACACCGCCACTGGGGATTCACCTGGGGCGGCACAAAAATTGCCCCAGAGCTGAGCCATGGGGTTCGTGTTCATGCCAGGTGGAGCAGGGCTGTGTCCGTCGTCTCTGAGACGCAGAAGGCAGATGGCGGGGGGCGGTCCTCGGCTCGTGGTGAGGAGGACAATTTACAGCCTGCTGTCACTGCCGCTCCCTTATGCTGCTGTGGCGACGGGTCCCATTTAGAGAGGCCACACCCCCCCATCCTCAGATGACCTCAGAAAAACTCACCGACTTGTATTTACGCGCCCTACTCAGGGGGTACGATCTGTTTGGGCCCTTGACCCCCGAATGATCCAGGTTCTCTGACCCTGGTTGTTGAGAAATGCAGGGATAAACATGTATAACGGTCGGCCACAGTTACAGACATGCCACATAGGGGAAGGCAGACAGCTCCACTCGGGGGGTTAACAGCACCCACTGCTAACGACACATTCAGCCAGTGACAGCTAGAGCAATTTATAGAGCTGGCTGGCAGCCTTTGGCTAAACAGCACTGAAACTTATCTGTCTGGTCAGCCTAAACCCACAGCAGGGATGGGGGAGGACCCAGGCCGGAGATTACAGTACAACTGAAGCAGGGTGTGATACCTGATACACATTGTCACACACCATGCATACATGGGTCGAGAGAGACTAAACTCGATACATTATTTTTTTTAGCAGATGCTCTTACCCAGAGTAACATACAGATTTTTGAGACAGCGGGGGTCAAGCAATGCTTGGAGTAACTGGGGGTTAATGGCCTTGCTCCAGGGCCCAATGGTAAAGTCACTCTGCCAAGCATGGGATTTGAACCAGCAACCTTCTGATGACTGAAACAGCATCCCAACCCAATGAGCCCCGTGCTGCCTCTGTTTAATTCCTGTATGTGTGTGAGAGATGTATGTGGTTGTGTGTGCATATGTACGTGTGTATGTTGTAGACAGTGTGTTTGGTCAGGGGTGCATAGATATGCACACGTGTGAGGGAGGGGCAGGGGCAGAGGGATCCTGGGAGATGATACAAGCATAATCCTCTGACTTATCTCAATGTGGCCCATTCATTTCTCCAGCCTCAGCAGATGAGAACTCGATCGATTCATTAATCATTTTGATAGGAGGTGGTTGGGTCACTCCCCTGTGGGTGATGGGGGGCTTCCGGCAGGACTCCAGTTTTGGGGGCTGGAACGGGTGGTGCCTTTGATTTATTGCGGACATTGAGTCCATCTACTGGGGGGGGATGTCCAGGCTCTGACCTTCAGGAGTGTGTGACCTGTGAATAAGTGTGATGGACTTTCTCACATACCTTACACATATGCGCACGCCTGATAGTCATACATAGATACCTACAAAGTCATTTTCATCATAGAGAACATACTCATTCTTCTACTTACTGTGGCTGCTCAGTTGACGGATAGCAGTGAGTGCAGGTGAGGGTGGTCATAATGCTCTACGGTTAGGATGTTGTACCTGTGATGGGAAGGTCGCTGGTTCAAATCCCAGGGTCAGCGCAGTGATGTCACCACTGAGCCCTTGAGCAAGACCCTTAACCCCCAGTTGCTCCAGGGACCGGCTGACCCTACTTCCTCAAAAATGTGTTTTGCTTTGGATAAAAACATCTACCGAATCAATTTAACATTGTGGATTACCCTCAAAGCTGAGGTTTCCATGAAATTGTGTTGAAATGCAAAACGGAAGCTGAAGTTCCAAGTAAATTCTAAATTCCAATTCTAAAGTATTTTAATGCATCAATACAGTTGAGCAGGAGTGAATGTTTATTGCCTTGCAAGAATTACATAATTCCTATATAATTTCTGCGTGCTGCCGCCTGATCTTAATCTGCAGTTGCCATCACAGATTTTAGGCCCGTCAGTCCTGGATGTCGAGCCTTTTACAAGAAATAAGGTAGGTGGTGATCAGTGTAGTCAGGTTAATCCATTAAAGACATCATTATGAGAAGAAGATGGACATGGATCGGACACCGATAAAGGAGAACCAGACACATCAACGGTTCTCCACTGATCTCCAGAAGGAAAATGGAAGAAAGACAGGCCCCAAGACACCTGGAGGTGTGCTGTGGCAAAAGAACTGAATGCTGAAGCACAGAAACGTGCCCAAGAGAGACAAGTGTGGCTTCTCTGTGGTGCCCTCAGTGCCCGCTGGCACAGCGGGCAGTAATTGGGATAGTAAACCATTAATCAGTGTGTGCAAAAATAGCATTTGCATTGTTTTTGTCAAGCAAAGTCTGCCTGAGAGCATTTCCTCGTTAACATAACTACCCTATCTCCAAGGACGTGTATGAAATGTGAGCGGCAGATTCCTCGCTTATTCAATATGCAAAAATTGTAATATTCAGATTTGTTTACACAAGCGTAGCCTATCCATTGACAGAAGGCAGTTGGGAATATCAGAATACTTTTGGCAAATTTCAACTCCAAGAAACAATGAATAATATTTTCAGGTGCTTACATTCATCTATCCCAAGACGTCCAAGATGAATTTGGGCAGAAAAAGTCTTCCTGATTCTTGTTAAAAGCCAAAGGCCTGTTCTTTGTTCGGGGTTCACAATATTTTAGTGTTGGCTAAACATGATGGGTTTTATGGTGGAGGAACTGTGTGTTTTTTTTTTTAATGAGCTCCCCCGCCCTGCCAGAGGGGGTGGGGTTCATCTCCCTTCAGTTAATGATTTCCAGAAACGACCGGAGCTGTTTAATTATTCACTAAGCTTTGCCCAGTGATGGCAGGCAGGTCCCAGTTTGATGCCTCGGCTGAGTCTGGACGTCCTGTTTTGCTGCCGTTTTTTCAGATTCGCTCATTTCCTCATTTAATGCGACATGAGACTGAACTCCAGGCTTGGTTTGTGGGGGGGGGGAACTGAAGCTGAGGCTTTTTATCTCCCATTGTGCTGGTTGTCTCTTCAGAAGTGCAGGTCATGTGGACTGTTGTGTTTAAAGAGACATTGGCTTGTCTCACCTGACCAGAATGCAAAGTGTTAGGAGAGCAGGCGTGACGTTTTGGGTCAGTACGGTGGCAGATCAAAAAGCAGCCATTGTCAAGTGTATGTCAAAGGAAAGGGCAGTTATGTACTACCCAGGGTGACCTCCAGGAGGCACCAGTCTCATGGGACCACACCAATGTTCTGACATCCAATCATGCGCGCCACTAACGGAACAGATGTGTGGCTTCTGCAGAATCACCTCGGCGGCTGAATTTATTTTTATTGTTTTAATAAGCGGGGTAAATTGTCTGCAGAGACGCTGATCTCTGCTGGTGTGGGGGTGGATGCGAGGCTGGAGATGAATAAAATGCAGTAATAAAACCACTTTCTGCAGGCAATTACAGGTTAATGGCCTCGGTGCGAGACGCGCTGCTGTTTTTGTTCTTTGCCATCTGCTTGTCCTCTGCCAGCTAGTCCGCCCCTCTGTGTCATTAGCATGGCTGCTACTTTCTGCATGATGTTAGCTGCTCAGTCGAAGAGTTTCATTGGCCGTTGAGGATGAGGGCCGGTTTGGTTGTCTGTGGCTGTGATTGTGTGTGTGTGTGTGTGTGTGTGTGTGAGACTGTTGTCACCGCACGCGCCGGCCCGCAGCTCAGCACGTTCGTGTATCTGCCACGCACGTCCGTGCCGTTTGAATCTCTGCAGGTCCGCTGGAACGGCTTGTGTAAGCCGGTGTGAAATGAAATGTTCTGCTCGCTGCTCTGAGGGCTGCTCTTGCAGGAATTTCATATTTGCGCTTTTCCGTCCCGTGAACAAGACCCCCCCCCCCCGCCCCCCATGGCGATTTCTCTGCCATTTGACTCTCCTGCCTGTTTCACGGATATAGAGCAAAGTGTGTGATGTTGATCCAGCATGGTCTGTACCTACTTGAATGGGGTGAAGCTTGGAGCTATACACACATGCTGTATTACTGTTGCTTGGGCCGGACATGATGTTATGCTCAGCAATGATACTGAACTTGCCTGGCATTCATAATTCTCCTTTTAGTAACCCATTAATAATACTACTATCCCTCTATTCATAATTCTCCTAATAACCTATTAATAATATTCCTATTCATCCATTCATAATCCTCCTAATCACCGGTTAATGATACGCATATTCATCCATTCATAATCCTCCTAATCACCGGTTAATGATACGCATATTCATCCATTCATAATCCTTTTAATAAACCATTAAGAATACTCCTATTCATCCATTCATAATCCTTCTGGTTACCCATTAATAATACTCCTATTCATCCATTCATAATTCTCCTAATGACCCATTAATGATACTCATATTCATCCATTCATAATCCTCCTAATAAACCATTAATAATACTCCTATTCATCCACTCATAATTGTCCTAATGACCCATTAATAATACTCCTATTCATCCATTCATAATCCTCCTGATGACCCATTAATGATACTCATATTCATCCATTCATAATCTTCCTAATGACCCATTAATAATACTCCTATTCATCCATTCATAATCCTCCTAATAACCCATTAATACTCCTATTCATCCATTCATAATCCTCCTAATGACCCATTAATGATACTCATATTCATCCATTCATAATCTTACTAATGACCCATTAATAATACTCCTATTTATCCATTCATAATCCTCCTAATAACCCATTAATAATACTCCTATTCATCCATTCATAATCCTCCTAATAACCCATTAATAATACTCCTATTTATCCATTTATAATATTCTTAAGCATCCGGTCATAAAACTCATATCAGCTGTGTGGCTGCCTGTCTGTTTTTTTGTCTATATAAAAGTTTCCCAAATGATGCCGATCAGCAACACAATGATAAAACCTGACAGAGCTGCTGCTTTATTTTCCCTCATTTTATTAGTCTCTTGCTGTATTAGACATTTTCCCAGGTTTGCCAACATTAAAATGACCTTGTTGCCACCCATTTGATAGAGGTGTATGCTGGTGATGCTGTTTTTCATTGCACAGTAGGGTGTGTGTATTTTCCACCGAGAGAGGGTGGGGTATCACCCCCTCATCAATACAGAGTGAGTCACTGCTTCAGAAAGGGGTGGGGGGAGCTTCTTATCTGTTACGAGTTCGAAGGACATGTAGTAATCAGAGGACACTTATTCATCACAACTGACACATCATCATTTATTTATACCATGATTTATTTAACGGTAATTTCATTATTCAAGGGAATTTTTTTTATTGCACACTAAAAGCAGGAACTAACCCCCTTGTCTTTACTGTATTTTTAATCATGTTTAATGTCCTCTTTAATGGACTTTTATGGCTGCTCTAATTATGCACTTTTATGATGATTATGAAACGAAGACCCTGTTAAGGTTCTCAGTTGATGGCCAAGTGCTCAGCTCTTGAACGAGGTGTTAAATGTGGGGTCAGGAGTTCAGGTGTGTGCTGAGGTGTCGCCGTGGGCAGCGGGGTGGATGGTGAGGGGCCTGTACACCTCTGGGGTGTGGTGTGGTCAGACTGAGTTGAGGGAGTGTGTACAGTGATTGATATGCATTTGCAGGACACAGTACCAGTCAGACCAGTGACAGTCTGGTCAAAGTGTCTTTATGATCCATACGTCATACGCAAGAGGAATCTCAGTCTCGTTGGTCGTAATGCAAGGAAACTGTAATAAATCAAATTGAATACATATTTAAAATATTTAAATACAAGATAATGTTTTGACATTTATATGTGCAAAACCAATAAGACGAAAGGAAAAGAAATTTAAGCAAACATGTTGAGACTTAGACATAAAACACGAGACAGAAAACCAGTTAAAAATACCATTTTAAAAGTGCAATTAAAAACAGTTGGGAAAATGGACAGTGAAATTGAATGAAGTGGAATGTGCAAAAAGTTGATAATGGTTTCGGTGTTATGATGTCAGAGTAAACTGACAGCAGTGGGGAACCCAAATGCAGGGTTTCATGGTGGGGGGGCGGTATTGTCACGTCGTCCGTATAAAGCTGGACAGAGGCGTGAAATAACATTCCCTCAGGATCACGGTGCGACAGACGGTCAGTGAGTGACAAGGGGAGAGTTTTTATAAGAGAGAGTGAGGGACATGAACCTGTCACCCTCTGATTAAACGTCTGATGTGTTACTGATCTGTCCTGGTTCTACATACCAAGCTATGCAGTCGTAAGTCTAATCCAGATCTGTGAACGTTCCTCCAGTTTTTGCACAAAAGTCATTTTTATTAATTCAGTTTTGCTGGTCATGTTCTTCTGAGTGCTGTTAGTAAGCCTCAGAATCTTGTGTGATCCTCAACTCCATCCATCCATTTTCCAAACCTCTTATCCTACTGGATCGTGGGGGGTCCAGAGCCTATCCTGGAGGCAATGGGGGCCAGCCCATCGCAGGGCACACTTACACACCATTCACTCTCACATGCACACCTATGGGCAATTTAGCAACTCAAATTAGCCTCAGCATGTTTTTGAACTGTGGGGGGAAACCGGAGTACCTGGAGGAAACCCCACGATGACATGGGGAGAACATGCAAACTCC
>JAODJX010000007.1:19773394-19786081 GCA_026776945.1 Isichthys henryi | reverse complement strand
TCCGTCCCCGCCCTCCTACCTGACCCCCAATATGCTGTAACTTGTTAGCACTCTGGCGCTGTGCTGCGAAAGCAGTTGAAGGGGGTGAACTCCAGATGTTTCATGCTTGATGGCACTGACCCATGTTTCCAACGGAAGACAAGCTGGTGTCAGAAAGGGAGAGAGAAACAGATTGAGATGGGGGGGAGGTAGAGTACCGGACAGGGCGTGTGCCTCAGCCAGCATGATGTCATACAAGACAGGGCATATGCCTCAGCCAGCATGATGTCATACAAGACAGGGCATATGCCTCAGCCAGCATGATGTTATAGGAAACAGGGCATGTGCCTCAGCCAGCATGATGTCATACGTGAGCTTCAGTAGGTGTGATGTCATATGGGATGGGGCATGAGCCTTGGTCAGCATGATGTTATAGGAGATGGGATGTATGCCTCAGCTGGCATGATGTCATACAAGACAGGGTGTGTGCCTCAGCCAGCATGATGTCATACAAGACAGGGCATATGCCTCAGCTGGCATGATGTCATACAAGACAGGGCATATGCCTCAGCCAGCATGATGCCATACGTGTGCTTCAGTAGGTATGATGTAAAACGAGACAGGGCATGTGCCTCAGCCAGCATGATGTCATACGTGTGCTTCAGTAGGTATGATGTAAAACGAGACAGGGCATGTGCCTCAGCCAGCATGATGTCATACAAGACAGGGCATATGCCTCAGCTGGCATGATGTCATATGAGACAGGGCATGTGCCTCAGCCAGCATGATGCCATACGTGCGCTTCAGTAGGTGTGATGTCATACGGGATGCCGTATGACGCATGCCTAAGCAAGCGTGACAGTGTAAGCCACTTATAACCCAAAGTTATTTTTTGAGTAAGACCCCAGAAACAACAAACCCACCCCTGGGGTTAGGAGGAACAGTTTAGGCAATAACCAGACAACCAGTCCCCCGGAACTACCACTACACCAACACCGTCCCAGAAACAGAGTTATAATGGTTAACTAATAAAAGCAAAGCTTTAATGTTTTCACATGCATCAAATAATTATAGTGGCTAGGATTTAATGAGAATGGCTCTGGCATAATTGCCTTATAGGAAGGCTGTTCTGAGGAGTTCATTTAGAAGCGTTGACCCTGCTGTGATCCCGTCGCCTTTTATAAGAAATGTTTTTCCTCTTTTCTCACAACCGCTTCCAGGCCATGGGAATAATGCTGTAAACAAGGCGATAGCCTGTGAGGTATTTAAAACAGAATATAAGAAACCTCACTCTAAGGTGTTACTTTCGACTCTCGAATTTTTTGCCGTGCTTTAAAAAATGCACACAGGCAAATGCCATCACTATAGTGACAGGTAAGAATCCCTCAGTCACTGTTTAATGAAAGATCTTACTTTAGCCCGATGTTCTCGTCATGCATCAAAGCCCTGCTGTGTCTATATGACTGTCTCCTTAGATGTTCCTTTCCTACCCTGTAAGGCTGCACGGCCGTATAAGAGAAAATGAGGCAACTCTATTGCTCTAGATTCAGCTGATCCCCGCATCATCCATCATCTAAAAGCTTATCCAGTACAGAGTCATAGACAGCCTGGGGCATATCCCAGGATGCACTGGGCACAAGGCAGGCAGGGTGACAGCCTAGACGGGAAGCCAGTCCATTGCAAGCCATACAAACACATGCAATTACATGCTGTGGTCAGTTTAGAGATGGAGTTTGTATTTTTGTATATATATACAACATGATGGTTATTTTAATAGCCATTTTTTAGAGCGTAAGGATCACCTTCGATTGGTGGTCTGCAGGGATGACACGCGACATGTCCAGTTACACCCAGGTAGACAGAAGAGCCGTGTCTGTCCAGTAGGATATGCTGATAACCAGCGGAGATGCTCTGAAATTAAGCTGCAGTTCATAAGATGAATGGAGGCTGTATGAATGATGCATGTGACAGCTGGACAGTGATGGATTCGTCCGGTCATTAGGTGCTTTATGAAACCCAGTGAGATTCTTCTCTGAAGCACTACTTGTTCCTGGATCTGGAAGCTTTGGTTATCGACCTAATCCCTTACTAAATTGTCATTTGATAACTGGTAAATAATGCTGTGAAACTGGGTGATTACAGCATTGATGCACATAAAATGTTTATTTACAGGAGACATTAAAATGTGTTGAAGTCAACAGCAAAAATTTGAATCTTTGATGGCCGTTAGATTATCACCTCAATCCTGATGTTTGTTTGTTTAGCTTTTTCCAGTAAGTGTTATACTTTGGAAACTGATGGTGTGATGAGTATTTGTTTGGTCTCCTTGATTACCCGGATGGACCTAGGGATACCACACCTGGCGTGGTGCCGGTGAGACTACAGGCCTCAGCTGTTGGATAATTAGAGGCCTTGGCACCCTTGAGCAAGTGTATTCACGGTAATGTAAGAGATACCATCCATCCATCCATCCATCCATTCAGGCTGTTGGCTCGACCTCTCACCCCGTCAGGCTCAGTAAGTGTTTTCAGCCACCATGCTGTGCTTTACTTTTGAACTGATAAAGATGCACTGCTGTTACTCTCCATCTACTAGAGGTGAGCAAATAAACAGAAATGCCACATGCTAAATCACAAACACGGCTCCTGAGGTGAGTATTAGATCGAACAACCAATCAGCAGCAGGTGTGTCAGCTATAGCTATATACAGTAGGTTGGGATGCTGTGCTGGTAATCAGAAGGTTGTTCGATCAAATCCCCGGGTCAGCAGAATGGTTTTGGTGGTGGGTCCTTTATGATGGTCCTTAACCCCAGTTGGTTGGCTGACCCTGCTCCTTCAATCGTGTGTTGTTTTTGGTAAAAGCTAACAAAACTGCATGCCTGCACTAACAGCTTATGGGATTTTTATTTACAGAAAAATGTTCTGAGGGCAGAATGAAAAATGATTCGTTCAGAGCGATCGCCTATTAGATTGTAGAGGAGGTGGGTTCAAGCAACTAGAGTAGGCGGGACCAACCAATCAGATGTCTTTGTCCTGTCTCCTCTAATCGATTGGACCCACCTCTTCTACAATCTGATTGGCTATCTCACCGAACCAATCATTTAACATTCTGCCCTCAGAACATTTTTCTATGAGTAAATCTCCCACAAGCATAATAACAGGCTCCGATGAGACCAAATACTTAGCTTCTGACTGCAGGTGCATTTGTCACGCATACTTCTAAACTATCTAATGGGATCACTAACTTTGAAGGTACCAAACGTGGTGCTCTGGAGTGCAGATTTCATTTCCACTTCCTTTATCCCTTGAAGTACCATATGTAGGTTTTTCTTCTTGAAGGATGGTCCAATATCTCACTGCACACAGTGCAGGATGTACCAGAAGGATTGGGGCTGTCCTTCAGGCCATGGGTGGCCATACTCCTTATTGCATTCTCCATACTAATGTGTCCTTACGTCTTCCCATTACTTTGTTGCCTCATCGTCACCAGGACTGCGGCTGCGTCATGCAGTAGTTGTGAAGCAGGGCATCCCTGTCCTCAGCCAACTCTTAACATGGGCACAATTCTCCTGCCCTTTTCCGGTAAGAGGCAGGCATTTTGAGATGTTGTATTCTTTAATCAGACACATTAAACTAATTTAAAAACACTTTCTTCAGCCTCAGATATGTATGACATCACAGAGCGAGCAGTCTCCATCTTCCTCTAGCTGCCATGGCAACCCATCTAGTCGCAACACCCAAGACCCTGTGCTCAACGTACGGCGTCTGCTCTGCTCTCCTAGTGTCACCACATCTGTCCTTCCCTTTTCTCTCCAGTGCCACCACTAAAAAAAAAAATATCACTCCAGACAATTTTCTTCCTGAAGTGACTTTTGTCTGCGGTGCACAGGCCACAAACAAATCTAATAGGGCAGCTGGCTTCAGAGAGACCTTTTTCTGTGACAGGGGCATGCTTGACCTGCAAAGCTCTCAGTGCAGGTCTAACTGTGGCCCAGGACCAAAAACTGTTCGCATGAATATGAAAAATTACTTCCAACCATCCCCAGCTCTCTCATTTACTTTCTGCTTCATCTTTGTGATGTTTTATGTTATTGTTCAGTTTTATTTACTTTTTTGTGCATTAGATAGGCCAGTGTGGCAGAGTGAATTTCGCAGCCTGGTCTGTTAGTCATTAGTATACGAATAGGGTGTTTTGTGGTGGTTAAAATGGCTCCTCACTGCTTCTGTAAAGCACTTTGGGTGTCTTGAAAAGTGCTATATAAATGTAATATTCATTCATTCATTCACTTCCTTCAATTTAGTCTGTTTACTGGTTTTGTTCTCTGTTGTGTCGGAGTACATTTCTGTCTTTCCCTGCTTTCTCCACCCTTTGCACGTCTACGTGGTAGCAATCAGCATCATTCACTCTCAATGGCCACCACCTTCCCCAGTACTGTGGGTTCCCTCCTGGAGATGGAGAAGGACGTCACAGGGCTCGGCCTGCAGAAAGAATGAAAACAAGGAGGCTGCAGCATCCATCTGACTGTCTCTGGGTGAATAAACTGTAGGAAACCCAGTGCTGATGCTCCTAAATCTGGCAGTAATGTTGAGTAATACCTCTGTTTGTAGGCTTTTTAGGTTTAATGCTCCTATTTCTTTGTCCAGGTGTCAGTTAAATTATAAAGCCGTGCTAGCAGGGCCAGTTGAAGCCCATGTTGTGCCCTAGTCCAACTTCACCGACACCCCCATGCCCCCCCCAACAAGCTTCACCGACACCCCCATGCCCCCCCCAAGCTTCACTTACATCCCCACACCCCACCAAGGTACAGTGCCCCTAACAAGCTTCAATTTCACCTCCGCGCCCCCCCAACAAGCTTCATCCACACACCACCCCTACGTCCCCAACAAGCTTCATCCACACACCACCTTTCCATCCCCAACAAGCTTCACTCACACCCCCACACGCCTTCAACAAAGTACACTGCCCCCAACAAGCTTCAGTGACACCCCCATGCCCCCCAACCCTCTAGCTTTCTTCACCCATACCTCCATGCCTTTGCTTGCTCCCCTCCCAGCAAGCTTCACCACTGGTCAAACTCCGAAAGTTTCACTCTAAACCCGGCAGCTTTGCTAAATCAGCATCCCCTCAAAAGGCGGTTCTCTAGGCAGCCGCTTATGTGTTCTATAGGCTTGACCAGCCCTGCAAGCTAACTGCTAACTGACAATTTTTAAACAATTACTCTGTTCATTTCCGCTGTAAGCAGCACTGCATCCCACTCCTCTTTCCTCCAGCTCGTTTGATAATGTTTGGCCCCGAGCAGAAATATTGACCGTGTTAAACACAACAGCGGGGATAATGAGGGTTTGAGCTGATGAAGTGTGTTAGTGCAGCAGCCAGGAAAGCGTGAATTAGCGGGGCTGCTATGTCCATGCAAAGGCATAGATTTTAACTCCCGTCTGTGAAATGCACGTTTTCCTAGATGCCTAGATGTCGGCCGTTATGGATAGAGACAAGAACGGTGACACAGCTGCCCTCCGAATATCAGTTAACGCGTTGCCGTTAGGCTGAGTCCGTAAATATAGCCGTTCGATTTCCCTCTCCGCTACTCATGCTCATATAACAGTGGAGCAGTAAAAGCGAGCATTTCCTTTAACGAGCCTTAATGATAAGCACTTTAAAGATTTCCGCCATTATCTGGAGACGGCAGCACACTGCCACGGGTCCCTGTGAGTCTGCGTGTGACCCAAAACAGGCGAAAAGCGCGGTAACACGCTGTGAAAGTGAGAAGAGGCAATCAGGGCTGGGCTCCACTCAAAAAGGTCTCCTCAACTCTTGTGTCAAATAAACTGGCCAGCTTAGGCAGATTTTCTCTCACAGACTTCCTGTCTCTGATTTTCTTTCTTTTGGTGGTGATGCTGTGCTTTAGTCAGTTCATGGTTGCATATGACATTAGATAGTGAATAGAATGAAATGATTGTAGCTAGCTACCATAATATACTGCTTCCGCACCCTTAAATATGAAACATATTTTTTTTTATATTTAGTGTAGTAACTGTGGCCAAGAGTCCAGGGACCCCACATAAATGTGTAGTTTCAGAGGCGGTAAACACCGCTGCCGTCTGTGGTGTTTATGTTACTGTCCAAGTATGTTTTCCCCAGAGTGTTTGTCCGCTGGAAGCCTCAGTCTAGGCGCACACCTGTAACCCTCTCACCCTTTGTGTAAAGGTGACACGATGCCATCCCACTCTGGACTAAAGCACGACGGCTGCCTCAGCGTCATTCCTGACACACAAGTGACGTCCCAAGCTAGAACATTCCCCCCCCACATCATCCTCCGATACTTGTAATTACAATTTGATTATGTTGTTTGTTTTCTCTGAGTATTTTTGTTATATTTATTCAACAGCAAGCTGACAGTTCACTGGCAATATGGGAAAGCAGAAGCCAGGAAAGAGGGAATGTTTGTCTAGGAAAACGTGCATTTCACAGACGGGAGTTAAAATCGCTGGTCTTTTAAGGATCTTGGTCCAATCTGGATATTTTGTGAGTGAGTGAGTAAGTGAGTGAGTATGTGATGGACGGAGTGGGAGACCGAGTGAATGAAGATCTCGCCTATTTATCAGAATTTTGATTGCTTTTGAAAGCCTTGAGGTTGATTGGGCAGCCGCTCTTGCAGTATAAGATGCCGTCTCTATGGCCAGGGGGGTTGCGGTGTTTAGTATTCAGGGGGATTGAAAGTAGCCAGTTGATCAGGAGGGGCTAAACAGCTCCTTGCTTCACTGCTGAGACTCACTGTGCTCCTCTGGAGGCAGCATAGTGTGAGATAATGGAACAAGAGGCTCTGAGACCTGAAAGCAGGCTGATGGCTGGTCTTCTGGCAGAGTTCCTCTATTTTATTTCACCTGCCCAACCTCTGGAAAAATAACCGTGAAACAGTATGAGATTTACGGCCCAGGGTGTCCTTTCAGTTCTAGGAATCCAGGTTCTGTTTTTGTTTCAGACCTAGGACCTTGTAAAGTGTTTACATATGAGTGTGTCTTTTCTTTAAGTCAACTGCAAGAGGTGTGTGGGCTTCATGTGGTCAGGCATAGTGAGAGTGAGGACAGGCTGGTTTGGGGCCAGTAATCCAGGCAAAGGAGTAATGATGCGTTCCGTTTGAACTTCAAAGTCGGAATTTCCGAATTCCTAGCCGGAAATTTCCGCTGGAACCCCCCTGAAGTCTGAGTTCCGACTCGCAACGTCAAAGGAAAGTCTACAACCTCGACCTCAGAATTCAAAATGTCTGCACCCTTCATCAACAGAAGTGAAAGCTGTAGTTATATACAGTTCATTAGCCCTTCTGTCCTATTTGTGTCTCATTAAATTGGTTTGTACACACAGTGCTGTTCAACCGCTATCTGTGCACAGGTTGGTATTATATTTGCATGGGCGAAATTCTGTCTGCATAACGTGTTGTTATCAACTGGTGTTGCTAACTATGGCTAACAATGAACCAGGCTAAAACTGGGGCCTGTTTCAAAAAGCAGGATTTCTTGCTTACCTGGATAACTTGTTAGATTTAATATAGACTGGGCTAAATGTAAGTGAATAAAAAGATAAAGGCCATTTAAACAGGGGTACCATAAATCTGACAAGTTATCCAGCTAAGCAAGAAATCCTGCTTTTTGGAACAGGTCCCCGGTGTTGCTAAATGGCTTTCTGACTTGTACTGGAACGCGGTTAGGGTTAGCACTGTGAGTTACACGCTGCTGCAGGGACACGCAGACTGTGTTCATCTATGTGTGAACACGTGTTGATGGAGGTTCACGGTACAAATGAGGAAACGCATATGCAATGCTCAGCGTGCCTTCGGGGATGTTAGCATGCACTGAGGAACGAGACCTTCCTGACAGCCATTAAGAGCGGGTATACCTCCCACTCACTTTGGCAAGTGCAGTTTGTGCCTGCATCTGTAACCCTGCACAGATTCTGACATTCGACAGTCATCGAGCCAGAATATGAATGTAAAATAAATATAAATGTAAATAGTAGGAATGTCAAATAAAAAGGGTTCAGTGACAGAATGCTGAGGAGCAGCACTGAATCAGCCCAGGCAGAGAATCAGCCTGTGTAACTTGAATATACAGCATAAGAAGAGGCTGTGATTTCTGGTGCAATTTCATAGCATGTCGACTGTATGTAGGAGTGTATGTGTGCAAAACTATGTGGGGGGCACCGTCTGGGGAGTTTTGGCTCATGTCATATTTTACAGGTCTCTGTTCCTGCAATAATATGCAATTCCACAAATATGCTCAGAAAACAGTTTCTTTCTTGACATCTCATCCAGGATGCACACCAGCCTTGCGCCCTGTGCCGTCTGGGATAGGTTCCAGGCCCCCCCTCTGCAACCCGGTATACGATAAGTGGTTAGAAGATGGATGGACAGATTTGTGTTGTGAATTTCCCCAAGGATATCTCTGAAATTCCCACCCGCTGCTCCATTTTCCATCCATCCATCATCCGCCCACTTAGCTCGGTCCGGGTCTTGGTGCATACATACTCCATTCTGTGAAATTTATTTCACTGAAAGCAAACGCTGTCCTGTTGTCCTGGGTGTGACCAGTTGGTGTCTCCATGAACTACATTACCATCGCTGAGGTGACATTTCGGTCGATATACAATAACTAACAGGTTCTTATCTCAGAAGGATTCTGGGTAGCAAAGAGCAGTCGTCCCGTAGTCCCTCACCGCCAGGCAGGCTATGTCAGTCAGGGCCGAGACACTGAATGTTCATGTGTGACATCACCTGCTGAAAAAACAACACAGTCATGGTTAACTTTTACTTACAGATAATTAAAAACTGAATTCAAACATACCAGAGTAGGGCTTTCTGTATGTTGGCTGTGCTCTTAATCGGCTCTGCGACCCCAGGCTGGCTACACCCCTCTCCCTGTCTGATTCATCATGCTAATAGCCTTAGCTCAGCCGCTGTGGTCCAAGCTGCCCCCCTTCGTGAGCCTGCCGTCTGCCTCGTCCGGTGATCTGCGTTACTGCCGGCCTCTGCCCAGGGTCAGGACGCCCCTTGTTGGCCTAGATCAGCTCACCTTATTTTCTGAATTCTCTATAATGAGAATTTAACCCAGAGTCTTATTTTTATCTATTACAACCAAAATAGCATTAGCAAACTCTCTTTTCACAGCACCAGAGAGGGATGAACCTCCCCCAGTCGGCATAATATAATCAATAAATTTGGATAAATCAAAAGCTGCCTCAGAATTTCCACCTGACAGAGAACTGAGTGCTGAGCTCACAGCGGGTCAAAATGAACGTAGTCATCCAGCTGAGACAGAACACAAAGCAGTGACCCCCTGGTCATCCCCTGTTTATATACATATAAGGCTACGGTCCGTCCTGCAAGAGCCGCCACAGCATCATTTTAAAGGCCTCGTGTGATCTGTCGTTCTCTTTACTGGTACATTGGGGGGTATTTATTCAACAGTGATTTTCCTCTTCCTGCACTACAGGCAACGTTCATCTCACGCTGGTCTGATCCGAAGCTCTTTTTCTGCCTTTATCGTTTCAGTAGCCCGGCATGTCACTGGGAATGTTTTAAAAGGATAATGCTTAAATCCACAGGCTTTTATCGCAAACGTGCCTGCTGGAAATTAATAAGGGGCTTGAAGCGATCGGTGAAGTAAGGGCTACTGTAAACCTTCAAATATCACGTTTACATTTCTTCCAGCCAAATATAATACCCCTAGAACGAAACTTTTGCTCGAATAATTAATTAGCCCCCAAAAATAAAAATCTTGGGTTGCTAACAATGCCCTGCGTTTAGGTTTCTTTCTTACAAGTTCTCCTGATTTTTGTCATCTGAAAACATTTTCACATCAGCCTCTTTGAAGATAATGCTTATGTAAAACGTAATGTCAATCTATTAAGAATATTAAATGCATTTAACAGACAGAATGTATTTATCATATCAGAAAAGTTTCGATAAAAAAATAAAAGTATTAGTATTGTTCCCTGCATAACACCTTGCATTATCAAAGTTACATCTTAAGATAACAGATAGGACAGTGGCCGTAACAACGCAGTAACTTGACGGGAATGGTGTCTCTTTTCGGAGGTTTACGGTAAAACAGCTCATGAAACATGTCTCGATGAATTAGACCCCAGAGCCAGCATCGCTGGGAGAGTCGGCTGGAGCAGGACCCGATCGCGCACGCAGACACAGCTCAGCATCCCTGGGAATAATTAGCAGCGGGGTTATTATTTTCAGCTCGGTAGCATTACGTGTCTGTGCTCACCGAAGGTCACAGACGGAGCACCTCACCGACGTAGTAGGAGTGGTACCTTCAGCAGCCCGTCTTCGCCGAGCAGCACCGAGGGTTCTGTGCCCAGGTAAAGCGACGCGTTTCCTGTGGCTATTATAAGCACCGGGGTATTATGCATGCAAAATGCATTATATGGCAATATGCATCCCAGAATTAGTGCATTTTGCGTGGGACGCATTGTATAAGAATGTGAAATATAAGTTAATTTAGGCCATAATTAGTAACTGTTCGTTTCCTGGCATATGATTGGTACACGGTATTTGAAAAGCTTAGTACATTTTTATCACTGAACTCCAGAAATATTTATCCGTTCAGTAAGAACTTAATTCCTACATAAGGGCTATTAGGGCCGCGACGGGTGAATATTATAGACAATGGAATGCAAAAGTTTTCGTGAAAATCTGCTGTCAGTTATTAAATGTTTAGGTATTTGTAATGCTTGTCTATATAAAGTATTACTCTTACGACAGACCATAAAATAACATTCCGTACATATATCGCTTTTCTTTTCTTTTCTTTTCTTTTTTGTCGTATAGAGAGTTCAGTGGCATACAGTAACCTCGGACACCCGGGTTCACAAAGGACGGAGCCCGGCGAGGCGTCCCATCATAAGCTGGGGAGGTTTCATTTTTACGGCACCTGACACATGCCTCATTTTATAAGGAAATATACAGTTATAATTAATAGCCTTTGTAACGGTGGACAGCGTGTATTTTTACTACTTTCATTGTGAAATTCTAGGTACGCGTTCTGCGAAAGGTATCAAGCTAATGACTGAACTACTTTACTGATTCCTGGTTTTTCCTATTTTATGTCACCTTTCCGCGCATTGCCCGCGTTCATCTTCGGATCTCATGCTTTTAGTGCGCATTCACGGAGCGTCACCAAGAGCTGAAATAAAACAAAGACTTATTTTAAATTACTCAGCTTTCCTTTCAAATACAGTTATTAATGTATTACTTATAATAAAGTTCTAACCGGCATTTTTAACCGTTTTTTAAACCTTTTTACTTAAACGTGAAAAGTATTTTTATGATATGTTCCAGTGGTTTTTAAAGATGGTGCTTAAAATGCTGCCTTTTGTTTGCACAGATAGTCTTCTTTCTACCTTACAACGAAACGCGTTATGTCCTGGCTTATTAAGCAGGCTGTAAAATAGAGACGATGCATTTATAAGGAGATGATTAATCAGTCTGACAAAATCTGTTAAACTCAATGTGCAATCTCATTGAAACCAGGGCATTTAATGAACGAATGACATGATCTGATCTTTTTGTCGTTGTTAAACTGTTTTGCAGTGGGCATGTGGCCCGGTTACGTTTAATATGTCATTTCGTTTATCATTTTTTGTGCTTTTTAACTTGACCTGGGAGGAACGGACTATTGCATTCATCGTGGAAATGACAAGGCGGCGTGCGGCCCTGACCGCCCCGTGGTCAGAGAGTACCGGAGTGTACCCAAACAGCTGTTCGCCACAACACCCTGCCCTCGCTGTCAGAGAGTGTTTACATCACAGCCGGACTCCCCCAGGAGATGGATTACGAGTGTTTCATGAATGATTCAGAGCCATTATTAATGTTTGTGCTGGGATGGAGAGAGCGAGAGATGGAGGGTGGGATTTGTCTGGGGCCGTCCGCGGTTAACGTGGCGTGACCGAGCTCAGTTTGCCCGTGCTAAATTAGAGAGCAGGTCAGACGGCCGTCGGTGGGGAGCCAATAAGGCAGAGTATGTGAGTCCATGTGTGTATGTGCGCCTGTGTGTGCGTATGCATGCACGTGTATGAATACATCTGTGAGTGTGTGTGTGCATGCATATATGTGAGTGTGTCTGTGAGAGAATGTGTGTGTGTTTGTGCATGCGTATGTGTGCCTGTGCATCTGTTTGTGTGTGAATGCATCTGTGAGTGTGCATACTTGTGTAAGTGTGCGTTTGTGTGTGTGTGTGGATACGGGACTCTTTTTTTTGTGCTTCTGCCAGGCTGTCCTGTCAGAAAGCTGTCACACTGCCCCCGGTGTAATGGGGGTTGTGCCCTTGGTGGGTGGGTTGGAGTGTATGTCTCTGTTTAGTGCGGTTTATTTGCTGCCACGTCCGGACACCGTGCTGTGCAGTGTGGTGAAGGTGAGTGGGGCAGCTGTGGTGGTTCTCGGCGCTTTGCCTGTTCCTATCCTGTGATTGTGTCCGCTGCCAGGATTCGCACCCTTTCACCACGCAGTCCTGGGTCTCTTTGAATACGCAGCCTACACCACATGTCCTGTTCCTGCCCTCGTATCTGTCTGAAGCCCCCTCAGCCGTGGCGCCCCCCCCAGAATGCCACGTTCTGCCGCACTGTGATAACGCGCCCCCCCCCCCCCCCCCCCCCGGGGCGCCCCCCCCAACCCGGAGGGCCCCGTTGGGCCCAGGTGGGCACACCCG
>JAODJX010000007.1:19751471-19761520 GCA_026776945.1 Isichthys henryi | reverse complement strand
TGACAGTCTGTGGAGGCCTCAGCCGCCGAAGCGGCACCAGCTCCTGGATCCCTTTGTGTCCTGTGGGCGTAGCTGGAATCCGGCCCTAGATTCCTGTGGAGCCGGGCTGCATGAATGTGCTGCACTTTTGTCGGGACTCAGATGCCAGCTTTATGCCGGTGCGGTGACAGCGAGTGGCTTGTGTGCGAGGCTTCTGCAGAAGGTGTTTCTTTCCCTTCATGATTTCCAGAATGACTCCAGGTCTGGCTGCCATGTTGACTTTTAAACCGAGCAGGACTACAGCAAGAATCTGACATCAAAATAAACCCCGGCGTGAACACTGTTCGCGTGACAAGCAGTTTGGGAGTGACATGACCACAGGACTCCATCTTGGAACACAAGCCCCATAAATTCACAGGTTCTCTTCTTTAGCCGCTGTGCTTCTCTTTAGTTTGATCCACCTACGCTCCATTGCTTCTAACACAGATGAGCATTCAGAGGGAACCTGGAGCCTGGCCGGGGGTGTGTGAGTTTCAAATAGTGGGGGGGCCACAGTGCATGTTTTCAGCTTCCTGCCTGCCTCTGACCTCGTCAATCATGGTGTCTGGATTTGGGGATAAGAGAGACCACATTTGTCAATGACTGCAGCTCCCAAACATCCCTGTTTCCTCCCAGTGCTGAATCCAGGTGCTGTGGGGGTCAGTATGGAGCAGATTTGAACTGCATGTTTAAGATGAGCTCCAGGTCGTCATCTCCTGCATCTGAGACACATTGTCCTGCAAGCATTTGGCCTTTATTACAGTCATGAGTGCTGCGTTAATGAGTCACAATAAACGCAAATAAATTTTTACACAGAGTGAGAAACACATATTAAATATGTCTTGTTATTCATTCCATTCTGGTTTATAATGATATGAAAATACTACACATTAATACAAATTAATACATCATTTTATAAAAAAATTTATTGATTTAATGGGCACAAGCAAATCATTCTGCAGATGCCATACAGTTAATTTTGAAATCATATGTTAGCTTATCACATTGAAATATTTAAAACTAATCAGAGAAATCATAGAGAAATTTCAAATAGGCTGTGGACACAAGAAGAGCTCTCGTGTGTTGTTGCTAAGAAGATTAACAGAAGATCAGTGGGCTTGCAGTTATGATGTCACAGTGTCAGGGTCCAGTGTATTTATCAGTCTGTCTGTATCTTCATGGTGTAGGAGGTCCGGTGTTCGCGGTTGGGGGTGGTTTGTGGCTCCGCAGGTTCAGCCTCTCTGGCTGTGATCAGAAGGTCGCCACCCACGATCCCTGGCCAGGGATCCTGTGCTTGGCCAAATAGCCACATCTGCATTGAGTCCTTATGCAAGGACACCCTGAAAAATGCTCTAGGGGTGAGGGATGGCCAGCTGATCCCATGCTCAGCCCCCAAGATTCACTCTCACCCCTCTCTCTCTCTCTTTCTGTCATATATATATATTTATATATATATGTCTGTTTGTGTGTGTGTTTGTCAATGGAGGGCATGATGAGATATGTGAAAAAACACTCATTCTCACAGTAATGCAAGTAAAGCATCATTTACATTTTATGTACTTTTTAAATCTGTTTCCACTATATTTACTTTGTTTGCACTGTCTGTACTGTCTTTGTATTTTGTCTGTTTGGCACTATATGTATGTTCATCTGTGTACTATGTTCTTGCTGCTGTATGGACCAGAATTTCCCCCTCGGCTCAATAAAGTCCATGTTAGTCTTCATTTCTTTTGTAACCCTTGCATTTGGTCACAATGCTGCCAGCACGAGACGTCCCGGCCGAGGGTCAGGGCTTCCGGGCTCCGTGGAAAATGAGCTTGTCTCATGATGTCTTCAGGCCTGGACGATTGTGAAATGTGAGAGCAATGGGTGGGATAAGCATGAGAAATTAGAGTGAGGATGAGACTCAGGACGTCGTTCCGACAAGTTCAGCCGGGAGATCAACTACAGTGCTGGACGTCCGTGGGATCTTTTAGCTCGAATTTGACCAGTATCTGCAATGTTTGGATCTAACTTAAGCACGGTCATTAAGCTGGTGGATACAGTGACCTGCCTGTGCTTTTATGTGGCCTATGCATGCTCCTGTTCATCTGTAAGAGTAATGGCTTCTCCATGTCCTCCAGGAATAGGGAGAAGAGGAGGCCAGGCAGCCATGGGGAAGAACCAGGACTAGGATAAACAAGGGAGTGACGGAGGAGGAGGGGGAACAAGGTACATTGGCAAAGAGTGCCGCAGAAGGTGACTGGATGAAAGCCCCCCCACCCCCAGTGAGATGGCCTCCAACTTCAACGACATCGTCAAGCAAGGCTACGTGCGGATGAGGAGCCGCAAGCTGGGGGTGAGTGTGCCTCTGTGGGGTTTTGCCCTAGGCAAGATTTCAGTGCTGGGGGTGAAGTTTGCTTGGGGCTGGGAACAGGGTGGAGGCAGCATCGATGATAATGTAAGTCAGCACCTCCTCAAAAGATGATGTCCTAGACAGCCGTCCATGTTGCCTAATGCATGGGTTGACCGGCACTGCATGCGGCACCTACATAAACCTCTGGTACTCAGGTGGGTAGGACGTTCTTCACAGTGGATTCTGGGGTTGTCCGAGGT
This sequence comes from Isichthys henryi, assembly GCA_026776945.1. NCBI lineage: Eukaryota > Metazoa > Chordata > Actinopteri > Osteoglossiformes > Mormyridae > Isichthys > Isichthys henryi. The sequence continues at coordinate 19,758,907 of JAODJX010000007.1, read as the reverse complement.
GTGTTCTTGCTCCGTGTGTTCTTGCTTCAGCGCTTGCATGGACAAGGTGTTTGGCAGAGTTGTGGGGTCCAGTGGCTGTAGAGCATCTGTTGGTGACAAAAGATTTACCGATCTTGATTTTGCTGATGATACTGTGACCTTCTCAGAGTCAATTGAGGCACTGATCAGGACTCTTGAGAGACTGAGCAAGGAGTCTAAGTGCCTGGGCTTGCGAGTGTCCTGGATCAAATCCAAGATCCAGGCCTTTAATGACCTCTTGGGCACAGCCATAAACAGTGTGTCTGTCTGCAGACATTCAGCACTGAAAGATTCACTTACTTAGGCAGCGACATTCATGGCTCTGGGGACTCTTCCTATGAAGTCAGTAGACGGATTGGGAGAACATGGGAGGTCATGAGGTCACTGGAAAGGGGTGTGTGGTGCTCCCAAAGGTCCAAATCTTTAGAGTCCTGGTGCTCCCAGTTTTGCTGTATGGCTGTGAGACATGGATGCTATCCAGTGACCTGAGACGAAGACTGAACTCCTTCGGTACTGAGTCTCTTTGCAGAATGCTTGGGTACTGTTGGTTTGACTTTGTGCCGATCAAGCAGTTACTCAGGGAGTCCCAAGTGAGGCACATTGCCTGCACTGTGAGGAGGTGTCAGTTACGGCACTACGAACATGTGGTGCAATTCCCTGAGGGTAATTCGGCTCACAGGATCCTCATTGCTGAGGACCTGAGCAGCTGGACCAGGCCAAAGGGACACTCACATAGCACCTGGCTGCGGCAGACAGACGGCCATTTCCGGAGGGTGGGACTGGACTGCGTGTCAGTCTGGGGAGTCACCAACTGGAATCTTGAAGTGTTTCATCTGTGGTGGGCACGACAATGTGCTATACCAGTGCATGCTCCCCCACCTGACTCGACCTGTAGGAAGCTGTGAGGGGGCAGGGCATTGTGTTTCAGGTTCAGGGTGTTTACGGTTGTGTGTGTTTTGACTTTCTTGTGGTATTTCGTGCAATGTAGAGCAGAGTGATATGTCCATAAAGGTGGGAAACTCCTGCGATATGAATCCTAGATTGACTGGTGTCTACTGGGCCTGAATTGGCCACTTGATGGATTAGCCACTTGTTTGATTGGACACTTGCTGGTTTAGCCTCTTGCTGGATTGGCCTTTTGCTTGATTGTAGGACTGCCGCAATTAGTCGACGTAACCCATGACATCGATGCTGAAAATAGGTCGACATCGATATTTTAAAATGGTGCACTGTTTTGTAAGATTATTATAAGAAAATGTTTTGTAAGGTATTTTTTAAATTGGTTCTAAAACATTTCAGTTTATTAAAACAGATGTTTTCCTTTAATATCACTGCATAATTATGGAAGTATTTCAAATTGTCACAAAACAAAAAGGTGGATGTGCAAAGTTTCAATGGCATACCACAGAGTCACTAGTGCTACGCAACAGCATCTGAAGTGGAAACACACAGCCCTTTTCTGGATGATGGACCACCAGAATATGCAAAACGTAGTTGTCTAGGCCTGCTTGTTAAATTACTATTAGTAGTGAGAGCTTTCTAATGACTTTGCCTTTGTTGCTGCTAAATACATTCATATTACTAAAACCATATAGTTGTCTGCCTGCTACCTGAGAATTTTCATTGAATAAGTGTTTTTGAAAATGTTTAGGCAAAAATTTGGGCTTATTCTACATTGATTGATGGTGCCAGTGTGTGTGCGTTCATGGTCGTTGGGACCAGTGTTGTTGTGGTAAACTAAAACTGAAACAGAATTCACATTTAATAAAATAAAAACTTGTGAACTGAAATAAAAATGAAAACTAAATTTACCAAAGAAACTGCAAAAAGTAGGCCTACCGCTATCCACCAATGTCTTTTTACCTTGTTTAACCACAATATCTCCTCTTTTAAAATATGTGGCTGTTGAATTGTTCCTTTCTTCACTGTGACTTACGCTTCCATGGTGTCCCAAAACAGTCACATGTGGCACGCTCTGCTAATCAAATTTAATAAACATAAGGATATGCTGAATTTATACAGATTACTAACTTTTCAGTGTCCAAATATATGTCTCATTAATATTTTAGACATACTACTAATCTGCGTATCACATTGTGGGTGAAAATAGTGTCAGTATAGTTCCGAAAATCCATTGTCAATTATCTAGAGTGGCATGCAGCTTGTTCCTGTTAAAATACAATTAACTTAAATGTAGATCAGTTTTATTTTCTAGAGGAAAACTAATAGTTTAGATTAATCAAGCAATTGGTAAAATAGTTGATAGATTAATTGATAGAAAAATAGTTGTTAGTGGCAGCCCTAGTTGATTGGCCTCTTGCTGGATTGGCCTCTCGCTGGATTGGCTATTTGCTGAACTGGCTGCTCGCTGGATTGGCTATTTGCTGCACTGGCCATTTGCTGAATTGGCCATTTGCTGGATTGACCTCTAGCTGAATTGGAGTGCAGTTAAAGTCATTCTTGACTCAAGTTCATGACCCAATAAAGTTCTTTCATTCATAAACTTTCACTTGTTAATAGTTTCTCAGCCGTAAAAATCTACAGCTATTCCAGGCTTTATTTAATTACAGGATTTAGTTAATTCAAAAAGGGGGGTTGCCTAAGGGAGATTTGGCTCAATATGTTAGAATTTCTTTCCATTAATAAAACCTTAGCTTGCAGCTAATCATGATGATACTATTAACACATTAAAGGAATACAGTAACTCATAAATTAGATAGTAATTGACAATCCAGCTTTCCGAATTATCAATTAGGCAATTCATATATTAGCAAAATAATGTATAAAACCAGTCTATTAAGGGATTCAAGGGATTTAAGGGTTTTATTTGTCACATGCAAGGTACTCAAGCAGAACAATCAACAAAATATGTTTATGTGTGATACACTTACTCATTATATTTGTTTCAGTCTTTCTGTATGGACACATGCAGTGACTGTGTGTGTGTGTGTGTGTGTGTGTGTGCACGTCTTTCTCAATGAGCAGTGGCCCATTTAGCCTGGGACTGACTTCATGCTATCACTGGTGCGTGTTTGACAGATGATTCACTAACGGTGGAGAGTATGAACATGTCAGGGTAATGGACTGCAGGCTGCCGTCGGCTTGCACAGAGTTCCCTTCCGGGACGGGGGTAGATCTCACAGCTGGAGCCGCTGAGCAGGCTGTAGGGGAGCATGACGAAGTCGGCTCAGTCTGTCGTCATAGAGGTCTAAGCAGGAACAAAGGGCTTGTGTGCTTATCCGTTGCATGATAATCACCAAGGAGAAACGGTAAGACTGTGCGCTCATGGAATTATTTTCCTGGCTTAATGGGCTTCCTAGTGGATGCCGTTTCAGTTTTTATACCTCTGAACCTGTCCTTAGTGGGGTGTCTTGTCTCAGGACGGCTTGTTTCAGGCTGTCAGTATCTGGGGAAGTAAGGAGCATTTCTGACAGCTACCCAGTACTATTGCTTTCTGCTGGGCCTGGCAAGGGAGCAGGTCCGGGACACTCCTGGGTTCTGATAGCCGGGCCTGGTTAATGACCCCTAAACCTGCTTTTGTTTTCACTCTCAGCTGCTGCTGACATGCAGACATTTGGACCGTTGGACTATCACACTGTGTATATAAACCCTTTTGTCCAGCCCCTCTGTTTTGCAACGTCTGCTTTTCATTTGCATTTACTATTACGGTAAATCCTCCGATTGTGAGCATAAATCATTCCGGAAACATGCTCGTACTCCAAAGCACTCGTATATCAAAGCGAATTTTCCCTTTAGAAATAATGGAAACTCAGACGATTCGTTCCACAACCCAAAAATATTCATATAAAAATTATTAATACAAAATATAAAGTAAAAATAAATAAAACAAATTAATTTACACTTTACTTTTGAAAAGAATCGTGGATGGTGTGAAGGACACGAGAGAGAGGAGAGGAGAGGAGGAGCGTTATTTTGTAGGACGACTTTCACTATAACTAACGGGACTGAGGCACACCGATGACTACCCATAATCCCGCAGCGAGAGAGAGAGAAGAACCATTGGCTCAGCTGTGATCACGTGACGCTCGGCAGACAAAGCGTTTACGTAATGCTCATATCGCAAGACCTCACTCGTTTTTCAAGTTAAAATTTATTTATGAAATTTGCTCGTTTTGCAAAACACTCACAGACCAAGTTACTCGCAATCCGAGGTTTGACTGTATTTAGCAGACTGTACTTCATCCCAAGCGACGTACAAGTGAGGCGAATAGTACATTACAAACATTCGGCTGTCAAGGAATCGGCTAAGCGTAAGTACCGCAAGCTGAGCTTTCAGTGAATGCCCAGATACAAGTGTTTCACACACCAAGTCCTGTGATCCTCCCCCTGTCACTTCCTGTCTATATGCTGCACCCTGATACTGAAGGAACATCATTCTGTGTCACCGTATACCCGTGTATCGAGGTATGACGGTAAAGCCCACTTGACTTGACTAGGCCCATTTCTGTTAGGCCTTGAGTGTCAGGTACACACGCCTTCCTTTTCTCTGCTCAGCATGTTACGCAGTCCTAAAGATTGCCAATCATCCTGCCTTTTTACAGTTTAGAGCAAGTCGCTTGACTTCCTTGCCCCACCTGCAGTGCATGCTGGGTACTCTGAGTGTTGAGTTCCTCCCCATCTTGGTGGCTTTGTAACACTGTTCTGAGATCTGTCCTTCACAAGCCATCACTGTCTGATGCTGTATGGCTCCGCCTGCTGTCTGTCGTCGATACGTCTTTACTGGGTTGGGCGGTGCCATGTTTTGGAATAGCCTGTATTTTTTTCCCCAGCACTTTCACCTCTTATTGGCTGACGATGCCCTGAATAGAAATAATGATACAAATTAGTAAACAGCTAAAAAAAAAGATCTATTAATAGAAACCAGCACAGGGAGGGTAATAATATATTAACGCATGGAGCCAGTCACCCCAGAAAGGAGGATGGAATCATACTGTACTTCGCTATCGTTCCAGCGGGACTGTAGGTTTATCGAGCAGCTGTACGTGAGAAGCAGCCCAAAGAGGTGTCTCTGTTCCCTGGGACTAATCTGACATTCTTCCATCCCTGGCAGACACCTTCAGCAAAATACACATATGTGAGGTGCTCAGTTCTTTTTCAGGTGGGTATATTTACATTTAATTAGCAGATACTTTTATCAAAAAAGAAAATCCAGCAACCTTCCAAGTACAGAGACAGTATCATAAGTTGCTGATCTGCACCCTGCCCTTTGATAGGTGAGGTTTTCAGAGATTGGGGTGCGTTTCCACATCTTCCCCGTGTCTGCGGCCGTTTCATGCGTGTGTGTTTGTGCGAGCGTTTCGGGGATGTGATCGTCTGACCGAACTAAAAGAATCTTCCAGTCTGATTTCAGGGCCTTGTTGCAATCGGTAACCACAGAAGTGTAATTAGCGCTCGACCCAGCCTTGCGTCCCTACCAGGGTCACTTGTCCCGCCTGGTGTGGCCTCTGGGCCTCCCCATCACAGCTGGCATGTCTGTTGTCCAGAGATGAAAACCCAGCAGAATTTGTGGGGTATGGCTTGTTTTGGCCTCTCTTCATTGTAAGATCTGCTTATGGGTTTGAATGCGGGACCACATCTTTGCTCTACATTATATTGGTAAAAATAGCCATTTATACATGGTGCAGCTTTAAAAAATGGCCGCCATAACAATGTGTTACTTGTCAGGTATTCTGTTTCACACAGGTGGCGCATTATCCCTGTTCTTCTATGCCACTACAATCTGTCAGTGGTCACCAGGGGGCGCTGTGTGACTTTAGGCTGCTGCGTCAATTTTTTCTGTCCAACCCAACCGAATGGTTAAATGTCTAAAAGCTGATGAGAGGAGGGAAATAGTTCAGCTTTGCCTCGGGGTTCTGCGTGGCATGCTGCTTGGTGTCCTTGCTGGGTGAGGCTCTCTCTTTAGGTTGTTCTTTAGGTAGGACGAGGCAGCCTAACAGGCCGCTACCTGCCCTGCCCCCTCTCTCCAGGGCTCTTGGTGACAGATGAGGGGGGCACAAAATGGAGAGGGTGTATATATGAACGTGAAGCTCCGTGACTATCACCATCCATTGACACGTATCTGACTGCAGGGCAGAATAGCCTGCAGCGTCCCCCGTCCATCAGGAATGACCTCTGTAAAGGGGCAGGAGACGCAGCCTGTCGCAGCCTGTGAAGGTCACCCTACTTGTAAACACCTATAGCAAACACCAGTCTGTCAAGGTGATGCTTTCCACGAACAGCCTATGAAATTCTCCCTCTGTGCCGGAACCGTCCGGCAGTAAGAATGGAATTCTTCCACTTAGTAAGAAATAATCCCTCATAGTGTTTAACTTACATTAACCTCAAATCATTGCTTGTTTAACTGAGCAGGTATCTGGCTCACAGAATGGCCTTTTACCATTTCTGCTATATTTTTAATAAATTCATCTCTGTTTTTACTTTTCTGACCACAGTGAATGGTTGGAAGATGGATGGATGGATATAAATAAATTAAAGGTTGCATAAATTCTGCTCTACGTAGATTTCCACTACAGATTAAAGACACGTTTCTTGGTAAAATGTGTTCCCACCTCTAGGCTCTAACAGTTGCCAGAGGCCTCTCTGTAGAAGGTATTAAAGAATCATGTGACCTTTTAAAGGGATTTTGATTGGCTTATTTTTCCCCTCCAGGGTCTTTTGAACAACTTTTGCCAGAGAAAGTAAAACTTCGATTTCTGACAGTCAACATCAGAGGAGTTGCAATTAATCCTTGGCAGTTAATGACTTCATCTTTTAATTTAAGTATTTTTAATGGACATAATGACAGGGCAGTAATGAAGGCCTTAAATAGTTTGTCAAGGTGTGAAGGCTGGATATGAAACCATGGCATTAATCTCGGTGATGTCTTTGTGACAGTGCAATCTCTCTCTCACTCTCTCTCTCTCTCTCTCTCTCTCTCCCTTTCTCTCTCTCTTTTTCATATAGATACATATTTAAGTTTCACATTTAAGTTTTCGTTGCCTGGGCCTCTGCTGTTGACACCCTAATCCAGGAATCTAATCTGAAACATTATTTTAAATAGGAATGATATATTTAAAATAAAACGTGTAAACAGACTGGCTATCTTAGTCTAGCTGAACGAAATCTCCCGATAAGGAACGGTGTAAAAAATAACAAGATAACTGCTAGCATTCACGAATGAGGACATACATGCGTAGTCTACACACTACAGCCCTGCGCGGGACTGTTTCTTTAATCCCGCTCCCTCCCGCTGAATTTCTGACCATTACCACCCGCTCCCGCTGTCTGTCTCTGTCATTCCTGCCCGCTCCCGCAATATTTCTGTCCAATACCGCCACACCTGCAGATCCATTAACGGATATACTGTATGATGAAATAAGTTTATATGCATTAAATGTTTTATTCCAATAGAACAAGAA
>JAODJX010000007.1:19738194-19751190 GCA_026776945.1 Isichthys henryi | reverse complement strand
TAACACAAAATAAATGACATCAGTTACATTCTCCATCCTGCCAAAAATCTTGGGACCCGCTGTCTATTTTTAGCCGCCCACTCCCACCCGCGGCAACCTTAAAACCCCCCGCTCCCGCGAGATTTCCGTTGGGTCCCGCGGGATCCGTGGGATTCCAGTCCCAATGCAGGGCTCTACTATACACCACAAAGTGTGGTTCTCCAAAGTGACAGGCAGTAGCTTCAAACCCCAGCTCTTCTTCCATGTTTGGCTTTGTGGTGTTTTTAATTAGCAACTGTTTCTTATGACCCATGCCACACAAATCCAAGCAAAAATAAAAGGGGGGAAAAATTTGTATATCATTTGAATAAAAAAAAATTATAATATTGATTTGAGAATTCAGGTTTTTTCCTAGAGCTATTATTAATGATAAAATTGCTGTACTGTTGGTCTCTGTGCCCCATTGTAGGAATGTTGCAGTTGCTGAGTAAAATCTCCGCTCTGGATAGGAATCAGCAGTCAGACGCGGGATCACAAAGAATCGGTGCTAAAATGAAGATGAAGGAGTTTTCCATAGATGGCAGCAGCCAAGTGCGTCAGATGCATAGATTAGAAGAAATGTGCATTTCAAAGACTGCGGAAAGTCCCAAAACGATGTGATATCACACTGTCCAGCATGTGCCTTGAAGCCTGGGGGGGGGGCAGCCCCCGCACTGAAGGAGCATAAGGGCTCAGCCACTCCAAGCTTAAACCTGATCTGCACAAGGAGGTCAAATTATCATGCGTGGTTTTGAATTACAATTACTGTAAAAATGTAAAAGAGTCATTTGTCAGGATGTAATGAAAGTGTTCTTAGGGAAAACCATCACAAGGGGCTGTTAATGTATGAGTGAATTAAACATGCAGATTGCTCCTGTTCTCCAGCTTTGCAGAACATCTTGTCTTGTGTTCCACCCTCCTGGGTTCTAACTATCCCCTTAACTGCGTCCTGGGCCAGGCTTCTCGCTCTGCGCTCAAGCTGTTCCTGGCTGTATCTACCTTTCTCAGAATGCCGTCTGCTCCCGCGGTACCCAAAGCACACAAGTCTTTATGTGGCACGGATGTTATCGATCTACCGCTTGACTCCATATCACGGGCTGTCCTCGAAGAGGGTGGGAAACACATTGACTCAGTGTGACATCTGATTCGATGTAATGGTTCTCCGTGAGGGAAAGAAGACATGCAGTTTAATGGAGTTAATTAGTTTCATTTGAATCTGTGGCCTGAAAGCCCAGCATTGGGCGGGAGGGACCTGATTAAGTGGCAAAGTGACTGATTAGACATGAAGGGGCAGGTGCTTTGCCTTTTGCAGTGGCATACACTGGGTGTCTTGTGAGCACTGTACAGCATTGCTGTCTGTGTTTTGAGAGGGATTTAGAGCTGTTAGACAGGGGCATATACAGGGGCGCTACTGATAACTGATTGGCCCCCGGAATATCACTTACCCTGTCACTCACCAATTCAAAGCATATCATTGGCTATTGATAAGGTTGGCCCCTCTGATGCCTCCCACCCTATAAAATCCCGGAATCGTGCCTGATGTGAGTAGAGGAGGGAAAGGAAATGCACAAGAAGGGTAGTATCCCAATGGCACTTTGTTTCTGGTGGAAACACTGAAATCTGTCAAAGAAATCTCTGTTTAATTCATTCGATGAATGTTATTTTTTGGAGCATGATTGGCTGCCAGAAGATTGAAAGTGCTAGAGGTGATTTTGGTGACAGCCAAGGCTACAAAGGTGAGCGATTAACTGCCATTTTACCACGTCGGCCAAGGGACTGGGCTGCAGTCATAGTACGCTGGAGTTAAGGCAGCAGAATGAAACAGCATCTACCCACCCTGAAGCAGTAGCTGCAACCTCTGCAGGAGATGGAGGATCTCTGCTTGTTTCTTCACTAAAGAACCAAGCCAGCTGATTTCAAATGTGTAAGATGCAAACATATACCCACCCTGCCCAGTTCGGCCTAGTTCTGCCCCATCAGGAGGTGGGTAGAGGGTAATTTATGGGCAGCTCATGTTAAAATTTTCCTCTAAAACCCACCCCCCCCAAGCCGATCTCCCTGAATCGTCGATCACAGTTAAGTTCTCCAGTGAAGCGTCGCTTCCTGCTTCTTCACGTGTTACGATAATAAAGGCTATAAGTCAGTACGGCGGTGGTGTGTTGCCCGTCTGTACTGGCACGAAAGCCAGCGTCGCACGGAGGCTTAAACTGTGAAATTGCACTAAAAGTGCAAACAGCTTCATCTGCTGTGGCTGTTATTGGTGCTCATTAAAAAGACATTAGCTAGATGATGAACTATGCAGGGTGATGAACAGCTCCCTCAACATGCTCCTCACTGTCAGCTCTCCAGAAGCTTCCGAACACACTCCCTCATGCCTCGGAAAGGGTGATACGGTGGGGGGGGGGGGCACACTAACAGCGTGTTAAACGACTGAGCAAAGACTTCCTGCCTCCTAGGTGTGGAATCTATTTCTCCGCAAAGACCAGGCCTAACTAGCTTGTTAACAACTGACTAACCTGCTATGTCAGGTGTGCTAACATCTAACTTTAGGTATAATTCATGCTTTATAATGTCACCCAGAATCTCTGTGGATTCAGAAAAATGTTTGCTTAAGAAAAAAAATGGAAGGTTCTCTTGTTTTTAGATGGTTGGCATTAAGAATGAATGAATTTGTGGTTTAAAAGTCTGCATGCCTTTTATCCCAGGAAATACCAGGTTTTGTGACACTGCAGGTGTTTGTGTTTGTTTTTCTGCAGTGTGCAGGCGTGCAGTTGAGTGCTTTTTGACTTCAGTATTGCCATCCGTCCATCCATCCATCTTCTGTCCTCTTATCCTGACCAGAGTCATAAGTCCAGTATTACCAATAGGAACTAATTTTCTAATTAATTGTCTAATTTACTATGAATTAATCATTTGTGCCACTTTATCCGTATCATACTTAAAGGATATACGTGTGCGACGTGTGTGGGTTTATGGGTATGCGTGTGTGACTTTCATCTGCGGCTTAAGAGAGGAAGTGAGAACGCAGGCTGAGCCAGTTTCCCTGGCAACACAGGGCCTGTTTGTGGGGGACTTGCGTGCGTGAAAGAGACGCCCCTGCATAAGGCGCTATAACCTGAGGACGTGATGTCCCCGCAGCAGTGTCATGTCAGCTCGCATCTCTGCATGCGGGTTTCGCATTATTCCTGCATGACTGCAAATGTCTGCTTTTTCCCATTATGCTCTGTAAAACTGCCTGAAATGCGACATGTTATCTCGGGTAAGATATGTCTGAGAATTAATTCCTATTCCGTTCCTTTGGGGATACGGATTTAATGACAGAGTGACATACCTACCCACCCCGCAGGGGATGGTCTTCTTATAAAAATAAGCATCCTGCCAGCCGGCCTGTTTCAAGTCGTGTGTAAGATCTTTCCCAAGTTTCTGAGTGATTGAAGTGATCAGTAGCTGAGTTGCCTGTGAGGATTCGTTCGTTGAAACATCTTTATTAAAAATGGCGCAGTTAAAAACTGGCTGCAGTGCGTTTTTGAATCATTGGTTGGTTTAAAGTCTGTTTTAAAAACAGGACGCTCATCCTTTTATTAATATATGGCGTGGATCTCCCGTGAAGTTAAAAAGAGCTGTATGCCACACTGCCCTGCTCCTCCCTGCTTCATGTGCGTTTATCTGTGAAGCCCCCGCTGCGTACGTGACGCCGTGGCTGAGTGAGTGTGTCCGTGTGATACTTGCTGGTTTTTCGCAAAAACACTCTGATGCCCTTTGCGTGAAAGTGACACCCCAATTTAACACCACATGTGACCTGTCGCCGAGTTAATGTGTTTGACCCCACACGTGACGGCGCTGTGTCTCTTCAAGGATACAAAGGATTTAAAAGCATAGTTGTCATTTATACAAGTACAAATACAATGAAATATTTGCTTGCGCCTCTCCCTTATACAACATAAAACAATAAAGAGCGGTAAATGGGAAATAAGAGAGTAGTGCGAACAATAACATACATGCAATATATACAGTATACAGACTATATACCTGCAATGACTACAATATACCTGCAATATACGTACATGCCATACATGAATGATAACAAGGAGCCGGGGTTACAGTGTGAATGACATGACGTTGGGTGACAGTGACATCATCCTAACCCGCCCGCTGCCGTTTCTCCTGCCCCTTCAGATTTACCGACGCTGCTGGTTGGTATTCAAGAAATCCTCCAGCAAAGGTCCCCGACGCCTGGAGAAATACCCCGATGAGAAGTCGGCCTACATCAGAAGCTGCTCCAAGGTAGCGGCCCAGCGGTCCGGCACAGACCCCTACTGCTGCCTCATCGCTCTTCTCCTCCGCTTTCCCGCTCCTTGTCTCCTTACATTTTTCCCTCCTAACCCCCCACCCCCATTTCGGTCTTTGTTCTCTGTCAGTTAATCCCAGCTTTCCTATGGTCGCTGTCATTTGTCAGCACCTCTCTCTCTAAGTCTCTCTCTCTCCCCATTTTCTCGGTCAGGTGACGGAGATTGGCGACGTGAAGGCCGTGACCAGGATCCCGCGGGAGACCAAGAAGCAGGCGGTGGCCATCGTCCTTCCGGACGATTCCACCCGCACCTTCACCTGCGACTCAGGTGAGTCGGAGATGTTCAGCCCAGATGAGCTTCTGCCCTGCACCGTAACGGGTCCTCCTCTCCTTCTGGACAGCCAGCTGTCTTCCCAAAGAAAGTCAGCTCGCTCAATCCTGTTCCTGCTCCATGTCCTTTCCTAATTCAGGGGTGATTTAGAGCATGTTTTAAAAACAGCACCTTCATTCTTTTGTCAATATATGGCATCGGACTCCTGTGATGTTAAAAACAGCTCTATGCTGTGGGGCTTCTTATACTTGCTTGATGTGTGTTTATCTGTGAATATCGGCTAAAATTGCCAAGTGTTATGGCTCTTGCCTGCCCGTCAGTGGAAGGAACCATTCTTTCAGTCGCCGTTTGAGACAGAATATCAGATATCAATAGAATATCAATTTGTGAGCAGTTATATTTGAAAAATCCACTGTTCTGGCCATGACTCAACCCTTCAAAGGATCAGCTGGAGATTCCTTCTGTTCCCCCTCAGAGCTTGAAGCAGAGGATTGGTTCAAGACCCTTTCTATCGAGTGCTTGGGAAACCGGCTCAACGACATCAGTCTGGGGGAGCCTGACCTGCTGGCTGCGGGGCTGCAGTGTGAGCATACTGGTGAGCGCCTACGGCTGCGTCTGCAGCTGGGTGCATGTCTGGCCACCGTGCGGCGACCACGTCCGTCTGACCGCCTGTTGTTTCTCTGTGTTTTTGTGGCAGAGCGCTTCAACGTGTTCTTATTACCCTGTCCCAACCTGGACATCTACGGCGAATGCACGATGCAGATCACGCACGAGAACATCTACCTGTGGGACATCCACAACCCCCGCACCAAGCTGGTCACGTGGCCGCTCTGCTCGCTAAGGCGCTACGGCCGCGATGCCACGCGCTTCACGTTTGAGGCCGGCAGGTGATTGGGGGGGGGTGCGATACCACTCGCTTCCTTCGTCAGGCCCAGCATGTTTTCATGGTCGGGTTTTTTATGAAGCGCTAAGCTGACAGGCCAAGGTCAGGCCGGTAAAGCCCCTTCGATTGGAGAGGTGTGGAAGGACAGGCGAGCGCTTGACGGCTGCTGAGGCCTTGCGAGCCGCCCTCCCAGCCATCCCCAAGGTGATTTACACAAGCCAGCGTCACGGGGCGCAGGGACAGGAAGATTGAACAGATTAGGGGAAAGTCATTGCTTGACACACATGTCTTATCTCGTCCTTCTCTTTTCATTCTTAGTGATGAAAAGAAGACAAAATTCATTGCTCTGGCGGGGCATCCCTCAAAGGACAAAAGACTTGTGTGGCAGTAGCTGGGAAAAAGGCAGTATGCTACCTCCTGGTGGCAGTTTTATGTACTACAGAAAATCGATTGCCATCATGTTAATGTAGCTGTAGGCATAAGCTAACCGGAGATACATCTATTATCATGATGAAATAGAATTTACTCCTTCGCTCCTTTTTCATTTTACGATGTTTTGTGCACCAATTTTGTTCTGTATTCTGTATGTCAGTAAAATGTGATTGAAATCGTTTTGTAAGCATTTAGGGATACTTGTGTTTGGCTTATGTGTGCATATTGCTGAATTATTAGAGTGTGTGGGTGTGATCGGAGAGGTGCGTGTGGCCGTACTGAGCGCGCTGCCTCTGTGCTTGCTTCCAGGATGTGTGACAGTGGAGAGGGTCTGTACACCTTCCAGACTCGAGAGGGGGAGCAGATCTACCAGCGGGTCCACTCTGCCACGCTGGCCATCGCCGAGCAGCACAAGAGAGTGTTGCTGGAGCTCGAGAAGAACAGCAGAGTAAGACAGAAACACAGGAAGACCATGCAAACACAGGAAAACCACACAGAGACAGACAAACCTCACAGAGACAGACAAACCACACAAACACAGGAAATCCACACCAGTCATGCCATCATTGCGCTCTTGGGTGCTACCTCAGTATCAACCCTAACCTGGCAAGAGGAAGGTGGTAATGGGGTGATGATTATTGTGATGTTTAAGGCAAGCGATGTAGATGTTTTTCTCCCTCTCCACCTCTATCCCGTAGTTGCTGCTGAAGGGTTCAGAGGCCAGCTCCTACCCAAGCACCCCGTCGGCTGTCCTGCCCCGGAGTGCATTCTGGCACCACATCACGGGTCCCCAGGGCAGCATGTGCTCTATTACTGGTGTGTAGAGGGCACGCCAGTCAGTCAACAAGCAACTGACACTTGAAACATTTTACATCTTACTGTTGTAATTCTGGTTTGTCTGATAACCTCAAGGGAGCAGCAACAGGCGAAAGTAGCCTGATTATGACAGTTGTAGTAATCAGGCAATGAAATTTGATTTAACCTAATTATGACAGTAAAAGTAAACAGTCAATGAAATTCGATTTTGTATAAGCAATGTCTGTCAGTGAGATTCACTAACTCTGAAAAAGGTAATCAAGAGGGAATTAAAAACAACAGAAGAGTTGTTGTAAGGCAGAATCTCTTCTTAGTGATTCTGTTCCTGTCACACTTCTTGTGATATACCTACAATCTCTCCCTCTCTCTGTCTCTAAGGGGACATGTTCAGCAGCCCACAGACAGACCCGGATGCTGACATTCTCCCCACTCATTTTTCTACTGAACACCGTCACCAGCGCACCCCGGAGAACTATTCCTCCTACCCCAGCCAGTGAGTGACGCCGCCCACCTTTTGCTAAGGCTCCGTGGACTGCGTTGCCATGCCAGTGAAGCGGGAGATGTTCCTCCATGCCCACAACAGGAGGACCAGGCCGTCTGCTTCTGCTCCCTAAACAACTACATCCCCCAGCATCCTTCAGTGTGCTGAGGGAGTCCCACTGCCGGGTTGGGTGGTGTTGCGTGTGATCCTGGGGTTTGCTTAAGAGCAGATTGGTCTCTTAATTTACCTGCATGCTCCCCTCACCTCCTAGTGAAAAACAGCTCAGCTCTGAATATATGTTTGGCCACTGGCCATTGTGATGTTGACGAGGTTCACTTTAGCTCTAGAACATAGAACGAGGCTCACAGCATCATCATTTTCTGGAGTGACTTGGGGAGATTATTATGAAACTCTTCTACTCATGTTTTGAAAAGTCCTTTAAATCTGTGACTCTAATGTCTTCTTCCTGATGGGAATTCGTAGCAAATCAGCAGATGCAATAAGCAGCGCTGTTGCTATTGGTTGCGGTGCATGTTTCAGGAATGAAAATAGCCAATAACAGGGAGACCTTCCTCCACCTTCCAATGACGAAGCGGAGGAGCAGTGATGTGAGGGGCTGCCGGTGTTTTGGATGGTTTGTAATTGGAAGGAACGTTACTTCCTTTTACCCGTTGCTGTCTGAAACAGAACTTGGACTTCCTGTTACCTGATACCTTTGGTATCCAGGTGAACGACAGCTGGCGTGATGCTCTTAGCTATAAGCTCTACTCTTTGGCAGGCCGGGCATTTGGCTTGGCATCTACACGATCTCCCCTAGGGAGAAAAATGCTTTTAGTGGTCAGACGTTTGCGATTTTTGTTCATCTTTCACCTTGGGGAAATCAAGAATGACAGAATGAAGGACTTACGCCATTTAAATGTAGTTTTACATTTTTTCCTTTGTTATTTGTGTCTAAACTATAAAAGGGAGACAGGACTTGTGGCTGTTTGCTTTGTATTTCTGTCATCTTGACTGTTAAATTTTAAGAGAAAGTCTGGTCATAGACCAGTAGGTTCTTGAACTGATATTTGCACTTGTGAAGTGTGCATGAGAGAAGTGTGCATTTTGGGAATTCACTGGGGCATCTTTTCTTAAAGCCCTGTATAGCGATCCTGTTTTCTTTGAGGATGAAGATGACCACACCGATAAAATCCTCAATTATTTCCAGCGAATATCGTCAAGTGTGTAGTGCAGTTTGACAGATGCAGTAAGTCTTAGATGATGGTGATGGACGGATCTGTCCTGTTTAGTGTCAACTCATATCAGCTTGAATTCATCCGTTAAACACTCCAAAGGACTCTTTCCCGAAGGCTGCCTCACCCTGCATAAAGGAGTGTCACTGCACCAGGACTTACGTAAATACTGCAGGAGTTGCAAAGACCATTTGATGCGTTGGGCTGCTTTAATAAACAACTTTAGCTAACCTGGAGCACAGTCTATATTATGCTTCATTCATCATTAGTCAGTTTTCAAAACAATAAACAAAAGAAAAAAACATTCTGTTGAAGCACAAGACCGAACGAACCAGACTGCCAGACATACTGTGGGAAAGATCTTGGTATTAGAAAGTGATGGCTGCGTTTCCATAGTAACACTTGCCGTATTGCTTCTGGAATTGCCTGGGATGACAAGGAGTATCACTCAGTGTCACCAGAGCAGACTCCAAGACTAATTATACACTTATACCATCTGCTTGTCATTCAGTTGCTGTTATCATTAAGAAGGGCTAAAGTCTCGATAAACACATTCATCTGTTCCCCAGGGGTTGTAAGGGTACACACAGATTATTTACTGCCCTCTAGGGCTCTTGTAAATACACTACAGCTATTTATTTTAAATGGTATTTGTCTGGCTGAGGACCTGCTCTTCCAAGTGTGTGTGTGTGCGTGTTTGTGTGCATAAATGATGTGTACAGTTAGTGAGACTTAGAGTAAAGCTGAATTGTCCCATTTCGTGTCTTTGTGGTCAAATACCCTGTTCCACAGTGTCTGGTTTCATGGAATTATTATATATTTTTGCTGGATTAGTGATAGTGGCGTTCCAGAATGTTCCCATCTAGGGAAAAGGTAAACAGAAAGGTCAGCAAGGGTCCAGTCAGTTGCCAGAAGGTCTATGATTTCAGGATGAATTATATTTCTGCCTTATCCATTGAAATATAACTGTATATCACCCCTCGTTTTAAGAGTAAGGGACTTACACCAAATATTGCCACCAAATAGTGCTGGTTTGATTTTTGTAAATAATAATAATAGGGTTTTGAAGCCTCATATCTTCGGGTGGAAATTGCAGCACTTAACTACCTTCCATCTGTGCATTTTGTGAAAATCACCTTCATCAAGAGTCAAAATCCTGTAGACAGTGGATCCCGTGATCCAGGGCCAAAATGGAGATTCCACTTTCATTTTCCTTAGATTTTTCTCTGATTTTATTCTGCCTTTCCTGAATTTTTGTGAAGTTTTTCTTATTTAACCGTTTAATTCAAGGTTCTGCTGTATACTTGATGGTTTTTAAAATTGAGTTGAGGGTCAGTTTCTGCAGAGTAGGAATGGAAAACTAACACTGCAGAAAAACATAATTAAAAATTCATTTTGTAAAAACTAGAAAGCAGATAAAATATTTGCATTAGGAACAGAGCTTTTTGCACAATGTGCCCAGATAGGCGCATGGCCTGTGTCTGTCTGCTACTCGAGCAAACTGTGGGATCGTTGAAGGCTCTGATATTGGGGAGATGTGCTCCTTTAGCTGAGAAGAAGCCATTGTGTCAGTCTGAGGTCAGTCTTCTTCTGGCTGATGCTGGAAAAAGCTGCATATCAGCCTCTGCTCATGTGAGGTTTTTGATTGGATCTTTTGGTCGCATCTAGTAAAGTTCCAAAAAAAAAAGTGCTCATTTAGAAGGGTCAAGCATTTAATTCTACCTGTGGGTCAGATTACAGACATAGAGCCAAAGTGGATTAAACTATGGCGTCTTAATCCATTGAAACTTTTTATTTAAGATGTATCTGGGTGTGCACAGGAATGGTCCAGGGCTTGCTGTCAGACACTGGAAGATCAGTGACTGTCCTGTTTTACGCATGTTTCCATGGAGATGACCTTGCATGAATTACATTCCGAAACTATGTGAGTCCCGTAACATTGATTGTTCAACGTTTTTGCATTTTTTCAATAAAAACGACAAAAATTCTTTCTGTATTTATTCATTTGTTGGAAAAGATTTTGGAGCAATTAACCATAGTGACATTGTGCGATGTTAGAAAATACTTTATAAACTGTCAGAATCTTACAGGAAAAGCTTATCTGAAGGCCAGTTCCAGGGGCGTAAAGCTCGTGGTGTATTTGCTTTGTATGTTCAGGGAAGGTTTGCAGACTCCACACACACAGAGCCGAGGCAGGATTCAGGACCCCAGTCATCGATGTCATATGAGTTGTCACTAGGCAGGACTGTCTGCTTCCTGGGAACGATTAGGTTTGTTATAGAAATGACTTCATAACAGTGGCTCTCATGGTTACTGCTGTGATCAGGAATGCCATGGTGGATCTGAAGACGGACTGAGGCAAACAGAAAGAAAAAGGAGCGGAATGCGAAGTTAAGGTATGCAGTAACACACACCACGACGTTTAGATCTGTGGCTGGCCAGTTGTAAGGAGTTTGCGCCAGAGCATTTAAGGAGTTCAGCTGTCTTTCTGAAATAACTGGCCAGCCATGTCATACATACTGTATGTATCTTCTCCCTCATTCGGTATCGTTCATTGTGCAAGAGTGCAGCATTAAGCAGTGGGAGGATATCACCCTCTGCTGGCTGCCAGAGATGTGAGCATCTGTCTGCTCACAGAAGCTGCCTGGCACAGCTAAGATACCCCTGCCAGTTTACGCCTTTCAGTTCCAGGAATAGCACTCTAGTTAGTTCGTCTGTTAGGGTTAAACTGTTAGAATTGGCAAATACCATTAATGAGGAGTTGCCCAATGGGACACGAGTGAATTAAAGATGAGTACTCACTGACCATGGCAGTGGTCATATAAAGTACCAAAATGATAAATTTAATACTGAATTTATCATTTCTCAGCCTCACTGCATTGCTCAAATACTGCTGTCATTTTTAGATTAACAGTTTTGGTCTAGTTTAATATATGCGTTCACTATTCCTTCTGGTTTTCCTGGTCAGGGGGCGCTATCATAGGCAGCACCAGCTACAGGGCTGGGGTACATGCTGGACAGGGCGCCACTCCTTCACACAACACACACTATGGGCAACCGAGAAACACCAGTTCATCAAACTACATCTTTGAATGGCGGAAAAAATCCTGCACAAGAATCTACAACCTACTGAACCAGCTTGCCACTTGTTTAACATGTGACTATAATAGATTAGTACTTGCAGTTTATTAGTTTATAAAAGTTTATGGCATTATTTTATGGCCATGTGCTTTGCATGTAAGACCTATAAATGATTTTCAATTGTTTTTTATTGTAACCTGCACAGTTGTAACGTTTCTAGAATCTCTTATTCCATAGTTACTGTTTTTCTAGGTATCGTCATGTATTTTAGTGATGTACTTTTTTCATGACCAGTGATTGATGTGACAGAGTAACCCAGTCCATAAGCAATTCATATATCGGTGATTTCGGAAAAACACCTCCTGACTCCACAGACGTAATACACCCCCAAGCCACCAGAGGGCACTCTTACCATTTTATATAGTCTGCTGATAATTATATGCCTTTAATACACACTTCTGTTTAAGGTAAATAAGTTAAAAAAGGGAGTTGTGGAGGGGTGGGGGAGGGTTTGTTCTGAAGTATCAGAGGAGGGATTATCACTGGAGTGATATATTTAAATTTCTTTCATTCATAGATTTTTATGTGTTAATTTTGTGTTCATTTATTGTTTTTTTTGTTACTGTAAATCTGGTGAAACTTACTGTCAAGTGGAACAGTTTTGGACTTCAATTTGTAATTTTTCATACAATATATTGTATTTTCAAAATGTCTTTATTGCTGTGAGGACTATCCCCGTTAGGGAAACAGCACATAAGAAGCCTTCACCCTGGGGAAGATGGTGGTAGTGCTATCGTTTGACAACCAGAAGGTTGCAGGTTCGAGTCCTGGTTCCTCCTGTGCCCATCAAAATAGGGCCTTGAGCAAAACACTAAACCCCAAATTGCTCCTGGTGTGCAGGTTGGCACCTTGAATGGAAGCCTTCGCCACCGGAATGTGTGTGTGGCATAAAATGTAAAGCGCCAGTACTTGTACGAATAGAAACGCGCTATATAAATGCAGTCCATTTACCCTGGACAGAAAATGCATTGTTTGTACAGTACGTCTTAGTGACAGAGTACCAATTTCAGAGGGTATTAACTTGAAAAATATGCAGTGAAATAACTCATAATAATATCTGAACATTCAAACACAGCATACAATTCACTTTGCAAATTTAAACAATTTTATTTTAATTTCAGAGCCAATGGCCGTGTGACCAAAAACATTTGAATTATTATTTTCTTAGTAAGATGAAATGCCGAAAACCTGGAGCCTTCAATTTAGTTTACACAGTGCCCTCTACAACACAAACAAACAAATTTATTTTTGTATAGCGCAGTATCGCAACATTACATCGTCTCAAAGTGCTTTACAACATCCGCACCCAAAGCCCCCAGTGAGCAAGCCAAAGGCAACAGTGGCAAGGAAAAACTCCCAAGAAGGAAGAAACCT
>JAODJX010000007.1:19723513-19738094 GCA_026776945.1 Isichthys henryi | reverse complement strand
CCCCCTCTGTGTGTCACAGTATACCATTTCCCACACCCCCCCCCCCCCCCCCCCGCCTTTCCCAGCAACCCCTCTTACTTTAATCAAACCCCTAGGCTCCCAACAAGGAGAAATTCCCTCATCATTAATATGTGCAAACAGCATATAGTACATCAATATGACACCTTCACCTGTGATTAAAATGACAGTTTGCTGCAGACTGTGGGCAGATCCTGTCATGCAAAGGCATTGTTTTGTGTGTGGAGTAGAGCACAGACCTACACATACCAAAGATACCTTTTTCCTGGCCTGTTAATTAAGGTTATGTTACACCCTGAGCCGACACTCAAATTATTTGGTTGTGCTCAAGAGCATAAGACATGATTCAGTGCCCTCAACACAGTCCAAAAACTCCCCGTCACATCATGATGAAATAATCTCTGGAAAAAGACCCACCAGGAGGTCAAATGTGAAAAGAATAGGTGAGATTTAGGGCAAAGATGATCGTATTAATAAAGCTGTAAACCGTCAAAATAAATCATGAGGCAGAAACACAAGGATCGTTTGTGGTGTCTTATATAGGCTACTCTCCAGAAATCCCTATACATTTATGGTCCACTAGAGGGCAGTGCTCCTGCACCTTACAATGAGCCCTGATACTACCACTGTGTCCTAGCTTTTATAGAGATACTTAATTCATCTCCTTTGGGAAATTCTCTTCTCGCCTATGCTGTCTTGCTCTCCATGCAGTGGGACACATAACAACCTTAATTCTGTGGCCAACTTGTGCTTTAATCATACTAGAATTGTCTGGGGCAGTTTGTTTTTGTAGTTTTTGTTGTACATCTTAACATAAATGCACATAAAGCTTTGTAATTTAACTTTTTGCTCATTCCTTATAATGAATCATATCCCTCATCAAAAGTGTTTTGGTTTGTGTTGGAAATAAATTTTGGTATCATAAGGCTGTAATTATATCTGTGCTACAAGGTGATTTATGACGACACCATTTGAGTTATAGGCTTTTAATGACAATGCAGCTTTCTGTCTGTGCATTTGTGTTTTTTTCTGTGCTACTATTCTGCTTTCTACTTACCTCCTTTGATTTTTAAATATCATGCACATCATTATTTTTTATAAAAAAAAATGGGGGCAATACAGATATTTTTAATGTTTGGTCCAAATTAACGTTCTCACCCATTTTGCCAATGTACACAGTTGGGTCTTCATTAAAATAATGAAATATCATGTGCAATTAAGTATCATGTACACAAGGACATCAGTGACTGATTGATCAATTGTTTTATTGAGTGATTGATTCCTCCCTCCCACACACTTTGGATTTCAGCAAGTTCCTTGTCCCTTTACCATCGTTCCTGCAGTTTTTCGGATGCCAGTGGCCACACAGTAAGCCTGAAGATCATGATTGCGTCAGTCTCTCTGTGCTCCCATTTTGTTTGCAGTAGCCGCAAACACTTACTCCATGCCTGTGTCATTCTCTCAGCATGTATGCTTTGTTGCAGGACAGCAGACGAGTGTTTTCTGAATTCTTTAGGATTTCAGTTTTCACTCCTCGTCAGCTGCCAGATGTCAAAATGGTCAAACAGAAGAAATATTTCATTTTTGATGGTACTGTAGTCTAGCTTTCTGATCACTGACACGTTTTCATCGTGGACCGCTGCATCAGTCTCCTCGACACAGGACTTCCGAGGAGGTGATGCCCTCCCTGGCCTGGGCTTTCGGTGTGGCCGGTGTCCATCGTATACAATCGCCCTCTGTGCCGTGCTCTGCTGGCCTTTCTCCATCCCAGCTGGCTTTATTTATCATTTCCGACGTGCCAGGGTCAGTCGGAAAGAGCCGGGATGCGGACAGGGATCAATTCTTCATCCTGGAGGATGCTTCTGACACGGTCCTCACAGCTTTCTGTGTCTTTGCTGAGACATGTCCCCCAGTCTACCTGTTCTCCACACGTCTTCCTCCCTCTCTCTGCTATCATCACTCTTTCGCTTCCCAAAATACATCTCCTGCTCTCCCCCCGGCTCTCTCCCTCTGTTGCCCCTTCAGAGCCCTCCTCCCAAATGCCCTCTTAATGGAATTGATCATAAGATCAAATGGCAGTTGCCTTACGTACCCCTGAGCATGGGAGATGCTTTCTCAAGCAGATGGCGCCTCCTGATCTTCTGCAACCCAGCACCGTTCTCACCCGAATGTGTGGATGTTTCTTGTTGGTTCTGAAGGATTCGTTTAGCCTCCTTAATGGAGGCTCCCTTCACTCGTTCCTGCGCTTAATGACTTCCTGGTCCGTGACACTACCCATAAGCTGGGCTACATCTGTCACATTTAACCGCTATCAAAGTACATGCCGCAAATTCTGCATTTGAGTTTTAGTTTGCTGCTCCTATGCCCCCAGAGGGATTATGCATGTCTTTCCCATCTCAGTCTTTGAGGAAAAGTCTAAAAGAGAGGACAGATTTCCAAGGTGAGAGCTTTATAAATAACCAAGGGCTGATAATATATATACGATAAGTATATAAGTGCAGGTTGTCGTCAAATTACAACCTATGCAACTCACAACTGGTCGACTTTACGACCGTTCTGAGACAGCAGATATGTGGTCACGACTGCACCGCGTCTGGCAGCGTGAGTGTCACCCAGCGTGAGTGCGTGACAATTTCCGCCCCAATTGCCAACCGCAGTGAACTAAGAAAATGGTGATAAAAAGCTTAAAAAAAGACCAAACAATAGGATATAAAGATAAATGTGATCATTTTTGCATATAAAATCAAGGGCCAATTTACGACTGAATCGACTTATGACTGGTCAGTCGGAACCAATCGCGGTCGTAAGTTGATTACGACCTATATATAAGATATTGGGTAATGTATACAATTCAGGGGATCCTACCAGGCAATCTGCAGCCATCAAGAGCTTGGGAGCCCCTAATGTAATGGATTAGAACCAGTTCCCAGGGAAAATAAAATTGATTAGCATCTGTACATTTGGACCAGATATCATGCATGTGTGTTTGGGGCATGGAGGCTCTGCATGTTGATGTGCTGAGGTGAGGCGCGATAGCAGGTTAGCTGTAGCATCTTAGAGCTCACGCAGATGATGCCTGAGTCACCACTCACACACCTGCAGTCGAACAAGGGTTTGGGCATGTTGGAGGTGGGATTATGGGGTTCGATCGTGACTGTGAGCTCTTCTCTGCAGGAGCCGGTGTGTTTTCCTGTGGATTGTTGACGTCGTGCAAAGAACTGTCTTATATCACCTCGCACGGATACTGTTGGAAGTCGTGCCTGGCGTCCTTTGAAGACCAAGGTGTGGGATGCCAATGACTGTTCTCCGAAAAACCACCTGAGCTTGGGGATTTTCCCTTGACCGTCCATTTTGGTGCTGCTGACCAGCCCCATATGTAAGTGAGGGTCATGACCCTGCCACTGTCCGGGGGGGTGTAGCTGATGGGGTGAATGTAGATTCTTCCACCTTCACACCCAAGTTCTGGCGGCGACGTGAGAAAGCTGGGAATAACATTAAGGAGAGAGATGAGGAGGTGAGGTGTGGAAAATGATTCCACCCCCCACCCCCCCCCCCCACCCCCCCACGAGGCAGATGCCATGTCTCAACCAGGAACACTCTGTACTTTTGGGCTGGGGAGGGGGGTTACCTCTCCCACACAGTAGAGAGTGAGTTGTAAGATTAGGACTACAATGATGATGAGTATGATAGCTGCTGTTGTTGGTAAATTAATATATTTTATACTCTGGAAACCCACTGTTAAAAGGCACTAAACAGTTTCACCGTGTTGAGTGTTCACTGGAAAGACGTAATGTGGAAATGAATGCCTCTGAGTACTGAATGCCTCCCAGCTCCTGGTAGGGAGCAAAAGTGTGGACTGTCTGGGGGTCCCCAAGGACTGGATTGGGAAACACTGTTGTACATTAAATCCAAATATGAGTTCCTAATTACAGATGGTTCCTCAGGATGGGGTGATCCCCAATAGGTCTTTACGGTATACAGCCATGCATCTGTGTTTGCCTTACCTAGGGCCTGCGGTATGGCTTGCACTTGGGTATCATTTTATATATGATACCCAGCTAGCAGTTGCTAGTTGCAGCTAGAGAGCATGTTGATCTCTGCTGTCCCATTTCAGCACCGTGTGGCTGTAGTGTTCTGGAGCAGGTGGAAAGGGTGAGCCCTGCTGCATCACCTTCTCACTGCAAGCCAAATTGGAACCCCTGTTCTCAACCCCTCCATCTCAGTGTATCGTACATTGCACAGCTGAGCATCCATCAATCAGATGGTGCCTGTAGTCATTGTTTTTTTCTTTGGGGGGCGGGTTTAGAGGGTTCTGTGCCCCCTCCAGTGTTCAGAGAGGCAGAATTTACACCCCAGTCCTATTCCTTCTATGAAACTATGGTGCTTTTCCACTGCAATCAAGAACTGAGCCTTCCCCGAGTCATACCTGCCCTGGATCGGGCCTGCTTACTATCAGGACCGAAAGTGTGACCAAATCAAGCCGAGTGCGTCACCACCATCTGATTGGTCGAAACACTTGGAGATACCAGTGATCTGTGTCGATAAGCATGGATTATCTGAAGGGGAAAAGGACATATTCGATATATTATTCATTATTAGTAGTATCACACATTGGGATGTATTAGAACCTTTCTGTAAATAGACTCTCTTCATGGTACAGCTTGGGTACGATGTGGTTCCTGTGCCCCAGTGGAAAAGCTCCATTGTAGTCTTGGTTCTTGGTTCTACTGCAGGTAAATTGGGTCAGCCAGTTTAAGCCCCTTACATAGCTGAACTACAGGAGCTCATTCATAATGTCACATCCGCACCCCCAAGCCCCCTGACTGCTTCCGTTCCGAAGAGCTGCACCCACGTAGAGAAAGACCCATCTTCTCTGTCACCTTCTCAGAAACAGAGCCGCTTCCTTGTGTGATACAGTACGAAGAGGCCACACTGTCCCCCTGTACTGACTTACCCACGCTCTTTATTAGCTTCATGGTTTTCATGTTTTGATCACTGTTGGTCCTGGGAATCACTTGTTTAATATGTTTAAATGTGATGTTTAGTGTAATTGGTACCTGTATTTCCTGTATTATGGGATTTGAGGCAGAGGGTATGTTATATAGGTAGGATGTCAGGGTAAGACTCTGTGTTTGTAATTTGAAGGCCACTGGTACAAATACCAGGGTCAGCAGACTGATGTCACTGTTGGGCCCCTGAGCAAGGTCCCTACCCCCTGCTCCAGGGACTGGCTGGCCCAGCGCTGTGACGCTCAAGCAGGATGGGGTAGGTGAAATGAGTATTTCCCCTAGTGGATGTGTGAAGTGTCACTTCTGTATATTCTCTTATGGCAGAGTTCCCCAATTCTGGTGGTCAGTCTGCAGCACAGTTTGCAGATGTCACTGCTCAAACACCCCTCGATTGTCCGAACTAAGGAACCCTGTCCTTTGGAGTGATGTAATGAACACAGTTGGATCTAAACGAAGAAGGCGGTCATCTCATTTACCATGATTTTAAGCCATTTTGTTGCATGCTATTTTTTAGATGTTAGTAGAGCTAACTTTACACAGCTTATTGTTTCAAATGAATGCATTTCATGACATAGCAGGATATATTTAAAGGACAAATTCAGGTCTGCTGTTACTGGGAAACATCTGCAGACCTTCCAGCAGCCTTCTGATAACGAGGAACCAGCCCTGACTGTCCATCTGGGACGTGAGAGGATGTGCATGAAATGGCCCCGGATCGTCTGTGTGTTTTGAATGCATGTGAGGCCTTTATGGTCTTCCTGTTTGTGTTGCTCAGATGGTTAGTGGGTCTGTACCTCTGTCTGTGAGGTCATGGACAGCATTGTAATCATATC
This sequence comes from Isichthys henryi, assembly GCA_026776945.1. Taxonomy (NCBI): domain Eukaryota; kingdom Metazoa; phylum Chordata; class Actinopteri; order Osteoglossiformes; family Mormyridae; genus Isichthys; species Isichthys henryi. The sequence goes on along the minus strand of JAODJX010000007.1, from coordinate 19,732,234 downwards.
ACCACTGGGCTCCTGACAGAGGGGCTTTACAGCAACTGCTGAAGGGGTCTTGGCTGACCCCGATCTCAGTCCCAAGGCTTTACTGGCTCGTACGTTTCTTCGGAAAAAAGCTTCTGCTAAATATGTGATTCGAGCTATTTGCGAACCTTCTTTTAGCATGTTTATTCTGAGACGCTCTCACCTAATTTCACCCGGTCGCTTTGTTTGTCTGTGTATATGTCTGTGTGCGAGTCTGGGTGGGAGGGCACGTCATGCAGTGCGTCATAGCAGCGCACTGAGAAGTCATGCTGTACGTGCTGTACTTATTTTAGGCCGTGTGGTTATGCTGGGCCCGTTTCATTCAGCCCACGTGTGCCGAAAGCAGGCCCAGCCTTGCTTTTCTTTGCCTTACGTGTTTTGTAAATTGCTGGTTTTTACATCTAGTGAATGGAGAGAGTGAGCGGATAGAGAGCCGCACGACTGCCACATGTGTGTTACACTTTCATGTGTTCGAGCAACGGGTGACGAGTTTGCAGAATACAGGTCTCCAATGTCCCAGCACAACTTTAGTGGCCATGTACTGTGAGGGTCAGGGAGGATGTTTGTAGTATGTATAGCACAGACAGCTGTTTAAGCCTTGCAGAAACGTTTTATGGGTTACATCTCTTGTATATGTACATCTCATTGTCTTCCATATGGAGTACATATAATGTATATATTTTACATGGGTTTCTTTACGTTTATATTTATGTCACGTTGAGACACAGTTTAGCTTGACTTGTTGGATGCATTTAGCTAGTTGGTTGCATTTGAGATTGCAGTTTTCTGGACAGGTTAATATGCATCTGTGTTCCTGAGTGCGGTTGAATGGGACTTTTCAAGGGTCAGGCCGGGTTGTGGAGGCGATGTAAAAGTTTCTAGAACTTTCTGAGCATCATGACAGCAGAAAGTATACTGACCTCACGGCACAGCTGAGCAGGTGAAGGTCAAAGGCAGAAAGTGATCTGATTGTGGAAGTGAGCCCCCCTATCTCACCCCCAACAGGAAGATGACAAAAGGATAGAGGTCAAAGGTCAGTGCTTTTCATTCATGGAAACTGTAGCCACTGGCAGTCGGACGGAGCTTGTGGGAATCATGTGGAGAAGAACTCTGCCAAAGAGAGCTGCTCTGACCCTAACCCCACTTTGTTAACTGTGAAGGACTGAGCTACTCTGATCCTAACCTCAGTTTGTTAACTGTGAAGGAGAGTTCTATTCTGACCATAGTTTCGCTGTTAACTGTGAAGGACTGAGGTACTCTGATCCTAACCTCAGTTTGTTAATTGTGAAGGTGAGTTCAACTCTGACCCTACTTTCGCTATGTTAACTGTAAAGGAGAGGGCTTCTCTGACCCTAGTGTCGCTATGTTAACTGTGAAAGAGAGGGCTACTCTGACCCTAGTTTTGCTATGTTAACTGTGAAGGAGAGGGCTACTCTGACCCTAGTTTCTCTATGTTAACTGTGAAGGAGAGTTTTACTCTGATCCTAGTTTCACTATGTTAACTGTGAAGGAGTGGGCTTCTCTGACCCTAGTGTCTCTATGTTAACTGTGAAAGAGGGGGCTACTCTGACCCTAGTTTTGCTATGTTAACTGTGAAGGAGAGGGCTACTCTGACCCTAGTTTCTCTATGTTAACTGTGAAGGAGAGTTCTACTTTGACCCTAGTTTCACTATGTTAACTGTGAAGGACTGAGCTACTCTGACCCTAGTGTTGCTATGTTAACTGTGAAGGAGAGGGCTACTGCTTTTTTAACTGTGATCTAAGTAATATTTGGAGCTCCCCCCAACAGAACAACTGGCCCCAATCTGCCCCCCTCCCCCCAGTTCAAATGGTCTAGAACCGCCACGGCTTCCAAAAACTTTTGAAATCTTTTCCCCAACATGCGGTGACAGTATTTATTATCTTATTTACTTTTTATTTTATTGTTGCCAAGTTTACATTTCAAACTTAGCTTGGAGCTTGAGTTGTGTCATGGTGACCCTTTCTCCATATACACACAACTCCGTTTCTTATGGACCCGACCTTCTGGTCTTTATCCAGGTCAGTTCCAAGGCCTGTAAATGCTATTAGAGGCGGCCTCCTCCTGCCTGGCCACATGAGGGAGTGTGAGCCAGCTGTGGAATGAAGGACCTGGTCTGTTTCCTGTCCCCCCCAGCCACCTGCTTCACTTTCTGTCGCAAGTATCTCCAAATTCAGGCATCTGAGCTTCTCCCGACTGGGTTGCACCAGTCATCAAACTTTTTCAACCTTAGAGCTTCATGACATCATATCATCTAAAAATGGCATAGTATCAGCTTTGAGAGGCTGTATTTAGTGATGCTTGTTAGTACTGAAGTTCCAGTGTAGTGTTTGCAGTCTAGTATTGGGGTTAAGGGCCTTACTTAAGGTCCCAACAGTGAAATCACTGTGCCGACCAGAAGATTCAAACTAGCTTCCGGTCACAGGCACACCATCCAAACCCACTGAGGCAAAAATAAATCTTCTGGTAATTAACTTGCTTGGGCTCATCCAGGACTCAGGATCTCTCACATCTTATGCAAGAATCATACCCCTGTATCAATGAGCCTGTAGTTGGGGTGCTGCTTCTCTTTCACTCGTGTAGGATTCAGAATCGAGACGCTTACATCGCTTGTCCACATGATCCCTCGTGCCGCAACAAATCCCTCCCTATAGTTCTGCATCTGCAAAACAGAGATGAGTTGAGCCAATTCCTACTGTGACGTCTGTCTTCTCCCCATCTTCATAGAAAGTTGAGGGCTCCTGCTTGCCGCACCCCATGTCTCCAGTATGAACTCCCACAAGTTCTCAACGTGCTTCAAGTACTCAAGTCTGGGCAGGAATCTGTTTAAGGGTAGGTCATCAGGTTCCATTCCAGCTCAAGCGGGGTGAGAACAGATTTCTTCAAGATGTCGTTTTTATGCCTTTAAGGGTCTATCTGTTGTTATTGTTGAACATTTGGTGGAAGGACAGCTTTTCACAATTGTGTAGATGACCATATCGACATGAAACTTCTGCTTGGGATTACTTTGGAATAATCCCGCTTTGAAAACAATACAATGGCTCCAGCCGAGGAACGGTCACAGACGGGACCCCTAAATATTTAGAGCGTGATGCCTCATTCCCTTTAAATGGGGACGGGACCAGAGGGGAACAGTAATGTCTGGAAAACCACATGTTTTTGTTTGTTCAAATCCAAGGGGAGAGCGGTGCTTTGCTGAATGCTTGGGCATAGATGTTGGCAATGGTTACTTCTTCTCCACCAGGGTTAGGTCTGGTTTCTTGCATGCAGTGCTTATAATGAAAAGGATGCTGGATTTGTGACCTCATTGGCTCATTAAAGAGTAAGTCGTGAGTCATAGTAGTTATTGCATCTGTGCAGGTGTTCAGTGTGCGTTGGTTTGACTCCTGGTTACGTCCAGGCTGTCTGAATGCCATGTGGCCAGCGAGTGTGAATGTGTTGTGTATTTTACAATATAATAAGCAAAGTGTATAATCATCTCACGATCAACACATTTCAAACTATGTTTTTGACTACGAAATTACTAGTGATCTAATTTTATATTTTTTGTGTTCACATATGTGTATATCCAGTCCCGATGAACATTCCTTGATGGTAAAGACCAGGAACTCTAATGACACACACTCACCAGTTCTCTGCTTCATACATCTGCCCCATACTGCCAGTAGGTGGTGTAGCGATGAAGGAATGTACTGCCTGCCTTAAGATGACCGGTATAGGTTCCATTGCTGGACTCTTGAATTCGACAGATAACCTGAATCATAAATAAAATAAAAATAGGCAAAATTATTATTGTTAGCTAAGCATCTAAAATCACATTTAATCAAATCCCATTGCTCGGGTTGAGTATACGGTTATGGGGTGTACAGGGTTTTCTCATGGCTACGTTATGATTGAGCTGGAGGGCATGATCACAGCTGTGCCACAAATGTGGCATTTTTACAGCCTGCACAGACATTATATGCCGCTCTGGATGAAGACATGAATATGATAATGTCATGCCTAGGGCTGATATAGTGTCCCGTCCGGGGTATTACCTACCCCAAGGCCCGATAGGTTCCTGGGATAGACTCTAAGCTGACTGCCACTCTGTAACGGATAAGCACTTATTAGAATATGGATGCCTGGATAATAGTATTATCATACATTTACATAATAACAATTAAGTAATAACGATAGGGGTAATGCTGAGACGATCCAGACCATCCTGGACCGCTGCCTTAATGGGAGCTTCTGCTGGGCTCTGGAACGGCAGCAGGGACTGCAGTCTGCTAGCTGCATGTGTCATACATGCGTCACGCGTGTTGCTGGGGAGAGAATGCGACGGTGGGGGGGGGGGGGTGATTGATATTCTGGAGAGTGTCGATGTGAGATCTGAAGAGACAGTGAGAGGGAGACGTGTGTGTGTGTCTGTCTGTCTGTCTGTCTGTGTCCGTGGGTCAGGGGCATTAGTGAATGATATTTACTGAGACAGCCACCCCCGTACTACCTTCGCTGTGGCCTCTTTTGCCCCCTTAACACTAGCACGACCAGTGTCACTGTGACAGCTCAAATCATCATCATGCACAGATTACAGCACCCCATGTTGAAAATAATAGTGTAATTTCCATGCTCTAGTGAGGGGAATAATGTATTTGTTTTTCTGTGTCCACTATATCCTCAGTGGTCTTTGAAGTTGTGTTGTCTGGCTGATGTAAAGGAAATTGGGCAGATGTTTGTTTGTGTCAATGAGTTGAGTTCCCTTGTTTCTTCGTTAATGCCTGTATCTCCAGTTTTTACAGAAATTGCATCTTTCCAGCTATATTTCTGATGTGCTGCTAGTGTTACAAATCTACCCCAACCCCCCCGATCGGTCACATACCATACCACAGTGTGTACTTCACCTGGACTATAATGTTAACCATTGACCTATTACCTATCATTGAAAACTGAAAGTGCAGTCATGGCCCTGATGGCCTTTAACCTCCACGCCCCCTGTGGAGTGATTAAGGACAATGCAGGAAGTCTTTGTGGTTTCACATTTCTTAACAGGCCAGCGCGGAACATTCCACGGTTCTGGTATTTTGGATTTTTTTTCCGCCAGCTGCCTGAGCTGGCTAAATTTACCATAAATCACATACATGTGATAAATCTTAAAAATGAAATATTTAATTATATTTAAATATTTTTTCAGTTTTCTGTTGAGAAATACCACTGCTGCCTGTCAAAAGATAGAAAACAAAATATCTGACACGCTCGATTTTGCAATTTGCTACCATGCCATGTCACCGAGGGATCCGTGTTCCTGTGGTTCCAGCGTGCACGTGTGTGCGTGTCATTATTGTTTGTGTGTTCATTTGAGTGGTGGGCGGGTCCCCAGGTCTGTGTTGCCCTGCGGTTTCTTCTGAAGACCCTGGAAGCATCTGCGATTCGGTCAGTCAGGGAGAGAGAATCTCAAAGTGAAGTCAAAAAGCAGCATAAATAATTAAACTGAGTCATTATAAAAAATTCAAAAGGGTGGCTCCTCCCCAGTCCTCGGTGAACGGTTTTATGTTCACTGTCACGATGACGAAGCCTCCCTGCATCTGTGTACCCTCCACGGCGCGGCCCAAGCACGCGGTTGGGTGGCAGTAATGACATCGGGGGCTGTTCTGGAGGATTCCCTGGGGGTTAGACATGATGGCTGGATGTGTGTGTTACTCTGAATTACATGTGGTGCGGCTGCTCTTGCTTACGGGCCAGGGAGGTCTTTGCTTTAGCTGCCTGCTTTACCAGCCCCCCCCCCGTCCCGACTCAGTAGGGGGGCACCTCAGCCTCACATTTTGCTCATGCCAATGCTGGAAAGGACAGCAACGTGAAAGAGATTAGGAATCAGAGTCGGAGGGTTTCCTAGGGGCACCAGAGGGGTTTGGAGCGTCTGAAAGCATCTGAATCAGGAAGGAGAGGAAAAGCCGGGGGCTAAAAAATACGTCAAAATTTACTGCCACCTCTGATCCAGTGAGTCATGTGACTAATGCACTGCCTTGAACACCCGACCAGTGCTGCGCTGTAATTAGGAATGGATTTCCTGCAATCAGGAGCCCGGTCCATGCATGGCAGCTTCCATGACCATAAAACACAAGCCCCGGTACAAGGCAGTGCATATCAGCAATAGATTCACATTGGTAGATTTATATTAAGGTAAAGATGTAACTATTCTACAGCATCTTCCATTCATGTGAGTGAGAGTGTATCACAGCTCAGGACTGGCCGGATGTAAACATAGACCTGTTTAACAAATCGTTAACCCCCCGGTGACTGGTTTCCAGACTTTGAACCACTACCCCATTAATCAGTTCTATTCTTGGGACATGAACCTATTGGTCACAAAATGTCTTTGTACCTGTATTATCCTGAGTGAAAGCATGCCACTGCGCCACTTCTGGTAATGAGAAAAATAACCGTCTCATCCATTCATTTTTATTGTCATCTCAGCCCTGTACAGTGCACAGTGAAATGACATAACATCACTCCCGAAGCCACATTTTATTCATGACAGAACAGACAGTACAGTGCAAAGGAAGATTCATTTTCATGTCTGTACGCCTGTTTCTATACATGTGATTTTTAAAAATGGTGTCCCTAACTGTATACCAGTGGCAGTGTGTGAGGTGATGGTTGAGCTGTGGTGAGTAGATGTGTGTGATTTTCGGCTTGTCACGGCGTGTGCGTGTTTGTTTGGTAACTGGGGCAGAGCTGCCTCTGAATGGCTGTAGGCGAACAGAGACCTACATTCAGACCAGGAACGGGGGGCTGTTTGTGTGGGGGCAGTCGAAGAATCCTCCGCTTCCTCCCTCCCTCCTCTTTTTTTTCCTCTCCATCCTCTCTTCCTTCCTCCACGGTCCACCGCTCCCTCGAGCTGACAGATTGAGAGAGGGCAGCGGAGAGCAGATAAGGAGGAGAGGAGCATTCTGGGAAAGGAGGACGGCTGCGTAGCTTGATGTGTGCATCACAGGGGATCCAGACTGAGCCATCTGTGCCCACCGTGACTGAGCAGAATAATGTCTGGGCTCTGGCATAGTATCTCCTATCCTTGGCCATGCTAATGAAGGCCACACTCAAACAGGAATGCAGGGGTGGGGGGACAAGGAATATACTGACTGATGGTCTTTTTGAAGCGGAAACAGGAAACTCCTTCTCCTGCCTAAGAGAGAACATGAGGGAGTTGCAGGTGCTCTGAGCGTGGGGTGTTGTGATCCCAACCCAAACGGTTCCAAGGTACGTGTCCCACTTGCCGCCTTCCCTGAATCACTAACAGACATGCTGGCGGCAGAGTGGAACCCCTGCCGTGTATCGGAAGTGCCCTGGCCGATTCTTCTGTTCAGTGACGTCACTTCCTGTGGGATTTCAGCATATGGGCATGCCATTATTTAATCGACAGCTCAGCCAAAGCTAATTAGTTAAGAACTAAGCTGAAAGGAAATCCAGCATGCACACTTTGTCGCCAGGCCCCAGATTAAGGAACCTGGTTCTATTGCAGATTTGTCTGTAGAGCTCCTGTAGACAGATGCACAGATTTTGATGGCAAACAGTGCATTTACTGTAGCTGCCTGGCATATACTCTTCAAAGTGACATACCGAGTAGCCGTACATGTGCTGTGGTCATTGGGTTTGATGTTATTTTTTTAACTTTAAGGAGAATTCCACAGAGGTCATTGCCAGAGTGAAAGGGCAAAGGACATGGGAGGAGGAATGATATGGGAGTGAGAGTTCACACTTCATCACAGCGTGCTGGCCACCCGTGTCAGCTCGGAGCGAGTACTGCACCTCATGACCAAGACCCTTAACTTGGAGGGAAATATCCGTGCATGAGTCAAAATTGCTCGGAATTTGCAAGAAGCAAATTCACTTATATTTATCTTATAATGACGTTAGATGACGGATGGGTTGATCAATCAATGGATGGATGTCAGACACCAACTTGGTCAGTTTTACACATGAACGCAGGTGTCCAAAAATAACATCTATACAGACACCTGCTTGTTGCTTTTGCAAAATAAGCTATCATTATTATAAGAGTGCCTCGCCTCTGCAAGGACACTTGTACTGCTCACCTCACGAAGCATCCAGTTAATAAGTTAGATGAGCATGGGGAGAGAGTGAGGCCTCATGAATTCAGCCCGGCCTTATTAGCAAATGTCAGAGGAATGCATGAGATTACGGAGCCTGAGCCCGAGTCTCCTGACACGGTGTTTATGATGCACGGGAGTCTCTGTCCTCTGCGTGTGTTTGGAATAGGTGTTTGGGGTCTGCGTGTACCCTGGGAGCAAAGAGAAACAGATCGATACACAGAGGATAAAAAAATGCTCTGAGAACTGGGTTTAGTCAGGCATCATCTGACTGAAGTATGGCACTTGCTTTATAACAGAGGTGGCCGAGGTTCAGGTCCAGAAAGTAAAAATCCTCCATGATTTACTTTCAACCAACCAGTTGAGCATAAAGAGTCACAGTCACAGAGGACTCAACTGGTTGGTTGAAACAAAATCTTGATCTGGATTTGTATTTTCTGGACCTGAAATTTCCACCTCTGCTTTATAAGACATGCACACACAGAACGCTCAGCTCCCACTTTATATTTAATTTACGTAGCAGATGCTTTTCCCCAACGTGATGCACATTTTTGAGAAAGCAGGATGTGGATGTTCCTGGAGCAGGGGGGGGGGGTG
>JAODJX010000007.1:19670593-19682901 GCA_026776945.1 Isichthys henryi | reverse complement strand
AGATAGATAGATAGATAGATAGATAGACAGATAGACAGATAGATAGATAGATAGATAGATAGATAGATAGATAGATAATATTAATCACAAAGATTTACAATACCACAACATGCATTTGAATAGTAAAAATGACATGTAGCCCATGATCAACAGTAACAAATAATAAATGGCAATAAACAGTAACAATGCAAAGACTGTCAGGGGAAAGTACTGCCTGGATTTCTGTGGTCTAGCAGGATCTCTTCTGCTTTTGTCAGAATGGAGAGATCGCCATGCTGGGGGAGATCACGCATCTTCAGGCCATTATTGATGACCTGACCATGCTGACCACAGACCCCCACAAACTCCCCCCTGCCAGCGAACAGGTGCCAGCACAGCCACCCCTGCCCTACACTTCCTACAGGAGAGTGCAAAAACTGAAAGACACAGTGGTCTGTTCTGCCTGGAATAGTTCATTCTTGTTAGAGCTTCAATCATTTCTGTTCATATTTTTTAAAACTATATTTATATAGCAGAACCCTTTCTTCAAAGTCATTTTTGGTAATTATGGTTATATTATACTACAGTCAGTCCTGCTAAAATCTCCTGCTAAAATGCACATATCGAATGGAAACAAAGGGTTAAGGGAATGTAACTCCAAAGCTTAAGCCAAATAAAATGAATTAATGAAGAAAAAAACAGCGATACCAGCGGCCAATAATATAATTATATGCATTTTAAATAAGAAATAATAATAATACATTAATATATTATATCATAAACATCTTCTATGGATCTTATTAGTCTCACCAGAACTCAGTAACTTGTCGATCGCTGACTGTTGGTGGCAGTGAGTGACGGTCGTCATGCAGTCGGTCATGAGCACAAATGTGACCCGTCGCCACGAAATGAGTCTTAAGTCGCACTGGTAGAAATACACCCATAAGACTCATTTCGTGGTGATGGGTCACAAATACAAGGAATCAAAGTTTGCGGAGGGACTCTGGAGGCTGCATGGCCACAGACAGTCTACAGAAACAGATGTAAGTGAATTAAAAAAGGTTGCTGTGTGTTTTTATATAATAATTTGTCAAATATTTTTATAATTATAATGCATGGATGTACAAAAAGTTTCGACCGATTCACTGAAGAGAATCGGTTAAAAAGAATGATTCCTTCATGACTCGGACCATCACTGTTGTTCACTTGGATAGCAACTAGCGTTTCTTGCTAAAACTATATCGCGTTGTAGTTGGCGTAGTGCTCGTCTCTCCAGCTGAATATCACGCAGATAAAAATGCGGTTGCGTGTTACATTGGACTTGGGTATTAATATATCTGTCACATTAGAACAGGTTCTCGGTATGAGATCACGTGTTGTAGCGGGACCCTAATACCACGTCTGGCTTTTTAATCTCTAAGCACCACTGTCCTAATTATCCTCATTCTTTGGCCTCCTCACCTGTTTCCTGTTAACCTATTTTTGTATTTTCCTCAATCACAACGGCTAGTTCTTGCATGTTGAATTCTGTGATGCCTGTTGTATGAAGGCCTCTGATTGGCTGCACTTTTCCAGGTGATTAAGGACCTGCGGGGCTCCGACTACAGCTGGTCCTACCAGACACCCCCATCCTCCCCCAGCAGCTCTGGCTCCAGGAAGAGCAGCATGTGCAGGTAAGGGGGGGTGGGGGGTTGGTGCCACTCAGCCAGAAGATATGACCTGTACTGCGTGTGTTTCGTGTTGTTTATGTGTATCTAACACTCTGATATCTCTCACTCATATCATTTTCATTCTTCCTTCAGTTGCATATATCCTTGTATCCTCTAGGTCTCCATCCATCTTCCATCGGCTTATCCGCTCCTGCCTGTAACACATAGCAGGATAATCAATATCCACTGTAGCACCCTTGTATGCCAGCTAACTGACTTATCTCCCGTCGCTAACTGCAGTCTGGCCCAACCGCCACCAGGGGGAGCCCACCGTCTCAGCAGTGTGTCTTCTCATGACTCGGGCTTCATCTCGCAGGACACCAATGTCTACTCCAAGCCGCCGTCGCCCATGCCCTCAGACATCACCAGCCAGGTAGGGGCCATGGTCCCGGTTTCTGATTTCCGTTGGATTCAAATTTCCTCTTTCTGCCATTCACGTGTTGAATGGCGAATAAAGAGGGGGGGGCGGGGGAACGAATGAGGCAGGGTGTAATGTGGGTTCACAGCATAGCAGGCACAGCTCATCAGCATGTACCATTTGTACGGACCCTACATGTACAACATGCACCCTCTGTAGGGATCCTACATGCACAGATCATCAGCATCACCCTCTGTATGGGACCCTACATGCACAACATGCACCCTCTGTAGGACCCTGTACACACAGCTCATCAGCATGTACCCTACATGCGTAAGAAGCACCCTCTGTAGGGACCCTACATGCACAAGAAGCACCCTCTGTAGGGACCCTACATGCACAAGAAGCACCCTCTGTAGGGACCCTATATGCACAGATCATCCACATGCCCCCTCTATAGGCATCTGTCTGTAATTAGGAATGGGTACCTGAGCCCTGTTTCAAGCATGACTGTTCAGCTACACCTGTAGCTCCAGAGTAGGCTGAGTATATATAGCCTCTGATTCTGCCTTTTTGTGCGCCACCCCACCTATGCTGCCTTTTCCCCCTCTCCATCTGTCATATATTTTTGTGACCCCACCTCTCTTTGTCTTTTCCTCCATTTCTGTAGAAGTCATCAAGTTCTGCATCATCAGAGGCATCGGAGACCTGTCAGTCTGTCAGCGAGTGCAGCTCCCCGACCTCGGTAACTTATGGCAACACATGTGGTTACACATCATATACAAGTACACAAATGCACTTCTGGCTTGTACACATCATATATAAATACATAAACTTAGCTGTGGCTTGTTCACATCATATAAAAATATATTAAGGCACTTGTGGTTCTTACACATCATACATAAGTACATGCAGTGCCCTCCATAATGTTTGGGACACAGACACATTTGTCCCTGATTTACCCCTCTGCTCCTCAGTCTAAAATTATATATAACTACATAAACGCACCTGTGGCTTATACACATCATATATAAGGACATAAATACACCTGTGGTTTATACACATCATATATAAGGACAGAAACACACCTGTGACTTTTACACATTATATATAAAGACATAAACACACTTGTGGCTTATACACATCACATATAAGGACATAAACACACCTGTGACTTTTACACATCATATATCAATATGTAAATGGACCTGTGGCTTGTGCACGTCAGATATGTACATGAAGGTACCTACTCTCACTATGCCACACCCTGAAACACAAATCAATTTATATTTATATTCTTGGTACATCCAATAAAACAACATGCCTTATATAATATACTGTCACTCAATTAAAGGTAAAAAAACACCACTACATACCTGAATTTCCTTTAAAAAGTTCCTCTGCCAGAGTTAATAGATATAATGGTGTCATATGTGAGTTGAACTTGGAGTCTGAAGAGCAAATTTAATTTGTACGGAACAATCCAGATGGGATTTTTGGAGATCAGTCACCACATTACTTCTGTAATTGGGAGCCATTTTATATATAAGGCCTGTGTCTCAGATGGGGAGTACGAGCGGAGGTCAGCAGATTCACTGTAATGAGTTGTGCCATCTTTAGCATCTGGCCCCAGAGTCGTTATCGACACACCAATCTTCATGGCCCTCCCGCTTCTCTCGGGGTCAGCGTATGTTGTGCCTTTAGCAACTGAGCCTAGATCAGTGTTATCACTCATTTCACTTAGGTGTCCAATCCCCACTGATCCCAGATCAGTGATTACGGGCAGGCTCAAGGCTCACTGTGCAGCTTAGACCACGCTTGACGATCTTGTCTCTCATTTCGCAGTGTGGCTCGTCCTTCGCTACCTTCCGCCCTACTCTCTCTCACACTGGCTCCGCCCGGCCTCTCTCTGTCATACTTCCTGCGTCCCCACCCTATAAACGCTCCCCTGGATCCAACACCTCCTCTCCCACATCCAAGGTTCCTTGCTGGAAGGTTTGTTTTCATTGGCATTTTTCTTTGCAGCTTTGCATTATTTTGTCTTCTTTTTGGGTGGGTGGTCTGGGGCTTTTTGTCTGCTCCTGTCCCTGATAAATGCTTTGCTTATATTATTCGTCTGATTCTGTTCATTTCATGCTTAATTCATTCATTCTTCATTGCTAAGCTCCTTGACTAGCAGTCCTGGTCTTCTGCTTGCATTAAGCCTTATAAACTGAGTTTCTCGCTGAGAAGTTTGTTGAGCAGGATATCAGTGGTGCCACAGGTAAGCTGTGCCCTGTTCCATATTCCCAACATGGCTGACGCGAGGCTTTGGCGGGACGGCCATCTGGTATGGATCTCTCAGTAGGATCCGACTGAAACTGCTTCTTGGAAAGGCACTTAAGCTGCTGGATAAGTCCTCGGCCTAAAGCCACAAACTCTCTGCTGGCTCTCAATAACTACGCCCCCATCTTCAGGATTGGTCAAAAGTCTCCTACGAGCAGCCAATGGTCACTGCGTTACAGCGGAAGAAGGATCCTTTGGAGCGACTCAGAGAGCAGGAAGCCCCCTCTGGTGCCCAGGGGTATGCTGGGATACATCCGGATGATTCTCACAGGCACAGGATGACCCCGGCTTCCATTGCTGCCAAGGTGACACCCTCAGCCAGCAAATCGTCGCACCATCTGCTGCAGTGTAGCACTCTGTATTTAGCAAGTTTTGCGGCAGGGATATTTGGTATGTAGCGGGTAATTTGTAAGACTACCACTGCATTGCATATAGAGAATCAAAAAATATACAAACTTATATGTCAAAATATGAAAGTGTTGTAGTTTCAAAGCTTGGTTCAGACCCTTGGGCTGTTTGGGCTCTGTGTTCAATCAGTGTTAATCTCTCCCCCACCTCCGACATGTGTATCAGCATGGAGAGGAAGTTTCTCCAGCTGCCAGTGACCTGGCCATGGTTTTGACTCGCGGCCTCAGCATGGACCAGCAGAAGACCAGCCGTGACTCCCTGCAGTTCTCCAGCGGCTACAGCACACAGACCACCACGCCGTCCTGCTCTGAGGACACCATCCCTTCCCAAGGTAACCCAGCCTGCCCCAACTCCCTTCTGCTGTGCCCCTGTAAAGGTGAGGTAACCACCCCTGCCCCCCCGCAGTGTCCGACTACGACTGCTACTCTGTGAATGGCGACGCAGACGGCGAGGTGCAGACTGACTTCGACAAGTCCTCCACCATCCCACGGCACAGCAACATCGCCCAGAACTACCGCCGCATGATCCAGACCAAACGGCCGGCCAGCACTGCTGGTCTGCCCACTGCGGGGGGTGGACAGGGCGGAGGGGGCGTGGGGACCCCCGGGACCGCCACCATCCGGCGGACGCCCTCCACGAAACCCAGTGTACGGCGCACCCTGTCCAACACGGGCCCCATCCCTATCCGACCACCCATGGTACCAGTAAGGACGCCCACAGTGCCGGACTCTCCAGGTTATGCTGGGCCGCCGGCTCGGGCGGGCAGCGAGGAGTGCGTCTATTACTCCGAAGACGCCTCCCCCGGCACACCGGACTACACCAAGGCCTCGCCAAAGCGCCTGAGCCTGCCCAACACAGCATGGGGCTCTGGTGAGATGAGCGTCTACGCTCAGCCGGCTGAGGAAGACCAGTTGCTGGCCGCCAACCGGCACAGCCTGGTGGAGCAGATCGGCGAGCTAGTGGCCAGCGCCCATGCTCTGGGAGAGGGGCAGTTCCCCTTCCCCTCACAGCCCGATGAGCCCCCGCCCCGCCCTGTGCCCGCTCAGGACCCCCAGCCACCAGGGGGGGAGGACATGCTGGTTTCCATCCGGAGGGGGGTCCGACTCCGCAAGACCGTCTCCAATGATCGGTCAGCACCTAGGATTTTGTGACAGTCCTCAGCGGGGGCATCTTGGCAAAATACATAACAACTCCATTAAAGTCAGTAAATAATCAGTAACTAGATTATACAGCCACAAAACAGCCCCATCTCTGTAATTTTTGTATGTATGGACGCATGTTTTAGTCATCAGCACCACATCAGACGTGGGAGACTGCAAGTTGGCAGGTTGCAGTGTGGACAGGTGGCCCACCCCTCTTGCCCCAACCCTGGGGGGGGGGCACAGTTTGCAGGCCATGGAGAGTTTGATAGAGGATTTGGGTGAAAATGTAGCGCTGAACTGCCTCTCTCCCCTAACTGCTTTCATTTCAGAGACTTTCCGCTGTGGGGGCGTGGCCACCTTCGCCCCGCCTCTCTCTCTGTGCTTCATGTTATGTGCGGGTTCCTGGAGGGAGGATCGGGCGTTGCAGGCTGAGGGCACTGCTGCAGGTCAGCTGGTGGCCTCAAGGGGGAGCTCTCTGCTGCCAGAATTAGTCTATTATTTCTTTGGCGGGGCGGGAGTGGTGAGGGTTTGCCTCGCATTCCACTCCTTAGATTTCCAGGCTGTGTAAAGGGACTGATACTGTGTCACAATTTCACGAAAAGATGATTTAAAAATATGCCAGGCATATAAGTGTATTTTTAGAAGACTTAGTGAACATTTCAGTATGAAATCAAGCAATAAATGTGCTGTTTCGGTGGGAGGATAAAATTTAAAGAATAGATTTTTATTACTGTATAGGTTTTATTAGTGTATAAGTTTTCTTTCGTTTCTAACTTCAGGCGGTCATCAGGCAAACAGTTTTAAACTCTGTACCGCGTCTCATAACTTTGGCACTTTGGTAAATTCCCTGGCTGAGCACTAGATGTCACTGTGGTCACACTCTGACATTCACTGCCACGGCAAAACAACGAAGCGCGCGCGATTTTACACGTTAATGGGAAGGATTAACGCAAAACGAGGTGAAACGGAGAGGAGCCAATGGAGTTCGCAGGATATTATGATGTGAATTTATTTATTTATTGGCGCAGAAAGAAGATTCACAAGGGAACAGACTGATGTATGTATGTTGTTGACTAGTGCGGTTTAGATGAAGACTTGCTCAGAAGCTGATTTCACGTGGTAATGTTGTGTGCTGGGAAATCCTGCTGCGCATGTGCAATGGGGGCTCAGGTAGTTAGCGGAGAGCAGATGAGGCAGGAGGGAGCTGTAAGGGAGGTTGTCGCGCGCACACTCACTCGAGCGAAGTAACAGCAGCTGTACATGAAATCTAAGTATGGAATAAAGTCTAGGTAGCGTGCAAAAATATACTTGTAGCAGATTTTGTTGACATTTAATCTTTAGTGAAAAGCAAATGTCCGGAGGCTAAATTAACAAAGCAATTAATGGTGAAACATCTTCTCTTCTTTCTTTTGACATTGACAGCTGTTTCACTCAGTGTGAGGGAAGAAACTAGAGCTCACCAGATGCCTTGATTCATGTCAGACTTATTTGAAGGTGTCATATAGTTAAAGGGTGGGGGGGGGGGAATCCTAGCATATGAAATGGGGACATTCTGGTCCTCAGGTTTCATTTAGAGGTGTCTGGTGGAAACGTGTTGGAATGATGTGTCAAGACTGAAAGCCAGCAATGACAGGAAGTGAAATAAAAGCGCCAGGAGGAGGGACTTCCTGTGTGACAGCAAAACGCTCACCTGAGCATGATGACCATTGACATGTACATATTTTACATAGACACACAACACCGTTTATTTATGAAGACACTTGTAGCTGCATTCAGTGACAACTTTATTGCAATTTTTTTCCCAAATGTTTCCTTTTGTACTGTACTGGAGCAAGCATTGTTCCCACACTGTGAAGGAGCACAGCGGTGTGGAGGAGGCAGGTTTGACCAAAGGGGCGGGGCAGTGGACCAGCAGCTCAGCAGTGACCCCACATGGATATGTCGGGACTGGCAGGCAGCTGGTGATCGTCCGTAGCTGCACTGAAGCACAGGTCATAACTTTGTATGTAAATAAACATATATATAAATATATCAGAAGGTGAACACTAATTGTAAAAGTCGCATTGCAGAAATAATAAAAAACAGTGTTTGACACTAATTCTACTGTCTAGATGTACTGGGGAAAAAAACAAAAGGCAAAAGTCAAGTCCACAGGGTAATGGGCGTGCTGGACGTATTGTATTTTTATCTGATTAAAAATACGACATCATCATCAAATCTAATTTGGCAAATCTCCGTATATCTAGTTTGTCATGTTGACAGTCAGACTTATTTTTTGTGTTGTCGTTGTTTAAAGAGATGCGTCGTCTTGGAAGCTCAGAGGGTGTTGGGTGTGGAGTTGTCTTTCGGACCTGCTGCGGTGACTGGTTCTGGTTTGGTTCTCGCCCTCAGTCTGGAGCACCATCCCATCCCATACATTGACCTGGGTTGGACCTCACTTCCCCTAACGCACGTGCTTCTGAAGTCAAGTAAACCTGGTTGCAGAAGTACATACAAATACTCAAGATCATAAGTGGTGATTCTGTGCTGGAGGAACATTCTGCTGAAGGCTCAGGTGGAATAAAAAATGACCCAGCACTTTTGCCCAATCTGGTCACCTTCCTCAGAGCAGGATGGTGTGTACAGCTTAAAAGGCTCCCTGTAAGTGTGGTCCAGTTCCAGGCTGTTCTTGGGGGCCAGAAGGAGCACTTTAGCCTTCCGCTAAGCGCCGCTGGTGGAATGCTTCCCATTTTTCATGTTGTGTGTTGATCTGGGACCGAGAGACAGTTTTCGGGTTGAGGGAAGCTTCCACTAATGAGACCCTGCACATGATTCTACACTGACCATCCTTCCTGTGTGCTCTTAAGGAATCTCCCCCGCCATTGTTACACGCATGGATGTTGTTAAGTCCTGTATTGTTCTGCCCTTATTTCTTTCTTGCTGATGTTCGATTGATAGAGAGTCCAGCCGCTGGATGGCTTGAAGGCACCTCTGTAATTTCTCTCAGCCTTCCAGAGCCATTTGTTACTCTGAGAGATTAAGGTGGGCCATACGGCTCGGGACGAGAGCTCGACGGATAGCTGTGGGCTTTTCCAGGGCTCGTTGTGTTTTCATGCCCACCGGTGTTTGCTGCTCGTGCTCCGGAGAGACACTCTGTGCTGTCACGTATCATCACACAATGAAGCCCTCCCCCCCCCCCCCCCCCCCCCATACGCACAAATGGAGTCTCGGGTTAGCAGAAAGGACCGTCGCCTTTGCATCTCCCGGTCAGGCACTTTATGCCAGCCCCCTCTGTTGAAGTAATCCCATAGTGCACGAGGGGAAATAACCGCAAGATAAAAGCTCGGGTTAAATGGGTGAATATAAGTGTGGTTTCAAAAGCTCAAGCTGCCTCCCTGGATGCAGGGCTGACATCAGCCCCGCCTGTCGAGGGAGCTCTCCGTCGGTAAGTGGCCAGACAGGCGCCGTAAAAAGCGCACACCTGCCGCTCGCATCTCCAGCCTCCTGTAGTACAGAGTCACCTCTGACCCCGTCACACCGTCTCCTCTGTCTCTCCTTTAACTGACCCGCAGGAACTAAAAACATTCTAAAGTCTCTGAACTTGACCTTTGCCACAGTTAAAAATAAATGTTTTTTCTTATTATTGTGGAAATATATGATGTGTTTGTTGTTTTTGTACAAAACCTCTCCTTCCAGTGAAGTCCAGTAACACTGCGGATCCCCGTGACACACTGTCTTCTCCCCTTTCTCTCTTCCTCTTTTTAATTTATTGTGTTCTTTTAATTATACATTTGTCTTTTTTGTAATATTTACCCTCTTGATTTGTTAACTTTAGTCACTGCTAACGTAACAAAATGCACTGTGATGGATCCAGTATTAATAAAAGTTGTACTTAAATTCAGTTATGTGAGCCAGATGTATTCAAGTGTTCAGATATTCCTGGATGGGCTCAGTCAAGTAAGCACTGATTTTTGTTTGTAAGTTTCTTCATCCGTTTAGGAATTTATGTACGTGAATATGTCAGTAGAACTCAAAGTACACACACAGTCATTTGTGCATAAAAACACTGCTTTACATTTATATGAATTTTATTTATTGTCCAAAACAATGTACAAGTGAGGCAAGTAGCACATTACAGACATACGGCTGAGGAGGCATTAGTCCAGCTAGGCTGAGCTTCCAGGTACAAGTGTGAGCAGTGTTAGAGTAGGAGCTACACAACATCTACCAGACAGAGCAAGAACCTTATAAAACTACAATTCAAATCAGCAGAAAGTGCAAAACTCAGAACATTCTAGAAATATGGAGCGGTATCAGGCTAGCAGAGGTATTCCTTGAACAGATTGGTTTTGAGGTAGAGAGGGAATCTGATGACTGGATGCTGCAACACTTGCTGGTTTGAGCACAGAAATAAGACAATATGCTGAAGTTGGAGTCGTCGTTTAGATGACTGAATGTCATAGCAACAAACATGTGGCTTGAGGGAGATTATTCTCTCAAGAGAAGCAGCACTATCCCATGTCATCAACCTTCTTCCCAGCAGATTTAGTGATAGACTCGCCTGCAGGGGGCGCCCTTTACTCGAGAACCAGCCAAAGCAAACTTCAGAGTCTGCTCTCTTTCCAGTCATTTGCAGGATTCGTCTGTGTGGCCTCTCGTCTCCTTGGACCTGTGCGTGTGGTGAAAGTATATAACAGCAGTCAAGACAACAACAGGTACCGGCTCTCCCATTGGCGTGGGATTGAAAGTGGCCGTTTGTAGGCTGGAGTTTTTCAAGCCCTTGGAAGAGAACAATCAAGTAGAATTTCCACAAGGGCGCACTGACATTCGTCCCTTTTTGTCACTGCCCAGAAGCTTTGACAAGAGTTTCAATAATGCCGCCCTCACACTAGCATTCATTAGCATGTACTGCATCCTCCAGACAGGTCCTATGGAATTACCCCTGTGGGACTTGAACCCACAGCCTGGCGGTGCCCGGAGGGTGTGCCATCTGTCTTGCATTCCCCACAGTGGCTGGTAATACCATGACTGCCAGCACACACTCGATGGAAAATGCTGCCTTTTGTTTGCTCAAGTTATTTCCCCAGCTAATGTTTAAACCAGACAAAGGAATATTTAATTAAAATGAAAGAGACCTTAATTAATCTGAAAGTTCTATACCAGGCAGTGTATTGGGTGTCGGCCTCAGTGGGCCGATTTCTGGGTCTTTTATTTTCAGGGTGCGTAATATCACACGCCTTCTGAATGTAATTACGTTTCCGAAGATACAATTGGAATACCTCTTAAAGCAAGTGCGTTTTTTTTTTTTTCCTGAGGGGTATCTCCATTGACCATTCTGTGCGTCACATTATTTTTTGTTTGTGTTTCTCATCTCTACCAGATGAAAGCGAGACGTTCTCGCTTCAGTCTGCAGACGCTGAGTATTCCCTGATGTCATACAGGCTGAGCGCCCGTGTCAAAGGTGCGACAGTGATTCCATTCTCTGGAATATTTACATTGGTTATCCTACAGTGTGCCCTGTGGATGCAGTTGGGTGTTTTGCTGGAGTAGCTCAGATTAATCGCCCAATTCAAGAGGCTTACAGCAGGGCTACTTCTGGGACTTGGTGCTGGCGTTAGCTTACAGCTTCATGCTAGCCACTGCTTGCTAGCAGCTTTCTTTATCACAAAGTGGACAGAATCACTATAATATTTAAAGTGCATCCGGGTGCTCCCCCAGATCAGGGGTGATTGGTCAATCGTTAATTAGCAAGCGTTCCCTGAAACCATTTGTAACCAAAGCAGTTCGCAATCTTGTTAGTAAATTTACGAATGCTCCCACCCAATCGTTGTTTTCAACTCTGATCTTTATTTGAACGTTAGCCTGCTGTCCTGTCAGAGAGAGACGGAGATTGGATCAAAATAGATGACAAATGCACGTTGATGCGCTTTTTTGGACAGAAATAATAAGGCTGATGATACAATAAGAGGCCAATATTGCAATATGAATCTATAATGTCGACTATAAATTAGCGTAAATGGATCTCGTTGTAATACCTGCAATTTGAGTACATAACAGGATTGTGCCCCATTCACCTGGTGCACCATTGTGCACCTTGATACTCAAGTTCACTAAAATTAGTTGAAAACACAGAGCAGAACCGCAATTCGACTTTGAGTATGAGAGTTGAATTAAAAATGATGTCACAGAAATTCATATACATAATGTAAGTGCAACTGTAACAATACAGCTTAATATTTCAATATGAAACACGCAGCATATCAACATAAAAAGCATACACTACATCCTGTGGCTAATTCAGTTCACATTCCAATTTATGAATGGAATGGGGCATCCATCCATCCATCCATCATCTCCCGCTTAATCTGAGGTCGGGTCGCGGGGGCAGCAGTCTCAGCAGGGAGGCCC
>JAODJX010000007.1:19646996-19665080 GCA_026776945.1 Isichthys henryi | reverse complement strand
TGAATGGTGTGTGAGTGTGCCCTGCGATGGGCTGGCCCCCCATCCTGGGTTGTTCCCTGCCTCGTGCCCACTGCTTCCAGGATAGGCTCCGGACCCCCCGCGACCCAGTAGGATAAGCGGTTTGGAAAATAGATGGATGGATGGTATTGCTGAAGTGCCTTCCAAGAATGAGTTTGGGGGACAATGAATCATGGGATTGGTCACGTTTGGCGAAGATGCAAACAATGTACCACTGATATTTGGGGCGGAGCAAGAACAACATCTGAGGATTCCTCTGTACTTCTGTTCTTGAGTATTAGAACTGGTCTTTGACAATGGAAGATGTGAAACAGGTACACGAGAACACAAGAATGGTCAATTATACCTATTCAGATTCACCCTATATCAACTCTCTTTGTATTTTTGTACTGTTCTATATTCCCCATCTCCTTCATCAACCTCTAGGTTTTCCTCAGTTACTGTGAGTACTGTGAATGTTGAAAAATGGGTAATAGCCCAGCCACACCAATCTATTATTTTTTCAACTCTTCTGTGATTAGTATTGAATTATACCTAAAATATAGATTTACCGTGTTTAGGAACACATAGCTGTTTGTTGCCATTGCACTCGAGCCCAGAATGTAGCCCTATGCTTTATATATGTAACGTAAGATCAAATCAAATAATGCTTTCTGTTCTGGAGGCATCACTCTGTTATATCTCTAGCGCAGGTCGAGACAAAAATAAATGTGTTGTTTTTTTTTTAAGCTTAACAGCACACAGCGAGTCGTAAAACCTTGACTGCGCTGGGTGGGACTTGAACCCACGAGTACTTGGCTGGAAACCCTGTTACTGTTTTTACGCGCAGTTGTTTTTAAGTTTACTGCCGCCGCCGTAATGAAAAGCGGCGAAGCGGCGATTTGGCGCATCCGAGGAACGGTCCCCCACGCCGGGAAGCGCTTGTCAAACTGGCACCCGGAGCTGATCCGGGCTCGCGGAGCGAATCTCTCTGCGTGAAATGACGAGGATCGCAACCGCGCGGCCATATGCGCCCAGCACCCCATTGAACATACCGACACCCGGAAGCGTATCCGGCCAGAAGCGGCTCCTAAGAGGATTTATTTTTGAGCCGGTTTGATAAGGTGGGGTGCGGCGGATGATCTTGTAATTAATGGCAAGGGGCGTACCCTGCAAAAGCAGTAGGTAATGCCCTTGCATAGATTATGGAGAAATCACGCTGTTCGGGTTTTTTAATCCGCTCCGGTGTTACATTAGATTCAGTCCCTTCGTTAAATCACGTTACACCGCGAGAAGCAGTCCGACAAATCTCACAGCCGGTGAATAACATTAAATGGCAACACACGAAATAGAACGTGAGGTCCCCAATTGTATCATTAAATATCATGCAGTGGGGTCTTGTTTTTGTCTCTACTGATGAGTCCGAGTAAGTGAATTTTATTAACACGATGTACATACGTCAATAAGTAGTGCTGTATTATTTGATGGGTTATAATCTGATTTAATTGGCATGCTGACCATGTGGTTGTAGTACCTTCCTTGTTAGCTATGGACTGCCAGCGGTATGCTCTAGCCCCCCCCCCCAGCTTTTACTGAGGAAGTGGTTAGAAGACAAATGGATGGATGGATATATTAGCATTTAAAAGCAAATCACAATGCTACTTCAACATCATTAAATTGGATTTTAATTAGTCTTAGTTTAATTTTAGATGGACTACCTTAGTTAATGGAGAAATCAAATCAGTCGCAACACTGGCCTTTAAACGCAGTGATTATTTTTTTTTAATGAATCTGTCAAGTTGACCAGAGAGGAGCATAAATGTTAGGGTTTTGGGTGAAGGAGGCCGTTCAGAATGCGACGGAATTTGCAGTGCTGCAGCGGACAGGACAAAAGGCAAGACGGGAAATCAGGAAGGGCTTACAACGTTAACCGTGCTCTTTTTATGGTGATGTCACGTCTTGTTCCCCTGCCTTAAAATTATACACATCATGACAAGCTGTAATCAACAGCATGGTTTTAAACTTTGAATGTGCTGCAAACTATATCTGTAAGGAAGGATTTGTAATGGGGTGGTGTGATTGTTATCACTGTCGATCAGAAGGTGTAGCAAGGATGCATATAATTCTGTAACGATTTCTCACATCCGTCTGTCTCCTATGACCACTTATGCAGTCTGGGGCTGCTGTGGGCCTGAAGCCTATCACAGGAAACAAAGGGCACATGGCAGGGGATACTCTGGATGGGATGCCAGGCCATTGTTGGATATGTTCTCATTACGGGCAGTTTAGAGGTGCCAGTGAACTTAACTGTATGTTTTTGGACTGCAGGAGTTACCCAGGGCACCCAGAAGATGGACACAAGCACAGGGAGAGGATACAAACCACACACACACTGGGGAGTGGGGATTTCAGCCCCTGGCATTGGTGGTATGAAGTGATGCTATTTAACAATAAGCCACAATGTCATCAATAAATACTGAAATGCATGTAGAGTGTTGTGAGGCTCTGTGGTTTAGGGTGCCCTGCCTGTAATCAAAAGGTTGTTGGTTTGAATCCCGTGGCTTTTGTCTTTGGGCCCTTGAGAGGGGTCGTTATCCCCCATTTGCTTTAGAGATTAGCTGCTTTCTCAAAAAGGAATGTTTTTCTCTTTGGATGAAAATGCTGGGTAATGTATAAACATAGAACGTATGCATGTGATTCATATATAGTGAGTAATATGTGCATTTTTTTCCAGGTTATTGAATAATTGGTCAATGTGGTATGGTGAAGTCTTACGCTGCATGCTGTCTGTGCGTGGGCTGGCCGTGGAGGGGGAGGGGTCGCTGTCTCCGTGTGGATAAGATGGGGGTGGCTTTTCTGTGTGGGCTGGCTGAGGTGCAGGCACCGTTTCTCCGTGAACTACGGGGGGGGGGGGGGCACCAACCACATCTCACTCTGCACCACACCTTTCATCCGCCGCAGTCTTGTGTCCACGTTGTGTGCGGGCGCCGTCCCTTTGATCTTCACACCTCTCCTTCTGTACGCCGCAGAGGGTTGGGTGCGGAGAGCAGCGTTTGGGGCATTAATGCGACACGCGCCTCTCCATGGCAGGTGGAATGCTGGGCTTTTCTATCGTTAAAAGGCCTGTTTTTCAATATGGCTGCAGAGATGAAAGATATAATTTATCTCCGGTTCTGTCATGACTTATTTGCATGTCCAAGTGGGCTTTGATGTTTTGTCCGGTGACGTCCACACCCCCCAGTATGTTTTGTGATGTATATTTATGCTCAGAGAAGAGATTTTGTCAAAGATAAATAGGATCCTTGCGAGGGTCTGTGTGAATAATCCTAGTCACTGATGGGTGTAACAGAAATAGGTGTGCGGGTGGGGGGGGTTTGGCTCCAGACCATGAGTAATTGTTTCAGTAATCACTAGTGCCCCTTGTGGATGGGGTAGTAGGTCGCATTTTATGCATTCCGTATTAGATTACAGACTAAGGTATGGGGGTAACCCTGATGCCTTAGCTTTGATCATGCATGCTTAACCCCTGGAATTAGGGTCTCTGCTGTTAGTTGACATGATCCGCATAGTGTCCAGGCCCCCACCCGCGTCTCTCTCCACCCGCCAGTTTCCAACAGACTGCACTGTGCTGGAATCTGCTAAGTCAATGCTCCGAAGGGCTCGTGTACCATATTGAGGCAAACAGACGGCCGGCAACGTTGCCGTGGTTACTGCTAACAAGCACATCTCGATTAGACCGGGGCGAACCCCGCCGCTCAAGGAAAAAGTGTTCCCGCTTGTTTTACTGTTTATTTCTTATTTCCTCTGCCTATTTTTTCATGCCCGTCGACCTCTTTTGTTCAGAGGACTGCTGTCCATTATGAGCTTTGGGTGGCACTATGCACTATGGTGTCTTCACCTTACTTAGCCTGGTCTACTTTTTCTCGCTAAATAACCGGGCAGGAGACATGGGAGGGATCGATGCTTGTTCCTCAGGTCATGCTGTCTAGCAGTTCCTCCCTCCGAGTCATTAACAGGGAATTTAAGGCTGATTTTTCCTGGGTGGAGGGGGGGGGGTGATCTTAAATCTGCCCGCTTCTCGCCAGCTCGGCCTTTGGCCCCGAGGAAGAGTCACCAGCTCTCTGACTCACAGAATGCTCTCTCGCGGCCCTGGTCTGTCAGTAGGAGGCGACCAGCAGGCTCCTGGAGGAACGCATTACCTAATTGCCATTTAATTAAACGGGCACTCAGAGAGGATCGATCGCTTGCTCGTAAGCTGGCCTGGAGTCTGGGAGAGGTCCCTTATTTCGCTGTGTCATTCAGCGGGTTTTTATCAATTACCGGAATGCTTGCTGCTTGACATGAGGTCAGTAGTGGAACCTGGATCTTTCGGCAGAGTGTCAGTGTGTCATTAGGCCACCTATGCAGATGGTGGTTCTGGCACCAGGCCAGAAGGTTGTGGAATTGAATCAATTAGACTCTGATTACTATGCCCAAGTTACATCATCTAGAATGCTGCTCTCACAGCCTGCCTATGATAAATATGCCTATTGAGACACCAGAGAAGGCATCTGTTTGTCTTCCTGTAAGGTTTCTGTGCTGGGCGGTGAGCGTGTACAGATCTATTTAAATGTATCGTCTGGTAGTTTTGTGAGAGTGTTTTAGTTGGACTGTGTGAAGCAGTGTTTCAGTTCTGTGGTCCACTGGGCTTATCTGAAGCTGTGTTTTAATGCTGTGGTCCACAGGATGCCTCCTCGCTACTGTCCACCTCATTGGCTGTAATATCATGTGACTAATGGGCTAAATCAAACACCCATCACATTTCTGTCACCCTCATCATTATTTTCTCGCTGACAGCTGGTCTTGCGCTGATTGTGATTATACTCTCTTTCCCTCCGAGCTGTCAATCAAGTGAGATAGTCAGACTAATGAAGGGGAGCAAATTAAGGCTAACAGAAAGTTCTTCCTGTAGGTGGAAGTGGAGAATGATTGTCATACACCGCGGTTCAATGTGCTTTAATGGGAATCCATTGCCGGGCTAGTGGGTTGCTCACCAGGTTAGGACTGGGAAGGTCGCCAGTTCGAATCCCAGGGTCAGCTTAGTAATGTCAACGTTGGGCCCCTGAGCAAAGCCCTTAACCGCCAAATGCTCCAGGGACTGGCAGACCCCAAATTGGGCATCATTTTGGATAAAAAAGTCTGAAAAATAAAAATGTAGTAACGTTTCAGCTTGCCACTCTACACCCTGCACAAACTTAACATGCTCCCTGATGTGACTCTTGGGGCCGGTAAAATCCCGGCGTGATGGTTTAGCAGGTGCAGAGTCGCCTGTAGTTCACACCTCCCCACCTGCGAAGCATGTTGACGCACGCCACCCGCCTCCGCCTCTCGGTTGGGGTCGAATCCCACCGCAACAGATGGTTGGGCTGCACCTACCAAGCGGGATCCATCTAGTGGGGATGGGGGAAGGGGGGGCACTATTCACAGATATCCTCTGATTCCTGACCTGTTTCTTTCTTAGAAAATGCCTACCCTGCTTCCTCCTGGCTCTCTGCTTCTCACGTGTGCTGTTTACTTTATTTATTTTGTTGGCAGAAACATATATTCCAAACAAAAATAGCACATAGTTTTTTAGCTTGCATATATTAACTGGAACAGGATGCAGAGAGCTGATAATATGTGTTCTGAGGTAAACACAAGCATGCAGAATCAGAGGCTGGGCAGGTCTCGTGGGTGCAGCTGGTCCTCCGATGGCATTCGGGTCGGATGGGGCTAAGGCCGTGATGAGGATTGCCATGGTAACCGAGGTCCACAGAGGGATAGTTGTCAAGATGTCGCTCGGCTGGGCTTTCAGACGAGACCTGCCTGCCCTGTGTGAAGACAGAGGTGCTGGTTTCGGTGTTACTCAGGACATGGTGAGACGGGAGATTGACCTCGATCATGTCGGAAGTGGAGGAGTGGGGCGCAGATAAGGAGACGTCAGTGAGGGAGAGAGCCCTCAGCCAGCAGCCCAGGGAGCACCTGTAGGCTTGCCCGTCCGTCTCGAAGAAGCAAGTTACGATTACCCAAGGCGCCTTTAACCAGAGCGATCTGCATGGCCTATAGTGTTTTATTGCAGGACACTTTTATTAAATCAAGTCATATTTAAGCCTTGGGAGGAAACAATAGTACAAATTCTCCTGGGACTTACTTCAGGAAACATTTGGGTACACATTTAAGTTCCAGGCACTTCCACTACTATATCGAGTAATGCAATGCATCATCTATGAATGGTATTATTATACAACCCTGTGAGTAACAAAACCGGTAGTACAAGGACTATATGTCTTAGCTTGGGCTGCTTGTTCAGTATCCAGGAGACTCAATTAACTAAATCTCCTGCCAAGGAAGCCAGTCAGACTCCCTTACTGTAGGGGGCAACAATGTCCCTGTGGAACCATTGTGATTGTTTGGTAATGTGGAATTTTATCCGTGCCCTGCTGGGATAGATAGATGGATGGATAGATAGATAGACAGACAGACAGACAGACAGACAGACTTTATTAATCCTGAAGAAAGTTGCAGGTTTACAGTTGCACAACACAAACATTTAGACAGTAATGAATAGTAACAATAAATAAGAAATGACAAACATTAACCATGCAAGGAATGTTCTGGAAAGTATTAAATGGAATTCTGTAGGAGCTGCTCAGACATAAATAGCGTTGCCCCGGTGGGTTTTACAGTGAGCTGGGTGTTTGTGTTGTACCACCTGAGCTTTTGCTTTGGATATTGGTAGATTTAACTTTCTCAGAAGCTTCTAGAGCACGTTCTTACAGGGTGACAAGAGTTTATGGTGAAGTTCGGAACAGTTTTTCTTGTCAGCATTCATGCCTCGCAGTTTCAACTCCGGGCAACAGATATTTAGGGCTGTTTCTGTTTTTGAAGATGTAGAAACCCATGCAGATAAATAATGACTGAGCGAGATGCACACAAGAAAGAGGAGAGCAGCGCTGTCGATGCCCTTCTGTCTGCATGTTCAAAGTATCGATCGCCGAATTCCTACCCATGAATGCGGAATGAGAATTTCTTTGACAAGAAGCATCAGATTAAGAGATGGAGGGGATGTTTGCTTGATTGCTGATCTTATTTGGCATGCTGGTTTTGTAAGATTGAAGTGAAATTCAGGTGGAAGAACTATTTTTTTCTCGCTGCAATAGGAAGTCTGTACCCGTTCATCCTGAGTTTCACTGCTAACACTGCATGCAAAGCATAACCTCTCCGTTCAACGGTATAATTACCTGCAAGGTGTACCGAGGGGCCCTGGCACTGATAGACTCGCTCCCCGGAGCAACAATTTCCCATTCCATTCACATTGTGCTAACTCTCCCGCTAAAAACCTTCTTTAAAATGACATCTGTGGCTGTGGTCCTTTATCGATGTTGCAGGCAGCGTTGCTCCCCCTGGTGACTGCTTTAGGCGAGACACAGAAGAACGTCCAGGCCATTAGTATGCATTCTGGGAAACTGGACGTCTCAAATCAAGAACGTAGTACTAGCAAAAAAAAAATCAATTATCCCTTATGCATATAATCACTGTGGTCATGAGAGAGGGTCTCTTTGGGGCTTAATTGAAAAGTCGCCAGGCTTAGCGAGGGTCCTAAAATAATGAGGAAGGGACCCTTTCTTCCATGCTGTTCCCCACTTTTATGTGGAATTTCCGAGGGATGCATCAGCTCCTGCTCTGAGTCGGGCTCTGTTCGTTCCTGCCGTGGGTAAACATCTGCAGTGATGCTAATCTCGCATCACGTACAAGGTATCAATCCCTGACCTTCCTGGTAATAACAGCCAGGGGGGAATTGGATTACGGTCCACGAGCTGAGCTTCATATTGCTTTGTTTTTGCACTGGTATTCTGCTCTCGTTGTCATATTGTCAATAATATATCGCCTAATATGTTGACATGTAAGGGGTGTTAAGTAAATCCGGCTGTGGCAATGGCCAGAAGAAATTCTCTCATTTGAAATACACTCCTCGTTATGTTGTCTGCAGGAGCTGCCATGGTCAACAGAATTATTGAGGTATGGTTGCTAATCAGCCCTACAGGCTCTAATTTCATGTTCCTGTGATGACTAATGGTCATTTGGGAAGAGTCGCTCTGCTTGCTGGATAAGAAGAAGAACAAAAGATTAAGGCTTCCAGATTGTGAAAGAGAGCGACGGATTGTGTGTGGATTTGAGCACAGGAGTCATCCCAGCGCCTCCCGGGTCTGGGAATCACTGATTAATCATCTGTAGGCATTTGTTCCAGTGCAGAAGAGAATGTGTTGTAAAGCAATCTTTTTTGGTCAAGAAGCGAAGCAATTCAGACCTACAGGAAAGTGTGGCTAGCCTCACCTAGCCTTGCGTTGGGCCCGCCTTAGCGTCGTGTTAGCCTCACATCGGTTGCGTCATGATGGCAGCAGGGAGTACAGTAAGCGCGTAACATTAGCGGACCTCTGCCCCTGTGACTTGGAGGCTAACATCTCGGCTGGTTGCGGTGAGATGAGGGAGCTTCGGTGTATTATTCATCAGACTCACTCATCGCCCTCTGGATGGGCTTCTCTGCACGCCGCCAGCTTGTCGGTCGCCTCGGGCCTCTTGTTGTTGCCAGAGACATGAGAGGGATGATGAAAAAGAAGCTGAACATGATTTATTTATCTCTTCCTTGTCTCCCAAAGCCCTCATTTAGAGTCTGACTCTGACGGCCATGTTTATCTTTTACCTCCCTTACACGCTGTTAGATAACGATGATGTTGATGACGATGAGGATTATTATTGTTTTTTCGATTCCGATTGATTTATGTTAGCTTACAGCTCATACGCATTTATCATTTTTGTAAAATAGTATAATGGTAGTTACCACTCAAGGATGTTAAATCTTGTACCTTGCCTTGACCGGGGGCTTAGGGTGCCACGTGGGCTTTGGCTGGTACCATCCCTGCACCAAAATGCAACAAATCGAAGTGTCATTTACCAGGCACCTCCACTGAATGCCACCTTAGCAGGAATCAGAGTCACATTACAGCATATTACATACTTTGTCAGACGGAAGTGTTACTGCTGATGCTTATGCTCTTTTTTTAGGACAGATCATGTCAGAATTCAAGAGGAAAAAAGGAAACCTTCAGTCACACATGAAAGTTCTGTTATTCACCGAAAACAAATGATGCAAAACGGGTGGTGTAGCACATGCCTGACAGACGGCTGCGAGGAGGCATTCGAAGAGCGGCTTGACATTTAACGTTTCCCATGAGGCATCCTGATGAAAGGGTACTAGTTTGACGCGGGGCTTGTGGTAGAGTGCGGTCTTATCCCAAAGGAGGAGGTGCTGAACTTCTGGGGCGATCCTGGTGGCACCGTTGTCCTGTTACTTCCTGGCTGGCAGAGATGTGCACGGACGTACTTGCACGTCTGATGCTGCGGGGGGCGCTGGTTTACCGCTCACTCGCCCCTGTGTTTCTCACCTGCAAACATACACACACTTGCTGCCGAAATGCAGGTAACCTCTAGAGTACTGTCTGTCTCACACATACACACCCACACACTCATGATCATACATTGATGGGCACATACTCTGACACAAACATTCACGTCTATTAACCGTCTGTTTGGCGCATTCTGGGTCCGACAGAATCGGGCCTTTTTATGGTATTGTCAAGCTTACGTTTGTCACGGACCATGGACAGACTGTTTTCCGGAGGGAATCGAAACAGAAAAAAACCTTTTAGCCTTAGTGAGAAAAAAGTCAGAAAGTGATGTTGGTTGCTTGCTTGAACACAGCAAGTGTAGCTGCTGGAATGTTACTACATAGTAGAGCAAACTGATAACAAGACACAAGGGCATTATCGGGTGTGTATGACTTACCTGCAGAGCTGTACTGATTCTGTACAAGTTAAACAGACCGTGCTGTCTCTGATGCGTGCATCTTGGAAATAGCAAGCCAGAGCTGAATAGGCAAAGCAGCTTTCGCCTAAACCAGGAATCAAGGCACACCTCAGACAACAGAAGTCAGCAGTCGCTCAGAAAAAGAGCAAATTCAGGCTCACTCAGACCATGTTATTATTACGATGGAAATCACATAAAAATCCATAATCTCAGCCACGAAGGTAGACAACCTATTCAGTTTGAGTTTGAGATTACCTAAGTGTTAAAGAGGTTGTATTAAAGGCAAACATGTCGCAGAAGGCTCATCAGAATCTTGCAGCATCTTCATTGTCCTGCTAGATGATGCGGTTCTCCTGTGCATCCAGAACAGTCTCAGGGCAGAAAGGGATTTACTTCACTTGCACAGCGCAGGACTGTAATCTGTGAATCACAGTGTTTTAATCTGAATTTTTATTGAATTTTTCTGTTCTCCTATAATTTTCCAGACCACGGATCTCCCTGCAATTTCGGCCGAATCTTTAGATTAAGTAAAAATGGAATAACGCACAGCTGGCCCAGTCTCCTGGGCTGTCCCAAGCTCACTTGGTTTAAGGAAAGGGGATAAATCTGTGGTTTAATGTCAGATGCCTGGGCTGGATTTCCCTGCATGGGCTCTTTACAGTTGTTGGTTTGTGGGCTAGGGGCTAGGCCTCTGGGCCTGTCTTCCGACGGTTGTTGGTTCAAATCCTGTGCTTGGCAGAGTAGCCATATTTTTGTTGGACCCTTGAGCAAGGCATTTATCCCCCTGAAAAATGCTCCTGGAGTGTCGGACAAATGGATGACCCTGTGTTCGGACCTCAGGCTTCACTTTCACCTCGATATGTGTGTGTGTGCATGATGGGATATGCTCCGAAACCCATTCCGATGTATTTGTACAGATGGCAAGTGAAGCTTCCTTTTCATGTCTGTATATTATATATAAAAATAAAGCATACCAACAGTGCGCCTCCACCGTCTGCCTTCAGTGAGTTTCTTGAGTTCCTTAGCAACAGGCTCTTCTCGGTATCACGCCGCTGTGGGTGTAGCGCGGTGTTGCCGGATCGCACGACGGGATCTTCCAGCGCACACTAATGATGTCAAATGTGCAGCTTCAGCTGTGAACTTTTGCTTTATCGCCTTCCAAATTAATCTGGTCCCATCAGGCCTTGGTGATAGCTTTGCTGCCACTGCGTGTGATTCCTCCCGAAGGACGGCCCTTGTTCTTGATCAACGTCTTTGTAAAAGGTTGCAGGTAATGTAAAGGTTTGAGCATGTGCTCTGTATGCACGTTTTTCTGCGTGTACATCCAGTTTTACATCCAGTCGGTTTATTTGTTTTACTGTCGACCCTCCCATCTCCCCTTTCATTACAGCTGTGGTAAAAATAAACTCTGTCTCATATCATGGACCAGTTGGGACACCCCTGCCTAGTGATGCGGAGGTTGGGTTAAATCGCAGACCCTCTCCAGGGCCTCCACCTGCCTAAAGCTATCCTGCCCCTTTGATGGAGAACGCTTGAGGAAAGGGGCCCTGCGGCGGGAATCCAAGTAGTTGGCGCTCTATCTGCAAGCTGCACCTGGCCTGCACACACGCTGGAGCAAAGTGGCTCCTCCCTGCTGATGAGTTTGATGGCCTAGAGGCGTGGAAGTGAATGGGTCACCATGCGTGTGTGTGCATTTTTCTAATTATTGCATTGTGGAGTCCAGATTTCCCCACAGTGTGATAAAAACCTGTAACTTTTTACCTTACGGGGACATTTTTTTCGGTCCCCACAAGGATAACCTCAATTTCATAAACATTTGTGAATGCAATCAAAATATACACACACACACACACACACACACACACACACACTTATGGTTAAGATTAGGGCTGAGTAGGGGTTAAGGTCATTATGTTGGGGTTAGAGTTCTCCCCATAGAAATGAATGGAGAGTCCCCACAAAGATATGAATACCTGGACTGTGTGTCTGTTATGGCCATGTAACCACATCTCATTTTTAATTCGACCAGCACTGTAAAAAATGAACCACAAACAACACAGTAAACAAACAAACCTGAGACAGCCTCACTGATCATACCGTATCGGATGCTTTTAGCATCTGTCAGGGATAATGCATCTTTTACACACTTTATTTTCTCATTCACTTTTCAGTGATTCAAAGAAGATAAGGAAACTGAATCATCTCTGCAAAGGGTTGCCAAGCACAACAAAAATGTAATAAATAAGCAGCATTTTTATGGGTAGGCAGGCTTGCTTATTTTGTTACCACTACATAAAAACACCCAGGAAACACTTTGGTG
Organism: Isichthys henryi; assembly: GCA_026776945.1. Lineage (NCBI taxonomy): Eukaryota > Metazoa > Chordata > Actinopteri > Osteoglossiformes > Mormyridae > Isichthys > Isichthys henryi. Next base: position 19,652,881 of record JAODJX010000007.1, on the reverse strand, counting down.
ACAGGCTGTAAATACAGAAATGTAACTGTGTTTGAGTCGAAGAAAACGATTCCCATACTAATTCTGGGAAAGGCTTGAAATTTTCTTGGAAACATCAAACCAACACAGCAAGAAACTAGCCAGAGAAATGGCTTATTAACATACAGTATCTGAAATAGGAATATTGTTTGAGTCCACGTCTCAAAGCCAGTTTCTGATGCTTATAAAGGGCAGTGCATGTGAAATGCAGTTCAAATAGTTACTGTTTGTTGGTTGGGTTATAGTACTCTGGGCCTCCATATGACTTTGGATATTTGAATCTTTTATGCTTCCATTAAATATCCATCAAAGTACTGGAGATTCAGTTGATTTTTTTTAGCAGAAAGATGTGTTCTGAGTTAATGAGCTTATGGTCCACACATTCCTACTGCGCCGGTTTACTCATAATATCATACAGGCAAAGAAACATTTCCACTTACATGTGTTGAGGAGATTCAAACTGGCCAGTGCAGAAGAGCCAGCCCAAATACACAGCCTGTGCGTCTTACCTTTTATATGCTGTCCTTTATCCTGACATCCTTCATGGCAAACGTTCAATTATAGGATGAGAAACTAAAAGGAATTGTTCAAGTGAAACACTTGCCCTGCTTTTGACTTGTGTCATTTTTTCGAAATTAGCATCAGCGGAAGTCGAGAGGGAGCTTCCCCTCTGCTTCGGCTGGCTCCGCTCACCGCGGTCACCCGCAGCTTTCGCTGACCCATAAATGTAACTTCTTTCTCTCTCATCGCATCTGTAATAATACTGGCCTGTATGGAGCACTCCACAAAGCCTGAATTGAGATGGAGAAAAGCAGTTATTTATCCAAATGATACATTAATTACCACATTTATTTGACAAGATATCAAACTCCTGGCTTTTGGGATTAAAAAGTCATAACATAATGACAAACATAGAAGTGCAAACAGCAAAACAGATCAATCGAAGGATCAGTCTCTGTGAAGGTGTTTAGCTGCAGAATTCTGGGTTTGAACTGACTAGTGCAGCACTTCAAACTCATGGGCCAATAATTACTGAACAAGAGGATAAGGTGGGGGACCACCTTTGGATCTCATCAGCGATATTCCTCAGCTCTGACTAAATGTCTTTTATATTAATATCAAGGTGAGTAGAAGGCATCAAAATAATGTTGACTTCAAATAAAGTAATGGGGTTCTACTGTATGTAGGGTGCTTTTCTCAAGATGAAAAGGAATGGGGGATGGACAAAAAGGACGGCGAGAATCAACAAAGACCACAGGGAGGCCCTGATGGAACGAGGGGTGGATGAAAAGAAGGAGAGAGTGATGAAAATCCTGGGCAGCCTGCGAGATGGATGGTAGGACAGAGATCAATAGATGTTATAGAGAGATGTTGTCGTGTTACACTGTAAATATAAAGGAGGAAGGGAGGCTGAATGGGATTTGGGTGTAAATGGGTGAAAATTCTAAAAAGGTTGAAATTCTGAAATTCACCTGTTTTTCTATTTAACTGCCATTTCAAAAACCAATAAAATATTACCAAGGATTAGGGGAAAAGTTTAAGCTTGACTAAAGTCCAACCGTATCCAAGAATTTAACATTATTTCTCCCCTTAAATAACAGCAATAAATCAAATACTTGAGGAAATGAAAAGCACCATTTTAAATATACATACACAGTCTCTCCACTTCGTTTTTCTTATTGGAAAGGAGCAGATATTCAACTGTACTTATTATTAGTGTGTAGCTGATCTCTCAGTACCATGTTCTGTTCAATCATGTGATTAAGGTGATTAAAATAAAATCCACTGGCAGCACTTCTGTAAGTTAAAGGCACACTTACGCACACACGCATGCACACAGCGAGGCAGAAGGCTGAACGCTGCGTTCACAGCTGGTGAATAGTTTATGTTTTTCGCCCACTCGAGTGCAGGTGGAATAAAAATACCTCCCATAACAACCACGGAAAACCAGGTGGGACTCGCGCTTGGCTCCGGTAAACTCGGCCGCTTGGATCCCTCCGAGACAGAGCAGACATTAGTAGCGACGCACCATAGATGCTGTCTTTGCTGACACCCACCCCCATCGAAGTGTGCAAAACAAACAATCACATGTAGCCAAACTGGGGCAACTGCCACGTTAATGGGGCTGGGATTAGCTGGTCACTGTATGGCATCTGGTTTATAGAAGAATGCAATTCTGGGCCTCTGACACATTATAACAGTGTTTCCTAATCCGGTCCTGGGGGACCCACAGACGGTTCACGTTTTCGAGAGCTGGGAGGGAGCAAAAATGTGGACTGTCTGTCAGATAGTTGGGAGGGAGCAAAAATGTGGACTGTCTGGCATATAGCTGGGAGGGAGCAAAAATGGGGACCGACTGTGGGTTCCGGATTGGGAAATGCTGCGTTATAATGTTACTGTGTGGCCTGGCCCCTGGTGGGGACACACTTTGGGAAGGTGTTGTTGTAGACGTGATTGGGGGGGGGCGTGTGTGTGTGTTGTGATGCTCTTGCTGGGGCTCCTAAGAAATGCTGCCACTCGAAATGCCAGTGGCTCTGGGGAACATAACACAGTGTGTCAAAAGTCAAGGGTGACATGGAGCACAGTGACTGAGACCATCTCCGGGGTAACAGGAGTGGCATAGGACTAGGCAAGACAGGAAAAAATAATAGTAATATTCCACATTTTTATGTTATAATCTCTGTCCTTTAACCTGCGTGATGGTTTTATACGGGCCGTTTATTTCATTATTAAGTCTGGTTCACAGGTTGATCTTTTTATTTACAGGATCTGCATAGATTCGGTTTTCTTATAATTTAACAGAATACAGACCTTAAATCATTTCACCTTTGGCTCATAATAGATAGTTTGTGTAGTGCCCTTGGGAGAAAAGCTCCTAGCCAGCGGGCCCCGGGTGATTTGAGTTTGAGACTCCTGCTTTGCTTATAAATCCCGTTGATCTAATTGCACTAAGAGATCAAGGTCATGGCAGGTCTTGCCTTCCTGCATTTTATTTCAAAGAACACAAAGAGTACATGTATTTGCCATGCAGAGTCTGGGTACGAGAGAATCACTGGTACAGTTGGAGACTTTCCAGAGAGAGTAATATCAGGTTAATTTTCCAGTCATAGCGAGTGCCAGGCAACCCACTGGCAGGAGGGGTGGTAACAAGACAGAACATAGCGATGCGACAACCAGAAGAACAAAGACAAGCTACCAGTACTTACAGATGAAGGCTCTCTAATTGCTACAGAACTGAGCAAGTAGCTGAAGGTGCTAACCAGTTAAATAGCCTGACAGACTGATTACAGCAAATTGCTCTCCATCCGTGAGTCATTACATGGAGGGTGTTTTTGTTTATGCGTCGGCATGGAGACGAGTCTTGTCTGATAACCTGCAGCTGACTTGAAAATTGCGGCATGACAGTAGTAAACTAACAAATAATCTAATTACTTGTTTTTTTTTTCCTAAATGCCTTGCTTCTGTGTTTCTAGATTCAAGGAATTTTGCTTTATTCTTCTTCTTCAAAAGGCCCTTGGAGTAGCTGGGGTTAAGGGCATTGCCGCTATGCCGAATTTGCTTTCCTGGCTATGGGATTTAAACCAACAACCTTCTGATCACAAGCGCAGCAGCCTGGACTGTGGTGCATCCCACCCCCTTGAGTTGAGCCCAGTCACCTTAGGAGAGTCTTTGAGTCGAATGAGTGCTCTGCTCACTCATGTAATGGCGCTTCAGGGTCTGGATGGCGGATTCCAGAGAGGTCACACATTCATATGTGGCAAGTGAGCAACCAGCACTTGCTGTGCTTGGGGAAGCGTGGTTAGTGCTTTGGGAGGCTCCGTCTCAGCATTACACTGTCATCATTCCCTTCCATGTCACATTCAGTCCACACTACCCCGCCCTTCCTGCCCAGGGTGTACCCCAGCCTTGTGCCCTACAGTATGTTTCCTGGGAGAGACTCCAAGCCCTCCAATGACTACGTACTTATGGAAGATGAATGGGTGTATGTAAGGTAGAAAAAAAACGTCTGTTCATATGAATGGGTAAATGTCTGCCATGTAAGTCATTTTAAATGGAGGTATGTAAGCTATGTAAATCACAACGGATCAAAGGAAATGCTCCGGAAATGAACAGCGTAATCTGTGACAAAGGAAGGCTTTATGCACAGCCCTGTAATAATGTGATTGTTATCCTACTTACCTTGAGTCTACAGAAGGCTGGCACTGGGGATTTTTCACAGAAGATCAGCTAATGAGGTTGAACACTGGGATGGTTCAGCCCCAATGACCCAGTCCAAGGGTCCCCCCCCCCCTTAGTACTTAAGCTGTCTGTGCATATGATTGCACATCAGAAGGGGTTTATAGCTTTGCTTTAGGAACAGTCCTGTATATATTTGCACCGTATTTACCATAGGAGTACATTGTTTTGCACTGTTTTCTTATTTATTCTTGGATTTATTCCTTTGATGTCTGTTTTATTATTGATTTTCCATTACGTATGTATTTTTTTTTTTATCTATGCCATCCTTTGCTGTATTTCTGGCTGTGCTATTAAAAAAGAACCGATCTCATGCATTATAATCATCTGAAGGTGAGCTTATGTCAGTGGCTCATACAGATGCAGTAACATATCTTCCATTTCAGAAAGATGTACTCAGTGATAAATCCTGAGTTACTGCTAAACTGAGGGTAGAATCTCACTGTGGAACCACGTCTGATGGTTTTTCAGCTTAACTGAAGCATCCAGATGTGAAAATGGAGTTAAAGAATTAAATATGGTATTATGTGTTTGTTATGAATGTTGAAACACTTGTAAGAACAATTTATTTATCAGTGCTGGTGAGGTGAAGACAGCCATGTACAGCAGATCTCTGCATGGAGACATACTGTCATACCATTAGGAGATGTTCTGGAAAGATCTGTGATCTGAAATTGCTTGTAATTTTGACAAGCATAGTGTCCTATGTGTGTGAGTTGGGCCCACCTGACTGAAGTAGTTACCAGTAATTATTTTGTGGCCTCTGGGCTCTTCAGAGGAAAGTGGTTGAGATTGTCCCCTGTCTTTCAGGCTGTAGAGGTTGCACATCCCACCCACCTCCTTCCATAATATGGAAGACAGACAAGCAGCATTTTATAAGCTTTGGAGATGAATTATATATTCTGTTTGCTTCAACAAAGAGATTAGTTGATTATCCTGCTCATAAAACCGTCTTGACTAGAATGATGAGGGGGGGAGGGGGGGCGAGAGGAGGTCTAAAAAAGGAAATTAAAAAAAAGCATAACCGAAAAGGATTTTCTTGCTCTCCTCATGGGTAAAATAATTAAGCATGAGTGGATTAGCCTGCAGTCCATGCATGAGTCCTTGTAACTTGAGAGGAAGTCAAATGCCTCCGTGGGGAGGACTGACAAGCTGGTAGGTGACAGATGTTGCTGTGCAGTGCAGTAGGTAAGGCCTCTCATTGGCCGCCTTCAGCATCATGTGACTTAAGCAAGCTTGTTAGGCACAGCCTGAGTATATTGTCATCCAACACAAGGTACAGACACTGATTGGCTACGCAACTGGCAAGAAACAGCTCGGGGCTCATGTTTAGGATTCAGTGATTTCTTAGGGATTTTGCAGATGGCAGTGGTTTAGTCTAGACTGGGAACGTGGCCGTCTGTAGGGTGAAGGTACAGGGGTATCAGTCACTGACTCCCGTAATCTCTTCTGCACAAGATTTCTGCAAAAGTCTGCTCACGTTGTGTTATTAGTTTCCTGACCAAAATTGATTTTCTCATGCAGCTGTTGGTGAGGAACTTGTCGGCTTGTCAGTTTAATTCCTCTGCTCCTCTGGAGTCGGGTGTGGGGGGGCGGGGGGGCCGTGGGCCTTGAGCTGGAAGAATTTTTCA
>JAODJX010000007.1:19592572-19615376 GCA_026776945.1 Isichthys henryi | reverse complement strand
CGCGGTGGGCCCGGCGCCCCCCCGCCCCCCCCCCCCCCCCCCGCCCCCCCCCCCCCCCCCCCCCCCCCGCGGGGAATGTGTCATTTCAGAGGATGCTGCTGCTTCTGATACTGTATAATCTGCCATCTCTTTCCTGGGTGGTGCGGTGAGGGGGGTTGGGTATTAAGATGAAGTGATTGGACTGCAGATTGAAATGTGTGTTTCAGGTCCTTTCCAACGGATGGTAAGATAATTTCCTTGGCCTCCCTGACATCTATTACACTTTTCAATATATAACTTTTAGCTTCAGTAAACAACTTCAGTGTTCTCTTCTGTGAATGGATTTTAAGCTGCTGGTGTTGTGTCCTGCCTGAACAACTACCTACAGTAATTATTCACTTTGTTAATTATTGTAGATGACTGCTTGATTTTCTGTGTTCTCTCTTCATTTTTTTAATTGATACGATTACTCGCTTTACTCTCCCCTCCACCCACATCGTCTAGCCGTGCCGCAGTCCTGTTCCTGTACGAGCCCTCGGGTCATTCTACACTCCTTGACATTACCGTAATCCTGTTTGGCTGGTCTCTGGATATTGCTTCCTTCGCTCACTGTCGCCCCCATGCTCTTTATTCCCCCTACACTTGCTTGCTCTCTCCATCTATCCAGTCTCCTGGTGTAAATTTTGTGCTGTCTGTCAGACCGCATCCTGGACCCTGTGATTGGCTGGCAGCGATTTTTTCCCCACTGACACCCTCGCTGCCTCACTCAGCCACTCGGAGGAGGCGCCCGGTAACAGTGGATGGGGGGGGTGGTTGCTACAGAAATAATGTGTTCCTGCTCAAAGGCACCCAGACAAGGTGACTGACACTTTAGAATAGCGAAACAAATTTGCCCACGAGAAAGAGCCTGGGTTACTGGCAGATATTTCTGCTAATGCATCGTGCCTCGGCAAACGTGCGGCTCTCCATGGGAGGTTCTGCCGTAGGTGAGGTCAGCAGTCCTGTGGTCTGACGCTAACGAGATGCTAACTTTGACAGCGTTCCGGGCTCTGTCAGAATTTGCTGGAACAGTTTGACACTGTGTCGTGATTGTGAGTGTGTACTGTACGCTGTGTGCAATCATCCTCTCTCCCGATAGGTTCCGACTGGTACCTGGCCAGGGTGGAACTGCTGGTCACCGATGTGAATGACAATTCCCCAGAGTGGACCATGGTCCCATCGCCTTACCTGGCTGTGGTGTCTCCCGAAGCCACACCCGGGACACTTGTGTACAAGCTCCACGCCCGTGATGGAGATGAGGGCAGCAATGGAGAGGTGGAGTACTTCCTGTCTGATGGTCAGTACTTGTTCTATACTCTATGTTCCTCTCCCCAAATAATTAATATGTTTTTTTCCCATTTGATTCGCATCTCATTCCATTGGAGGAATTTGGCTGATGTTGAGAAAAATCCACTATCCAGATTACATACAGATTTGGCCTACTTGTTATTAGTGTTTTTTTGTAATCTGTGAGCATTGGTTCTTGTGAGCAAGCTACCCTTTTGCATTGTGTGTGCTGTCTTGATGGAAAGTCTCATTTCTATGTTTGGCATTCACCACTGTGAGGCCCCATCGCTGCTGTTTGGTTTGCCCTTCTGTGAGAATGTCAAGCCTAATTATGGATCACGGGGGTGCACAGTGGTTAGTCTTTCTGGGACTGGCATAAAAGAGTGGTTTCTTCCATAATGCTAAAAGCCAACAGTGGTGTTAGTGACTTGATGACCTGCGCACAAAAACTAATTTATGTCTAAGCATAAATGAGCCAATATGCTGTTTCTTACATTAGTAGGTACTAATGTCTGAACTAGCATATAGGTGAGGAAAGCTTAGGCATAGAAAATAGGGTCAGTCAGGGCCCAAAACCCCTGTAGCACCTAGGGTTAAAGGTCCAGTGGTGGTATAATATATTTTCCCTGAGACAGGATTCAACCCAACAACCTTCTGGATACGTGAGCAGATCCTTAACCTACTGAGTTGCACAGTCTTCCCTGGGGTGGGTCGTTCACTCAGTGCTGAACAGGCAGCTGAGAAACTCTTTCTCCTTCCATGGTTTTCTGATTACCAGTGTAGACTGTTTGGGTCGTACAGCATGACAACTGTGTTCCCGGATCGCTGCAGGAGGGGATGGACGGTTTGATGTGGACCGGAAGAGTGGCCACGTCCGGACGACGGGATTGCCCCTGCAGAAGGACAGGGAGTACCTGCTGAACGTGGTTGCCACTGACAAGCTCGGCAGCCGTGGCCCCCCCGCCGTGGTGTCGGTGGTGGCCGGGCCCAGGGCGCCCCAGTTCACCAATGCCTCCTTCTCCATCTCCATCCCAGAGAACACTCCAGAAGGGCAGCCGTGAGTGATGCACATATGGGCCCACACTCTGATACTCACACACTCGCTGACTTACTCGCTCACTCACTCATACTTAAATATAAAAACACATGTAAGTGTAAGCATGCAAATATTTGCGCCTAGATTAGGACTTACTTGCACTGAATCAACAGTAGTAGTAATAATAATAATAACAATAACCATCATCATTATAGTAATAATCATAATAGTAATAATGAGTGTGCAATAAGTCTATGGTGTGTTGGAAATTTATGACACTGGGGGTTTCATTAACCATTATTCCTCTTCTCGCATGATGTCCTTTCACAACATCTTATTCGTACTCATCAGTTCAGCAGCTGTCATTGGTGACAGCCTAGTCGAAGTATAAAATATAAGAAATACCCCCAAAAACATTATGGAGCACAGAAGAAGAAATTGAAAGTCCCACGGCCGTTCTCCTTAGCCACTGTTGCTTAACGTTGGCCGGAAATGGTATTTTTTCTAGCTCTTGTGATGAGGTGTGATGTGGTGCTGTTGTCATCAGAGGCAGGGTGAGGTCCTTGAGTTTAATAGCTGTCCTGACCTCTGCTGACTCTTTCCGGCAGTGAGGTGGGGAGTTGGAGGCCAGCTGATCAGCCACATGAGAACAGTAAAGCAGTACAAATATATTTTTTTAAATAAATATTCTGTTCTCTGTGCTTTAAAAAACATCTTCCATCCTCAGTAATGCATAGGCTATCCTTGCTTCCTCTCTTTGGTTTACATTTAGATCAACAGCCCCAAACTCTATCACCTGATGACTTAAAAAGCCTGGAATGAAAACAGCGAGTGAGAACAAATAATAACTATTACTGTGTATGTGCCAAAACTGCAACATTCTATTCATATTCTATTCATATCGACTTATTCATAATTCACTCTAAGTTTAAGTTTTGAACCCATTTTAAGCTAAGAAATCCTTGAGATCAAGGTATGAAATCTTAGATGTGTTGTTTGCTCTACAATAGAAAACACACATAACCTTATATTACGTAATATTTGCTGCACATAATTTCAAAGTGAAGACACTGTACCTCCATGACGTTCCCTTTTTCTTCCCACAGCTTCCTGGTGGCCCTTGCCTTGTCCTTCCAGAGGCAGCCAATCAGCTACAGCTTGCTCATCAATCCCAGCAGCCTGTTCTCCATCCAGCAGGAGACGGGCGAGATCAGCCTCACCCGTGTCATTGACTATGAGAGTGACCAGCACCGCTACCTGCTGCTGATCCGGGCCAGCGAGAATCAAGACAGCCTGAGCAGCGCCGCTGAGGTGGGTCCACTTGGGTTATCATACTCTGGTTTCAGTGCACTCCGATGGGATGGAATGAGCTGTGGTAGAAAACACCAGGCTGAGCTGGTTTGCGGGAGCTCAGCGGAACTCAATTACCCAGAGTTCTCATTTGTGGGGTTGTTAGCAGAGCCTGAAGCCCTGGGGCGGACCCAGGACAGGCTGGAGGGGTTATATCCCCCGGAAGGCTTGGGAGCATCCGAGGATCCTCCAGAACAAGCTAAAGTTAGTGGCCTTGGAAACAGAGGTCTGTTCTGACCTGCGTGACATGCTGCCACCTCTGTCCTCACTAGGGGAAGTGGTATGTTGATGATGTTGATGACGACGATGAGCTCAGCTAGACTTAAGTTACATTAAACCCATAGTGACCTGAGCAGATTTGACCAGACCTAGGCTGTGATAGATTAATATAGGCTGTCTATTGTAGTGTTTAATCCTTGCTATTGTGATAGCCCTAGTTTATGTGACTTTTCATATATAAACATGTAAGCTGGTTTAGAACACTTCAGAAAGCATTTCCTCCTCATTGGCCTTCATTTTTTGGTTCTTTAAAATGAAATAAGCAGCTCTGAAAAGAGAAATTCTATTTTTGAATTCTTTGTGGAGTGTCTCTGGGTGTTCTGTGCTGCTCTATTCTGTAACTGACATAGATTAGAACACATCTTGACCTACTTCAGCGGTAATAAATGTCTGCTTCATTCCATACAAAGATATTAGACGGTCTTTTGTTTGGGGGCCTGTCAAGTAAGGCTGGATCACTGGCATCTACATTTCTACTTTGTGGTGTTCCACAACATCAGAGTCCTCTATGGGATACCCTTACAAAGAGATGTTTTCACCTACCTGTTTCACCTGGCTCAGCTGTTAGCCCTTAATGCCTGACTGTAGCTCCTGGCATGCAGGTTGAGGGTTGTATTCTGACATCCTTTGCAAGGTAAGCTGACCTAAGTAGTGAATAGATTCACCTAGAAATGGGAAGCAAAGCAAACAAGAAATGATTGTGGGAACATAACAAATGGGTCCTGTGTCTCCTTGGGCAGTGTGTGGTCCAGTGGGTTAGGATGCTATGCCTGTGATCGGAAGGTCAAATCCCATGATCAATGGAGTGATTTCACCGTTGGGGCCCATGAGAAAGGTCCTGTATTTTTCAGGATGCGTATGCTGCTTGGTATGCAATGTATAGATTTTGCTTTGCTTCTCTGCTAACCACCAGGGACATGGACGAGCAATAGGGAGTGCTCTCAGCTGTGCCGTGTTCAGGGGTACACAGAACGCACCACCTTGCTGAGAGGTACAGTACTGTGCAAAAGACTTAGGCAGGTAAAGAAAATGATGTTTAGATTATCCTCGTGTTGGTGTAAAACTATGATAATATGCCTGTCAAAGTGTGTCAGCTTAGCCACCTCTGCTAAAATCATCCTAGTATTTGCAGCGACCGTCCAGTGCAGCCATGTATTTTGACTTGGCCACTAACACACCTCATACAGCTAGTCAATCTGTCACTGACTTTTTAAACCGATATACTTAATTATTTAATTGACCTGTTGGTGAAATTTAACCATATCATGGAACAGCTGAGGTGCCCATGAGGAGAAGTTTGGGAACTGAAGCGGTGTTCATCTAGCCATCCAACTAGATATCAGTAACTTTTTAGAAAACAGAAGAAATTATTACTAGTTTTTATTGTGTCACTCTCAATTTCCACATGTTCTAATGTTAAATTGTGTTTTTTGTTCTAAGCCAAAGTACATTTGCTACCCAGATAAACAGCTTGAAACACTTCTTTGGACTGCCTAAGACTTTTGCACAGTACTGTATATCAGCAAAATAAGGGCTTTTTGATAGGTAGGCAAAACAGTGCTGCCATGCAGTGATGGAGGAAGGCAGCTGACCCTCACTGAGGGACCTGGAGAATCTGCACGATCCTACAAACATAAACCAAATGGGAAGAACTTGACACATTTTCAGGATTAAGCAGCTTTTGCAGGATTATATGTGTGGTGTATTGTTGCATGCCCTATAGACATTATATTGCCAAAAGTATTGGGACACCCCTCCAAATCATTGAATTCAGGTGTTCCAATCATTTGCACAGCCACAGGCGTGTAAAATCCAGCACCTAGGCATGCAGGCTGCTTCTACCAACATTTGCGAAAGAATGGGTCACTCTCAGGAGCTCAGTGAATTCAAGCGTGGTACCATAATAGGATGCCACCTGTGCAATAACTCTATTTGTGAAATTGCCTCGATACAAAATATTCCATGGTCAACTGTTAGTGGTACAGTATTTTAACAAAGCGGAAACAATTGAGAACAACAGCAACTCAGCCATGAAGTGGTAGGCCATGTAAAATCACAGAGCGGGGACAGCGCATGCTGAGGCGCACAGTGTGCAGAAGTCAAGAACTTCATGCAATGGGTTTCCATGGCTGAGCAGCTGCATCCAAGCCATACATCACTAAGTGCAATGCAAAGCGCCAGACGCAATGGTTTAAAGCAGGCCAACACTGGACTCCAGAGCAGTGGAGACGTGTTCTGTAGAGTGATGAATCACGCTTCTCTGTCTGGAAATCTGATGGATGAATCTGGGTTTGGCAATTGCCAGGAGAACGGTACTTGCCTGACTGCATTGTGCCATGTGTAAAGTTTGGTGGAGGGGGGATTATGGTGTGAAGGTGTTTTTCAGGCGTTGGGTTTGGCCCCTTAGTTTAATGCTGCAGTATTTAAAGCCATTTTGGACAATTTCATGCTCCCAACTTTGTGGGAACAGTTTGAGGATGGTGCCTTCCTCTTCCAACATGACTGAGCACTAGTGCACAAAACATGGTCCATAAGGACATGGATGAGTGAGTCTAGTTTGGAGGAACTTGACTGGCCTGTACAGAACCCTGACCTAAACCCAATAAAACACCTTTGGCGTGAATTAGAGCAGAGACTGTGAGCCAGGCCTTCTCCTCCAACATCAGTGCCTGACCTCACAAATGCTCTGCTGGAAGAATGGTCAAAAATTCCCATAAACACACTCCTAAACCTTTTGGACAGCCTTCCCAGATGAGTTGAAGTTGTAGCTACAAGGGTGGGCCAACTCCATATTAAAGCCTATATATTAAGAATCGGATGTCATTAAAGTTCAAGTGTGTGAAAAGGTAGGTGTCCCAATTCTATGTTAGAAAAAAAGATTTTAAATCAAAAGTCTTGACTTTGGAGAACTCCTGTTTTTAACGTGGTGATTAACAAGGCCCAGTCACCAATTAAGTTAGAAGAATGCACCACCATGTCTGAGGAATCTGTGTGTTTTAATCATCCCGACCGCTGAGTGTAAACAGGACAAGGTGATTCTTTCTTGCTGGCCCTCTGCGCCGGGTGTGACATGGTATATAAACAAAGATTTATGTTGCTTTGCAAAGGGCAAAGCGTGTCTCTCTCTCTCTCTCTCTCTCTCTCTCTGTGATTCTCTCTCTCTCTCTAGAGAGCTATGGCTTTTCAGGAATATCCTGAACCATAACCCTAGTAAGCCTGATTGCAAAGGTCTACACCTGCCCCAGAAGTCTATGGCGACTGTCTATTGACTTAGCTCCATCTTCTCATTATGCTAATCTCCAGGGCTCCTCCTCTTCTTGGCTCTTCTAACAACACAACCCTACTTCCTCTATTTGGAAAAAAGAGGCCACACCTGCGTAGGCTCCACTGCCAAGGCTACTTCATAGCTTATAGACTTACAGCTCGAACTTAAAATAGAAGCTGGACTCAAACATGCCTTCCCTCGGTTTCTTTCTACCCTGGCATAGCAGAGCGGGTGCACGGGACCAAGGACCATGAGTCAGACTGTGTTCCGGAACTATTTGCTCGCACGGGCTGAAAAGCTTTGCGTTCTTGTTCCCATCTCACAGAGCGAGGCACGTTAGTCTCACAGCAGGTATCGAGCCCGAAGCATCGTTTCTGTCGAGCCGTTCAGACCCCAGCGGAATGAGTACCCAGACGTTGAAGATTTCAGTGTCCTCTAGCCAGACTAGCAGAAGGCTCATTTTCCACAGGTAGCAGATCCTTCTCTCTGATTCAGTGCCAGAGATGATTACCACTGTAAAATCCCTTCGCGGCGTGCCTTTGGGGACAGGGTCAATTAGGAACATTAGCTATGTTCTCACTGCCTGCCCCTCCATTACTGGCTCTACCCCCTTTTCCCTCTCCACTCTGTGCTGTTTTCTGACAGGTGCGAGTGGTCATTACAGATGTGAACGACTGCATCCCAGAATTCCTGCAGTCCATTTACAGCAAAGACAGCATCCCAGAGACGGTAACAACAGCAACTTCTCTGCTTCAAGGTGAGATTGCCTGACACTTTCACAAAGATCAATGAAACTGAGAGCTAATTTCTGAGAGTTTCCCCAGTGGAATCTTACAGCTGTATTCTTAGCAAAGAAAATTAAACCAGTGATCCTATTTAAAGATGCTGCAGCATTGACCCAACTGCGAGTCACACTTAAAACCCCCCCAGCTACAGTGAAGACCACTTCCTTCTCCTGCTGGAGTGGCTCTACCGCCCACGGTTGCCTGTATCATTTCTGAGCAAAGCAGAAAGATTAGTGGTTAGCAGTGAGATACTCTGGTCTCAGGGTGGCAGACAGTGAGCAGACTGCCTGTCCTGTATTCCCCGTGGAGCGTGTCAATGCTCTTCTCTCAGCCGGGTTCCTGTTCCTTCTAATTACTCGTTTTCTGCTGTTCACCTGTGTTCTCACTTGCCCCCATCCTCTGGGGATTGACAGATCTATATTTCAGTGTGCACTACAGTACATTCCATGTAAACACTTTCAGAACACTTTCAAATCACCCTCAGTTTTCATACGAAGCTTTGGGTTAAATGGTGTGTTGAATGCTCCACATCTACCAAACATAAGTTGAGTTCGTTGAGTTGACTCGGTTTTGCAGTTTTTACACAGTGCTGAACATGAGATAGGTTGGTATCATGTATGTCAGCATACCTGACCAGATGGTTCATGGTTTGGTTTTGTCTAAATAGCTCTCCAAACCTTTTGTGGTTTTTTAAAATATTTTTTGCCTGTTAGGGAATCAGTAAGCAGTGTACCTGCTTGAGTTCTGTTCACTTCATGTTGGTTTACTGTGGAAGCAAGACATGTACTTGCCCGAGCCGTCTTTTTCAAAAGGACTTTCCAGCTTTCCAGCTTAGGACCTCAGGCTCTGCTGGTATCTGTCCGTTCTCAGCTCTTCATTTTGTTGTTCCAGGAGTAATTTGATTACGGCATCACCTCTTCTTACTTCAGCTGTAGACCAGGTGCTAATTAAAATGTGTTCCCTAAACCTTAAACCTTGCGGCTGTTGAGGACAGGAACTGCCAATCAAAATGCAAGCCTTGCAGATCCCAATTGTCACAAGTTTTGCAAAAGCTGGGCTTCATGGTGATATATGACTGAGGCTAAAACCAGCACACCAATAACAGGAGGTGTTTCTAGAATATTCAGGTGTTTAAAAGTGGTCTTATCTGTTCTCCCTAATGACAACACTGAATTGTAATGAGTTGTTATATTTCATGCTCAGCATTTTGAGGAAAGTGGCCATATTCTGGGTTCATTATTGTTGACGGCATTTATGGAATCGGCTTCATCATCCATAGGGTGATGTGTATAGATTCGGTTCTGTAGAGTTGCTCTGATACGCAATCTATCATCCTGGCATATACTGTACCGCTGAGATGGTCCAGGGTGATTTCAGGTGCATCACTACAGACAGAGTCATTCTCTGTCACGTACTGCAGTGGAGATTGCCAACATGCCGTCATCAGCATCCTGCCAGGTGATTGACAGAATTCACTGTGATTGGCAGTTGAACCACCAGAGGAATTATGGTTCTACTTATTTTCATTTGGGTTCCACCGGTGAAATAAACCAAGCTGGAGGGTGACGGATCAGTACCGGGTGAGCCGGTCGGCCGTGTGAGGGCTAGGAAGACGCAGCCTGACGATCAGTGTGCTGCCAGGTGACTGATAGGCTGTACCGTGACAAGCTAATCGCTGCCTGATGGCCTGGCCCGGCAGCGTGGCTGAAAGGATGGCCTTTGTTAGGCCGGCCCTGCTGTGCTCCTGCAAAATGTCAGTGAATAATGCTGGACTGAAGAAACTGTGGGTAAGTCACAGCGGCCATGATGAGCTCCACACAGCTTCACTGCATTAGGATGGGCCATCCAAGGAGAGAAGAATACCAGTTTGACAGTCTACTGTAGGGAGAATTATGGGCGATGACAAATTTATATTGCTTATGTGGAAGGTAATTCAAATAAGTCATATAAATCAGTGCAATGCGATGTAAGGTGACATCCTTACATAAAACACGACGATGGATTAGCAGGGCGTATGATGAGAACAGGCAAGTAACAGCAAAACAAAATCAGATGAATCGACAGGGTATCGTGATATAACAGGGGATATGGAAAGCAAAGTAACGGCGTGTCATTTTGTGGTGGTGTAACTGTCATTCAGTTTATTGTGCATTATGCATAATAAGCAATATTTATTTGGGAGGTAAAGTGACATAGATGAATTGCAAGTTTATAGGCATATGGATGAACAGATATTTTAATTCCAAGTTGTCAGAAAGAATTCCCAGGGGCTGTCTGTATGCTGGCTTTTATTCCAACTCAGCTCCCGACAGGAATAATTAGTAGTTAATCATTTGTAATATTTATATATGACGTTATCAATGTACTGTGGTAAAATGCAGTGTTTCCCAAACAAAGAGAAATCTTGACAAATGCATGATCATTGTTTAAAAGACTGGAAAACCGCCTAATTGATGCTTTTGTCCAGAATGTCTCCTGTGGTTAAATGTGGAAATGGTGGCAGATGTACTTGATTTTCTGAAGTGACACCACCCCGGGGGGCAGTGTGTGGCTCAGTGGGTTAGGCCTGTGATCAGAAGGTCATGGGTCCAAATCCAATCTTTTGGCCCACTGAGCAAGATGCTTAAACCCCCCATCCCTCACCAAAAATTAAAGGAGAAAAGATGGCATATGTAAAAAACTGAAAAATTCCAGGATACCTCTGCTTGTTTTTGTTCAAATGGCAAATGAAGCATTGTTTTGTTTTCACTTTTCAAAAATTTAAGTGTAGAGGTGAGGGAAGGGATTTGGGTGAAATGTGCCTCTCGCCCCCAGTGTCGGCCAGCGACTGTGACTCGGGCCCCAATGCCGAGGTCACCTACCACACACTGAGTCCAGATTTCAGCATCTCGCCACATGGCACCGTTTTCCCCGCCCGCCCACTGGACTACGAGCGGCCCAACCATCTCTACGAGTTTGTGGTGATGGCTATGGACAGGGGTGAAGCACCTCGCACGGGGACCGCCACCGTGCGCGTGCGTGTGGCCAATGTCAACGACGAGGCCCCAGAGTTCTCTCAGCCTGTGTAAGTACCTGCTGTCCGCCGTGCCCACCCTCTCGCTCTCGCCAAGTCAGCATCAGCTGGACTTCAGTTTCTCCTACTCAGATGGCCTAAGGAAAAATCATTTTTGTAGTGTGTCGGTTAACCAGTTGCATGTGATCAGGGGGTCACTGGTTCAAATCCCAGAGTCGTTAGATTTTCCCCTTTGGACCCTGGAGCAAGGCCCATAACCCCCAGTTGCTCTGGTGATTATACATCACTTACTGTATCACATTAATACATCTGCTAAATAAATAACACGTAAATGTAATTATCATAGGTGGGAACATAGTGGGTTTTTAAGGAGATCAGACCATGGGGTGATTCCATATCATGTGTTCCTGCTGCACCACCCCCTCGTTACCGTTTGAATGCAGTCCTGTTGCTTGACCTCTCTACCATCTGCTGATGGAGATCCGGCTTTGCTACTAAAGCAAGTGCCTGCTGGGGTCTGCCTTTAAATAGCCCCACGTGGCCCCCTCTTTTTCCCTTTTGCCTCCCTCCTCCCTTCCCTCCTGTGTGTCTCCCACATGGAGCCATGTCCCTTCCCCAGAATGGAATTCAGCTGCTAATTTGCAGAACTGTAAAATTCCGAATGAGTGCTTTAAGAAGGCAAAACCGCTGTCACTGGCTTAAATATCTGTGGTGGAATTTCCTCTGCTCTTCTCTGTTCCTTGCTCCCTGTTCCCTCTCCTGCTGTCTTTCTTCTTCCCCCTGTTTCTTGCTCTGGTCTTTGCATCCTCTAATTGGCCGGTCTCTTGCCACCCAGCACTGGGTATTGGTGAGTCCAGTCCAATCAGCCGCGGCAATGTTTCTTGAAGGGGTCTGTATTCCTGATTATCTGTGTGTGCATGTGTTCAGGGAGGGGGATGGAGGTACAGTAAGCCTTCTTGATCACCTGGTGTGGGATGCAGGGGTTTCATGTCGACAGGGGCCATTTCCCTCGACCAGCTTTTTGAGTGAGCACAGAGCATACCTTCAAGATTCGATGCTTGGATCGTTTTCCGGAGCCAAGCAATCAGAAGGAGGCGGGAAAGTGACCTTTTTTCTGTGCCTCACTGTGGGAAACTTTGGTTGACTTTACCTGTAACGACAGGAAAATTATGTCTGTAGGATGTTTTTTTTTAATGACAGTTGCTGCAGAACTTGGCTGTGGAATCTGACAAAAAGGGATCGACAAAAGAAAAGTGCAGTGATCCATACACATCTGTGACACATCCGTTTTTAGGACTGATATTAATTGTGGAAAGCAATAGAATCTGCCTGAATATTTTTCCCGATTTACATCACCCTCTGAGAAAGGAAGGAAAATATCCGCAGCGCACTGACTCGGCACTCATATCAGGTCCCTTTGTGGTCCTGTGACAATGAAAGTCTTCAGGAGTAATTACAGATCCGTTTTGATGTGGCTGGAAATTAAATTGATGGGGTAGATAATGAGGTGGATGAGGTTGGAGGGTGGGCAGGAGGTTCTGCTTGAGAGGCGCCATTGTTGTGCACTGCGAAATGGCTAACGGCTGAGGCTTATCACTCACTGGCCCGAGCCGGTCGCCGTGGTGACAGATCAGCACACAGGTACTGTTGGTGGGGGTGTCGGTGATAGATCCCACATCCTATTCTTGCTGTCGTCCCCTCAGTGGAGGAGAAAGGGGGCTCTTCCTAATGCTAGGCATCGAGGGGCAGGGAGTGGGAGATCTGTGTCTGGAGGTGGTGCAGATTGAAGAGACAGAGGTGCTGGGGCTGTATGAGCCCCTGGGCTATCAATCAATCCCTTTTCAATCTCTCCCCGACTGCCCGTCCATCAGCTCCACACTCCAGCCAGTGTTTGTACTTGTAATTCCTTTTGCATGTTAATAGTTAGAGTTTAAAACCTTGTGCTTATCATCATATGTGAATGCTGGTGTGCAGGGCTGTACTTACTGCCGCTGGAGGGCTCACTCCAGGCTCTGCTGGGCTGCCGGCTAGTCTTTGTGTAGGCGGTGAAAATGGGTATCAGCTACTCTTAAGTGTTGGGTTGGACAAGTTCCCCTTCCTGCATTCTCTGTTTGAGCCATTCATTCGTTTGACAAAATGAGTTTGTTCACCAGGGATTGCAGGTTGAGGTCACATGCATTCAGGAAGGGTGTTAGGGTGAAGTAATGGAGGTCAAAAATATGGAAACATCTTGAAACTGCAGCCTTGGACCATAAGCACCAAACGATACAATAACTGTTAACTACAGTACTGAAATCCTAAAATGATAATGTTCTTGTGTGGTATTATAATGTACAGCAAGAGTGCATTTAAGAGCTAAAACAATTTTTGTCCAGACATGCTTCATTAGTTAATCACACTTAATTAGATAATATCTAGGTGAATTGTTGCATGAAGAAAAGAGTTTTCTTTCGAGGGCATTGAGAGTTTCTGAATAGAGTGTGTGGTGGGGTAACGTCACCTTCCTGAGAACAGGGGGAGAAAAGAGGCATAATTTCCATTCCTTCTGAAATGAGTCAGAGTCTTGGGTCCCCATATTCTGTTAGCTGGTGCTTTGGTTAGCTGATCCAGCTGTGTAGGAATGACCGTGAATGATAGTGGGATTGTCACATCATTCATGGTCAGTAAGTAGTTTTTGATGGCTTGCCAGGGTGCTGTGTAGCTCCGCAGGTCAGAGGTCTGTGCCCATGTTCCAAAGGTCATGCCTTTGAAGGTCATGACCTGAAAAGTAAACATGGTTGTCAAGCCCTCCATGTCAGCTGGTCCTGCAGTCTGATTCACTGGCTTTCATCGCTCATATGTCGCTTTGGTAAAGCATTTGCTAAATAATTAGCACTTGCTAAATAATTAAATGGGAATGCAAAATGACATGGGTGTTTTACCTAAATGTAAAACAAACAAAAAATGCTGAAAACTGCTGGCTGTGCCACAGGGATGTGTGAAGGGCTCTCTCTGGCCTGATCACCATACAGAAGAAACAGAGAAATTGGCATGCAGTTGCACAAGGCATTTGTCAAAACTCATGACCTGCCTTCCCCTCAGTCAGAGAAGAACCATAACGAGATACCTTCTGAGTTGTTAGCCGGCTTAGCTGACTGCGTAAGCTAGTGTATGCTAGCCTGCCTTAATGAATCTGTTTTTGTTGGGTTACTTTCTTTAGCCTGCTTGTGTAAATCGCCTAACCGGAATTGGACATGAATCTGTTACCTGGCATGTGTGGGTTTGTGTCAGCTTACGATTGCAGAGGCCGCAAAACATAAACTGAATTGAGCATTGAGGTGGTAACCCTGGCTCAGCCCAGTATCTGCAGACAGGATTGTGTGTGAAAGGATGGATGAACAACACTGACAGGCTTACTGTAAGAGTGTGTAAGGGCTTGTGTATTATTCGTGTCTATGAGAGACAGAGATCTAAACAGTGCATACAATTCCCCAGCGTCTGTTGTTATATTACTGTAACTAGAGTGCTGCTTCCCCAAAAAAGACTGCCTGTAGGTGTGTGTGTGTGTGTGTGGTCCAAGTTTTCATTACATTGTGGAAACATTTGTCTCCCACAATGTCATAAAAATCTGTTATTTTGATGTCAAGGTGACCATTTTTTCAGGGACATTCATGGGGAAATTTAGTTTTAATAAAAATCCGAGACTGCAATAAAAAAACTAAAAATGCCAAAAGACTTGTATTTTATTTGTTTACTTATGGTTAAGGTTAGGTTATGGTTACGCGTAGTTTGTTTGGTTACTTATGGAAAGAGGTTAAGGTTGTTTTTGGGATTAGGGATTTTCCCATAGATATGAATGGACAGTTTCCATAAAGATATGAGTACAGGTGTGTGTGGTGTGTGTGTATGTGTGTGTACAGTATGTGTGTGCGTAAGCATGTACATTGTAGGGACCAACTGTCCCCCTGTGACAGTGATATGTATCGGATATTTTATTTGGAAATCACTCTTTCATAAGGTTACAAAATAAAGAAGTAGTCGCAGAAAGAGGAAAACTTACAACCCACCTGCTTGAATTACTGCTATAAAAAATATGATTTTTTTGGTTACTGGTGATAGTGATCATGATTGAGTAATGCAGTACTTGTCATGGTGACGGGGTATGGTGCGGGCAGGTAATGAGGTGGATGATCCACTTGCGGCTCGAAAACAAAAAGGGGTTTTATTTAAGGGAAGTACAGAACACTGGGAATCACACAAAATAAAGGACCACGAGGGGTCAGAAAACTCCTGTATAATAGAACTGAATACTAAAAACAAGCTACAAAAACCATAAGGGAAACATAACCGGGGAGTAAGGCAACATAGGGAGCAGAACCAGGAACAGGGTACAAGGCCCAATGCACATGGCAACATTACACCATGACATTACGATGGCAGACTGAAGCACAGAATGAGGGAAAGTACTTAAATACACAGGCATCTAGGCAAAGGTGTAACTTAATCAATGGAGCAGTGAAGGGAGACACAGGAGCAACGAGAAACAGGTGGACACAATTAACCCTAAGAACACAGAACTAAGAGATTTAACACACGCTAAGACTAAGAATCTACAGCAAAGACTAAGGGAAACACCATCCGTTTAAATACTAGAAGCAAGAACACAGAAATAATCACAATAAACATGGAAAATTCTAATATAAGAAAGCACTAAATAAACGCTACAGAACAAAAAAACAGGTGAAATTGTTCTCAAGCCGGCCTTGAACCCACAACACAAGGGAACAGAATCAGTGCCACACAGAATCAGTGTCACTGAAGTAAAGAAGCAGGGAGGAGTACCGGATGGGCAGTGACATCTGCTGGCCAAATCGAAGGGAAGGGGACAGGGAAGGCGGGGTCGGATGGGCAGTGACACCTGCTGGCCAAATGGGAGGGAAGGGGACAGGGAGGGCGGGGTCGGATGGACAGTGACCTTCACAGTACTGACTTATGACCAGATCATTTTGATACATGGATCCATTCTTAAGACGCTTTTGCATGTCTCGGCCCTGGGGCCCTGACTGGGGAGGGAGAAAAACAGCACCTGAGTTACCCATTGATCTGAGTTATCGAATAAGTTATTTGATTAAATGGAAGCTGAGGGTGACTAACTGTAATACAGCAATGTTGGGCTAAGCTGTGGCAGTATTAATAAAAACACGTGAGACAGAGAATCACAAGCTAGAATCACAACAGCAGAACCAAATAATGGCATGGCACAGCTCATTAGGGTGATCACAGGTGACATTAGGAAGACAGACCCGCTTGTCTGAGTTATATACAGCACTACATGATCCGTCTTCTACTCAGAAGTTTTTTTAGGGGTTTACAAGATGACTGAGACAAGAAGGGGCAAAATAAATCATGTTATTTTGACGTAGTGGGGACCATTTTTCCAGTCCTCACAAAGATCTGTGAATGCAACCAAAACACTAAAAATGCCAAATGTCTTGTATCTGGTTATTTATGGTTAAGGTTAAGGCTGGGTAGGGGTTGAGGTCATCATGTTGGGATAAAAATTTTCCCCATAAAAATTAATGGAGAGTAATTACAAATATGTAATTACATATAATTACAAATTTGTGTGTGTGTTTGTGTGTGACAAAGTAGGAATTTGAATTTGAATGATACCTCAGACCCTGGTGTGTTTGGAAGTACCAACTGGCAGGAAGTTCCTCCTCGATGGCCTAAGGCGCTTACTCTAACAGGCCATTTAGCCGGTGATGATATGAGTATCGGCCACTCCTGGGAAAATTGGACCAATGTCATCGCAGGTAGTTCTGGGGCTGCCCTAGTGGCCCAGTGGTGCTGACCCAAAGACTGGGCACAGTGCCAGGGATATTAATATTTCAGCAGGACAGCTGTTTAAGCGTGCCTCGCTCTGTAGGTCTGATGGGGCGGGGAGCCATTGCTGAGCTTTCAGTGTGAAGGTGTGAGGCAGCATATTTCTGTACATCGAGGACAGGCAGCCTTGGGCAGTCATCATGTCTGAGGCTGGCGTGTTAGTAAATGTAAACATGGGGAAGTGCTCATTTCCAGCAAAGGGAAGCAGCTTAGCTAGAATATATGTTATATGTTGTTTAAGTCTGAAGGGAGGTACACAATTGTACTTCAGGTCCCCACAAAGGTCTGTGAATACAATAAAAAATTAATAATGCTAAAAGTCTCATATTTTGTTTGGTTACTTATGGTTAAGGTTAGGGCTGGGTAGGGGTTAAGGTCGTCATTAAATGAATGGAGAGTCCCCACAAAAAGATATAATTACAAACCTGTTTGTGTGTGTGTGTTTGATTGTGTGTGTGTGTGTGTGCGCAGATGGTTCTGTTAGTATGAGTGTGTACATTCAGGTCATGTGTACATGTGACCCCCCTGCTAGACAAAGATGCTAGCATGCTTGTTCTCCATGTGGCCCCTTCTCACAGGCTGACACTAGGTTTTTCATACTTTTTTTGTGCTGTCTGGCACTTGCACTGCATTTCAATTAGCCATCTCCTCCGAAAGCGGTGATGTTGGACATGCTGTCGGTCTGCTTATGGCTATTTTGTTTGGCTTCTTCCACGATTGTTGCCCTTGTCTCGCAGGGTCAGAAATAACCAATTCACAGCCTCAGAAAAACATAAAAATTCTTTGGAAACATGAAGTGTTGTCATGGGCTGCTTTGTGAGGTCTTATTCTGGCCGCGTTTATGTACAGGTGAAGTTTATTTTGGTTCCTTTAACAATTTCACACAGGCCTGTGCCTGTCTGACCAGGAACTTCTCCGTCCACAGCTACCGGACATTTGTCTCCGAGGACGCCGGCCCAAACACACTTGTCGCCACAGTGCTGGCCAAAGATCCTGATGGAGACGGAATCACCTACAAAATCACATCAGGCAACAACGATGGCAACTTCATCATTGACAGTCAGAAAGGTGATGCCCCCGACACTCCTTTATTCCCTCTCCTACTTCCTTGTTTTATTGAAATAATGAATCTGGCAGATTATCTCAGTCAAGTAAGCCTCCCCGCTCTCTGTATAGCCAGTCAGAAGGAACGTTATAGCAATATGCCAGCTGGGTAAAGTGTCTTTATATCTGGCTGGGCCAAAACATCAGAAGCTGTGCAGCTCTCCATAACCGGAAATGAAAAGTCATCTATATGGCCTCCAAAAATCCCCCACCACCAAGTTGGCCAGTACCTCTACCCACTGTTTACAATGTAAGGGAGGTAATTACCCAGAGTGCTTCTTCTACAATGGTGGGGTCCTCTCCGTTATTCATCTGACATGTCACCAGGTGGCCTCAATGCTCCAAGTGCTCGGGTTGTAATTTGGCCATAACTCAGTGCAAGCCTGAGTGTCCCCATTTAATGTTCCGTATAGAATTTACGCTAAACGCTTCCACTTGCGGACCCCCTCCGTATTAAAAACATAAATACTTTGTATTTATATAAACAGATAGATCACATTCCGTGAGGGCTAAAATGGACAGTTTGTCTTTTTTACTCAGCTCCTCATCATTAGCGCCACACTGGCATCTGTTCGTTGGTATCTCCCGCTGGGGAGCAGCAGAGGAGGCGAGGTGGAGAAGACGTTTGTCACCCTGACTCCTGTGCGCCGGTGTCAAGAGCTCTGACTTGTCTCATGAATTTAGCTATTTCCAGGTGCCTCTAGCCAAAGCTATAGTCATCTCCCCCCTCAATAAAACTCCCTTCCCCTGCATGCACATGTCCTGCTGCTTTCTTCCTCAAGGATTTCAATTGTGCACCCTGTCATCACCTTGGCCATCTGTCTGAATGAGTGCACTACCCGGAACCAGGGCGATAGGCCAGACAGAGCCCTCCCGACCTGCCTGATGTGTTTATCCATCCTGTTCCCATGAGAGCAAACAGCCCCAGATAATCACCACTGTAACTGGCTAACCGACTTCTCTGGGTCCTCGTGCCTACCCTGGAATCCTTCGGGGAGGGGTGGGTAGGGTCACTGCTTATTCGGGCCAGGATGAAAGCGTTGATGAGAATCGGCTCAGAGGCAGCCCTAGTGGCACAGCATTGGGCCCAGCAACATCAGACATCACCATGATTTTGATCGCAAGGGATTCTTTCATTCTTTTCCTTATGGAGCTCAAAGGCATTAGATTCACTTTCTCTCTAGGATGAGGTATGGTAGGGCTTTAAGGGGCAAGTGGAAAGGTAGCCCTTGGAACTGAGAGGGATCTGGGTGAGTTAGACAGTTCTCATAAGGGTGGGAGACAGGATGCTACTTGAAGCTTTTGTGCTTGGCTGGTAGAGTGATATCCACATGGTGGGGGAGGGGGAATATGGTCCGCAGGTTGCTGCCCAAAGAGAAGATTATTAAATAGTGCAAGGAAGGGAATTCTGCTGCCTGCACTGAAATGCTGCCTGCACAGGGAGGGTCCTGGTCACAGAGGGTGTGACACCTGTCTGATACGGCAACGACAGGCAATGGGAGAACGAGCTCAGAAAGTGTCCTTCCACGGAGTCATTTTTCAATGTATTAATTTTCCCTTCTTTTCTTTTCTTTTCTTTTCTTTTCTTTTCTTTTCTTTTCATCTTGCCCAACTTTCCCTCCCTCCCTGTCAGGTTTAATTCAATTTAAGATAACTTTATTGCTAGCTTGGTTGGACATTCCAGGGGTATTTTTAGATTTGTACATGACATTAGATGTAGGGCATTGAGAATGCAGTTGAAGTTTGGATATTTTTTTCCTTTTACTTTTTAAAAATGTAACTAATACCTTTATTACATTTTGAGAATATAGGGTTGGCCAGTCCCTGGAACAACTGTAGGTTAAAGGCCTTGTGGGTTAAAGGCCTTGCTCAATGGCCCAATGGTGATACCACTTTGCTGACAAAGGGATTTTTTAACCTGTAACTCTCTAATCACAGGCACAGCATCCTAAGCAGCTGAACCACACACCTCGTCCCATTTGGTCGTCTGGCTCAAAGGGACTGCCTGAAGTACACATGTATATCTAGTCTAGGCACTGGGCAAATTAAATTTAATATAATTTTTAAATCAATACTTTACATTCCAAATTGGCTGTCCGTTTACCGGAGTCTGGGTCTCTCACCAAACTAAGTGGTGCTTTCAACTGAAGGCTGGTTTGTTTTCGCAGGACTGATTCGCCTACGCTCGAGCCCACCCCCAAGACTGCAGGGTGTGGAGTATGTCCTCAATGTCACGGCGACGGATGACAACGCGTCAGGTGGGCCTCACTCTCTCTTTGGAACTGCCCAGGTCATTGTGGGCATTGACGACGTCAACAACAACAAGCCCATATTTGAGAAGGTACGTTGACTTGTCCTCTTCTCTGCTGGATCTCCTCTGGCCCTCTCTGCTCCTCTCTTTTTCCTTCATTTTTTTCCTCTCATTCTTCCACCAACCAAAGGATAAGCTCCCAGGTCCTTCATATTCTGATACTTTCAGGTAATCCCATGGTTTTTGGTTTACCTTTCTGCGTAATCACAGAATCATCACAGATTATTTCTTATTCACCATACTGGTACTGGGGATTTTTACAGCTGCAGGTGTTATCTTTGATCCACCCTGGTGACACGTAACCCTGAGAAGACGGCTGTGCTGCCTTAAGCCTCTTGTCGCAAACTGTCAGCCCCCTTTATCTCTCGCGCTGACAGTCTTGCTGTGGCTGCACCTTGGCCTCTTCCAGTCCGGCTCTCTGAACGAAAATATCTTAAAATTCTCACACCCCTGTGCTTGTGTGTGCATACAGCCACACACACACACACACACACACTCCGGCACATACACATGTGAGCACTGCTTCCCTTACCTGTGAATAAAGGAGAATTTGAGGCTTAGCTCACTGACGGACTCTGACTATAACACACTTTACACCCTGCTTTTATTAAAGCAGGCTCATTTTCTTTGTAATCTATAGTGTTAGCTTTGGAGGGGAAGGTTTGTTATCCCCTGACTTTTTTGCTTTTGGTTCCTCTCCTCTGTTGTCATCTGGTATTCTGTCTTCCCCTTCTCCCTCTTTCATGCACCATTCTGTATAAATGATGTAGCAATGGATTGCCACACACTCTTATCAAGAGCCTTGGGGCAGCTGAGCCGTGAAAGGCACTATATACAGTATAAAAATAAGTCAGTACCAGTGTCTTCAGTTCCTGTGGAGAGGCTGTGTTATCACCTAGCATTCACCCTGTGCTTTGGGGTCTGCTACCACCCCCTGGGTTTCGGGTCAGGATAGGTCTGCCAGTTCGGACTGTAAGCTGTCATTCTCCTCGCCTGGGTCTTCAGGAGTCCCCAGAATGGGACAAGCTGACATAGTAATGCTTCCCAGCTGAAGCCTCCAATTCCACTGGAGACCACAGGCAGAATTAACGAGTGTAGGCCCCTTGTCATTAATTAGACGCTGAAAGTAGCCATCAAAGCAGACCACTCAGTCGATCAGGGATTTGTACTTCCCCTTTTTTGATGACTTCTCTCTGCCCCAAAACTGTTGCTGGTTTTTAATGACAACAGAGGCTGAATTTTGCATGGGGATATTTGTAGGCACTGATGTCACAGCATGAACTGTGTGGGAGTTGGGACTTTGGTGTCTGTTTTACCTAAATAGATCTGCTATGATGGAGTGAACTCAAAGTTGGCTAAAGTATGCAGCAGATAAGACTTTCGATAAATAAGTTGAGGCATTAGTAACTTTGAAGGCCTGTTTCCATTACTCTCTCTGAATTTTCATGCTCTTGGTTTTAACTTTTTCTCTATAACTCTGTCTCTCCCTCTGTCAGTCACATCCAAATTCTTATTTAACAAGAATGAAAGTTACAGCAGAGGAATTGAGTTCCTAGAGCACATGAAGTGCATATTTTATATGAAATTTAAACATTAATTACAATCAATATAAGAAACACTCAGGCGAGCTGTAAAACATCAGTCCCGAATGAGTAATGTTAGTCTAACGGAACCAGCCATGCTTTGGATTTCAGGTTATTTTCAGTCTCTCAGCATGTCTCTCTGACCCTTAGTGCCAGCAGTACAGGGAGCAGAGTTCGGTTCTGGAGAACCAGCCTGTGGGCACCTTTGTGCTGCAGGTCCACGCAGTTGATGCAGACGAGGGCTCCAACGGGATGGTGAAGTATGGCTTCATGCATAAGGACAGCACCGTGCCCGCCTTCAGCATCCATCCTGACACAGGTACAGTGGGTGGAGTCTCTTCTTTGGGAATCATTGGCCAAGCTGCTGTCTGAAGGAGTGATCAGTGTGGAGTAGTGGTCAGTGTAAACGTTTTTGTGGCTATTTCTGTGTAAAAATTTTGTTTTAGGCTTCTTCTGCTCCTGGAATCATTGTTCAGATGCAGTGAGTGGGGCTTCTTCTGCTCCTGGAATCATTGTTCAGATGCAGTGGGTGGGGCTTCTTCTGCTCCTGGAATCATTGCTCAGGTGCAGTGGGTGGGGCTTCTTCTTCTCCTGGAATCATTGCTCAGGTGCAGTGGGTGGGGCTTCTTCTGCTCCTGGAATCATTGCTCAGGTGCAGTGGGTGGGGTTTCTTCTGCTCCTGGAATTGTTGGTCAGGTACAGTGAGTGGGGCTTCTTCTGCTCCTGGAATCATTGCTCAGGTGCAGTGAGTGGGGCTTCTTCTGCACCTGGAATCATTGCTCAGGTACAGTGGGTGGGGCTTCTTTTGCTCCTGGAATTGTTGGTCAGGTACAGTGAGTGGGGCTTCTTCTGCACCTGGAATCATTGCTCAGGTGCAGTGAGTGGGGCTTCTTCTGCACCTGGAATCA
>JAODJX010000007.1:19572450-19592472 GCA_026776945.1 Isichthys henryi | reverse complement strand
CCCCCCCCCCCCCCGCCCCCGCCCCCGGCCCCCGCCCGGGCCGGGGCGGGGCCCCCCCCCCTTTGGCCGGGGGGGGGGGGGGCGGCCCCGCTCATGTGGCTGTGACTTCAGGAAGGTGTCTGTGGAGCCCCCACCCAAGACACCCAATGTTTTCCGCAGATCGTCTCCATCATGGGAGCTATCTATCAGTTTTTAAGTGACAATGAGGCATCTGGCTGTCATGAGGGTTGCAGCTTGGGATGTACAGAGGTTTCATACATGGGGGGGGTGGCTGGGTGGGTGTTACACGCACGCTGGCCAGCCCCCACTTTGGGGAGAAATCTTTCCCAGTACTGATGATTTCACATTTCTCAGTAAAATGGACACAAAAAAACACCCGCTGTTATTATGACCCCACTTAAAATTGACCTAGTTTCTTTAAGGGCCAGAGGCCTCCACAGGAAGTGTCCGTTTCCCATCATGCCCTCCTTCCTCTCCCATCCCCCGCCCCACAGAGGAATGCCACGAGCTGTTCCGCGTGGCGGAGAAATCCCACGCCAACTGGGTGAAGCTGTACCTGGAAGGTAACGCGTCGGAGGTGCTGCTCAACGTGGGCAAGAAGGTCCTGAAACAGTACCTGGACGCACTGAAGGCCATGAACGCAGCACTCAGCCGGCAGCTGGGGAAGTATGACATGTACTCCATGGTGCTGGGCATGGTGCTCATCCTCCAGGTGCGTCCAAGGTGACATGGTGGTACCCGTTTGAGAATAACCCCCTCTTCTGCCTGTGCTTTGCCTGTCTTTGTAGACTCTTCTTGAACAATGTTTTCCAACTCAGTGTTCAGAGACCTCTAGACGGTCCACATTTTTGCTTTCTCCCAACTCCCGGTACTTTCTCAAGAGGTAATGGGGACACAAACACACAACCTTCCGGTCATGGTCGCAGGTTTCTAAACCACGGAGCTGTTTATTGCCTCCTTGACTCCTGACTTTAGTTTGTTTTGTGTGAAGACCTGGGAGGGAACAAAAATGTGGACCGTTTGTGGCTCCCTGAGGACCAGGATGGGAAAAGCTGTTCTAGAATTTAATCAGCATGGCTTACTTGAGCATTGTGGTCATGAGGTTAACTAGACTTCTCTATTTCACTCAGACACTTAATCAGATCACAGGTTCCCCAGTTGCTATGTTGCATGGTTTCTGTCGTGGGACATTGGTAAGTGCAGCGAACATGTACATGACAGATATTAACTTTACAATTAAATTGATTTAGAAGGTGCTGTGATCCAAAGTGACATATAAGTGATGATCAGAGAGTAGAATCAGCTAGTGAGGCTGGTGCAGTTGGAATACAGGGCCTTTCTCGATGACCGATGAGGATATGAACCCATAACCTTCCATGGTCGCAAGCGTTATATACTGCCCCCTTGACTTCTGTGTGTAAAGACACATTTCTTGAAGGAAATGAGTTACTTTAATGATAGTTTGTATTGCATTATGTTAAAGGCTGTTTATTTTTATAATGTAGATTCTTTGAGTGTGGATTAAGAAATAGGGGTTAATTTACTATAAGCCTTTTCCGTATGCAAATGAAACCCTAATAGGCGATTCCTCTAATGTTATTTCCAAAAAAGATCGTTAAAAAGAACCACTTATGTCCCTTTCTCGTGGAAGTCTATGGGAACTGCCGAGGTACTCAGTGTGCAGATCGTACGACACGCGGACGCTATGCTGTGTCAGCCCTAGCATTAGTCCAGTCACATGTATTTCAGGTGTCACACACCTCGCTTTCCTCTCACTTTGAAAGTAGCTGGTTTCCAGGGCAACCAGCAGCTTGAGCCACTATAAACAGAGCAGTCCACATTCACGGGTGGCCAATGTGGGTGTAAGAAGCCGAGTGTGACTCTGCAGAGTTAATTAGGATGCCGCGCTCGCAACAGAGACGGAGCCCCAAGGCCAGGAAAAGCCGGAAAGGTTCCTACTGGTGGGGTTTGGGGGCCTCGTTCCGCTTCACACCCCAGGCTCGGTAGACGGGTGTGAAATTGAGTGTTCTTGCCGTCATCGGGGGTGCAGAGAGGGGAGGGGACGAGAAGACCCTCTGCAGTGGCACTTGGCGAGGCTCGAGGCAGGAAGGCGAGGCTGTGGGAACGAAATCCGCTCCCTGTTATGTGAAGCGCCATTGCTGAATATTCACATGTGATTTTTGCCCCAGACCTGCAGTTTCTGTCCTCTGGCTTTTCAGTAACAGGAACAGCGCCATCAAAGAGGGGCTTTTAGTGCAAGCCCCTGTGTGTCCAGGGGCGGGATGGTGTTTTGGGGGGCCCCCTCTGAAAAACGGAGCTTTTCTTTTGTGGTGCCGCTGGGATACAAACCATTCGTGGCTGCATATAACGTTATCTGGTGAGTCGAGTTAGAAGACGGTAGCTAGCTAGCTGGTTAGCTGAACACTCTGCTTCAGCATCTCTTAAATCTGAAGCTTATTTAAAATCTAGTGCAGTGACTGTTTGTGACCAACAGGGGACCCCACACAAATGCGTGGTTTGAGTTGTGGTAATCACCCCCCGCTCCCACACTTTGACCACACCCTCTCTGCAGAGGGTGACCGTGCTTTAAAGCCAACCTGCACCGAATCCCCCTCCCCCCTCCACCGCGATCTGCAGCCAGTCCAGGCCTGACTGCGATCCAACGCAGAGGCATCAGATGTCTAATATCCACAAACCTAATCAGGACAGAGGAGGCAGCACAAACTTCTGCTCATCCATCTTTTCCTCTTGCAGCTGATGCTGTATTATATCTCGCGTACATTTATTTATTTAGCCGACCAAAGCGACATAAACGTGAAGCAGATGGCGTGTTTCCAGCATACAGCTCTCAAGGAGCCAATTAGGCATGAGTGCAGCTAGGCTGAGCATCCGCTGAATGATTGGTATCAAGCGCGGCATCAGCACTCATGCAGGAGCCAAAAAAGTCTGCCAGTGTTTATAAACATACCTGAAGGTTGTTGGCTTACATACTTGGGGGGGGTCCTTGCTGTAGTACCCTTAAAGAAAGTACCTAACTCGCATCACTAAAATATACAACATGAAATGAAATTGCCAGCGTCACAGCAGTAATGCGTTACAAACATAGCAGGAGCCCAAAAAGTCTGCCAGTGTTTATAAACATGCATTACGCTAACAGACGTTACGCTAACAGACGTTACGCTAACAGACGTTACGCTAACAGACGTTACGCTAACAGACGTTACGCTAACAGTTATATGTGGGCCACCAGTTGAGGGTAAAATAGGCTCAATATTCCACAGATCTAAGCACTTTTAAGTGCCTTCCCTTTGACAGCCGAGTGGCCGAGCCACGCAACAAGATGTGAGGGATTAGCACAAGAACTCCGCCCCCCCCCCCCTCACTGCTCCCATCACAGGAACACTGCTTGGGCACCTTTATGGTGGCCAGTCCTCCCTGCCACAGTCATTGAAAATGCAAAGAAATGCAAACCGTACCTAGTCTAGGGAGGATTTTTATCTCTCCTCCCACAGTTCATAATCTTCCTCCAAAACCAGCCCCTCTACTCTCCTGACCTGTGCATATCGTCTCGACTCAAGCTCCACTTGAGAAATTAAGCAGGACATCGACACTTAACCAGGGGGTCGTGAACCAAGTACCTGCCGGGGCCAACAATCCAGTCATGCTTTTACCTTTGCTATTTAATTGCTTTAATTACTCGGGCAGTGAGTCACCTCCCTCGGGGTGCCGGGTTCAGAATCGGCGCTTATTACATCATGTCCCTAAGCCAGGATGGGGCGCTGAACGACCCCGGCCACTGAGCCCCTCCGCCTTAAAATGCTGTTTCATGCCCTCTGGCTGTTTCGGGATTTTCTGTTCTCGGAAAGTATCTGGCTACCTTCCCGCTTCTGGTATTTGATCCCAGACCTGTGTTGTAGCGCGTACACTCTACTTAAAGTAATTACAGTGATAGGCTGTTTGTGTTTTTAAGATAAATTAAAAAGACAGTCATACTCAAAAGGACCGAAAAAAGGGTTTGGGGTTTTGCTTTTTGAGTTCATTGCTTCCATTGCTGTTGTCTTTTTATTAAATAATTATTCTCTGAATTGATTAGGCAACATATCATTATAGGATACAGAATAAAAAGTGATGTGCCTTATTTACAGCAGAAAGAGCTCCTAATGTCTACTCCGCAGCTGGCATCTGGTCATTAACAGAGGCAGGAATGTATGACAGTCAGTCAGTAGCTAAACACGACGGAGGATTTCACGTTCTAAGAGTCCTCGTCGCAGGGCACAGACAGTTAGGCTGGGGAGTTCTTCCCCAGAATGGGGGTTTCCAGTGCCCTGTCACTGTGGATACGACCCCTGTCTCCTCTGGAAAGGTGCCTTCGGCAGGTAGAGGATGGTCAAGCTGGAAGTCTTGGCTGAACTCTGACGCTGAAATTCAGACTGCAACAATTAATTGTTTTTTTGTTTGTTTTTTTAAATTTTCCGTCTGCTGTCTGTGACTTGATTTAGTCGTCCGCCTCCAATCACTTTAAATCGTGGGGCTGCCCAGTTAGCCGAGTCCTTGAAGGAAACACCACAAAATGACCCCAGGCAGGCTGGATTAGAGCCATCTGTCTGTGGGTGTTCCTTCAGGAAATAGGAATACATGTGTTCAAAGACCAGTCGTCTGCTGTCATTGTGGGTCGGAGCTTTGTAGTCTTCTGCCGAATTCCATTCATGCATCAGCACATCGATATTTACGCTACAAGATTTAGTTTGTTGTCACTTTTTTTCCCCTCCAACCAGCTGGTTGGTTCCTTACCCAGAGTTTGAGATGTTTTATACTAAAACAACAAGAAGTGTCTTTCCGACTTTGGGTTTTTTTTGGGTGATGGGGGGGGGTGGGGGGTATGGATGCAGTGAGGCCTGACTGCCCCGCCCTCTCCACGCAGGTGCTGCTGCTGCTTCTGCTGGCCATGCCGGAGGCGCTGAGTGGCGGAGCGAAGGTGGAGCTCCCCTTAGGCCCTGCCCTGCTCTCGCTGCCCTTCTTCCTGCTCTGCCTGCTGGCAGCCGCCGTGCATGTGCTGGTGTGCACGTCGGCGGGGGCACTCTGCTTCCCCTGCAACCTGCACTGGGGGGCCGCCATCGTCCTCTTCACGGCTGCCTCGGCTGGCCTCTGCCTTCTCCTTGGCCTGGCCGCCCGGAGGCTGGCACCCATGGGACGCCCTGCCACAAAGGTCAGTTGGGGTGGGGCTGGTGGTGTGGGCGGGTCTGTGGGTAGGGCTGTGGGTGGGGCTGGTGCTGTGGGCAGGGCTGTGGGTA
This sequence comes from Isichthys henryi, assembly GCA_026776945.1. Taxonomy (NCBI): domain Eukaryota; kingdom Metazoa; phylum Chordata; class Actinopteri; order Osteoglossiformes; family Mormyridae; genus Isichthys; species Isichthys henryi. Next base: position 19,587,181 of record JAODJX010000007.1, on the reverse strand, counting down.
GAGCTAGAGGTGGGGCTGGTGGTGTGGGCAGGGCTGTGGGTAGGGCTAGAGGTGGGGCTGGTGGTGTGGGTGGGGCTGTGGGTAGGGTTAGGGTCGGGGCTGTGGATAGCAGGGTTGGTGGTGTGGGTACCGCAGTCGCTGTAGGTCGGACTGTAGGTGGAGCTGGGGCCAGGGTTGGTGGTGTAGGTGGGATTGGTGCTGTGAGCTGGACTAGGTGGGGCTGGGGGCTAGGCTGGTGGTGTGGGTAGGGCTGGTGCTGCGGGATGGCAGGGGTGGGGTTGTGGGGCGGGGTTGGTGGTATGGGAGGGGCTGGGGTGGACCTAAGGCAGGGATCACAATGTAAATGGAGATGTTAATACCCCCGGGGCGGGGGGGTTGATCTGGGCAGGAATAAAAAGCAGACAAGGAGAAAAAGGCAGCATGGATCACCAGACTATTTTAAAAATCCACCAAGTATCCACTTTTATGAAGCCTGCATTGTGTAGGTCGTGCAGCGTAATGAAATCTGTCTTTCAGCTCTAGTGTAATATAATAAGAGCTCCTTAATGATTAGCGAATGCTTTCCGAGGCAGAGGATCCCCGCCACGAAGACGGCATTTCATTTTAAGTGCATCGCTTTTAATTATTTACCGTCAGCTGCCATTGACGATGGGGCTTAATGGGGGAGAGTTTTCTGTCAGACCGGAGATGGCGTTTCCGCGGTTTCACATGGACCAGCTAGCGAGACCAGGAGAGAGACAGGCTGATGGGGAAGGCGTGAGAAAGCCCGTGGGAGCGTGCTCAGACTCCAGATACCGCTGCATACACCTCGAAGAACTCAGAGATCACCTCGAGATCACCTCCTGCTGTGACACAGACTAAACCTGTTGTTAATGTTTGTCACCATAATGACACTTCATCGTACCAGTGTCTAGCTGACCGGACTCACGTCGATGGCCGTCAGGGACATTTTGCCCTTTGGCTCTTTGCTGCCCCCTGCTGTGCCATGTGTGGAAGTGCCAATGCAAAAATCAGGTTAAGTGGCCAGGCAGGTCAGGGGTAGGTGAACTTCAGCATTCTCAGGCCGGGTGAGGGGTCCTCCTCCGACCGCAGGTAACCCTTAGCTATATGCGGTCAGTTATTGGCCAGGAAGGAGCTCGGTGATGTCATAGCCGAGTGCAGATGTGGGTGTGGCCCCAATCAACAGAGGCCTCAGAGGGGAGTCTCCAGCAGCAGTGTCAGATTAGCATTTAAATAGGCAGTTTGGATCTCCCCCCCCCCCCAAAGACAGGCTGGAACAGCCAGAGAGGCAGTAGCCAATCAGAAGCTGGGCTACCGAGAGCCGGGTCTAAGTTTTCCCAGAACACATTTCACTTATGAGAGACCTGGGGGCTGCAGAGGGGGGTGGCCGTGTGCGTTAGCGGGGGCGATGGCGGTGCGCTTGGTCACACGGTCCACCGGGAGCGTGGGTGTGTGGTGCTGCTGATCAATAAAGGCAATAGCTGAGCTAGAGCCTAGGAGCAGGGTTATATTTCTGTACGGAGAATCTCCCCCCCCCCCCCCCCAAAAAAAAAACAGATTTAGGTTATTAGCTCTGCCTCTGCTCCTCTTGATTCCCAGCCAGCTTGATGGCCCTTGTCCAACTTCACACCACCTTCCTGCTGTGTTACTGCCGCTCATGTCAGCTTGTCCTTGTCCCAGTATGTCCCCCACAGAGACTCTTATTCGGTTCCCCCTCCACCCGCTTGATTTTCCTGCTTGTCTCCACACCTGGACACCCTCTTCTTTGTGTTCAGGACATTCTTCTGGTCCTTTCCATGGTTTGTCATGGAGAAATCAGCACACACTGTGTGTGAACTGTTACTCACACAGAAATGGATGTAGTCTGTGATACAGTCCCTCAGTGTCCATCCCATGTCACACACACAGCGTGACTCAGTCTGTATCCTGTAAACCGCTTCTTCACGGTCCTGGTGGTAACGTAGTGAATGATTTTGAATAGGGGGTTCAGACACTGGTCAGAGCTAGTGGTGGCCAAGTGAAGCTTCATGAACCATTTCCTGTATTTTCTTACACCACTAGATGGTGCTCTCTGTTCAACGAAGTAGCTCAAAGTATGCCCCAACGCAAACCAAGAGCTCCATCTAGTGGGATCAAAAAGTATGGCAGCTGGGTTATGAAGTTTCATTTAGCCAGATTTACCCAGTAGTTGAAGAAAGACAGATCTGTTTGCCTCTGTATTTTGGCATTGACAGGTTCCCCTTTGTGGTACATTCCACAAAGTAATAAAAATTTGCTGTTCAGATGAGGGACAGCACTAAGCTTTCATTGAAGACTGTATAATACTCAGGTGCTTTAATACCACTTCTGTGACCCAGTAGCTTAATTTGCTGGATTTCAGGAAATCGATGAATAATGAACACAGCCAAGTAGAATGTGCAGAAACCAGACTGTCTGGGTTCTTCTTATGCCGGACTAGTTACTCCAAATTGTCGTCCTTGCAGCTGGACTTTACCCTCAGAGTTTGGTTTAGCTGATTTCTGTCTGGGAACACGCCTGCTGTCCTCCTTCCGATATTCTCATAGCTTTTCTGGTGAGTTCATCATCGATCTGGTTGGGGAGGGTCACACGGGTAGTATTCCTGAGAGGTCAGGGCAGATGCTTTTGGAAGCTGACCAAGTAGTACATCACAAGATGCCCACACCATCTCAAGCTGATTCGATCCAAAGGAGGAGCCTTTCTGTTTCAAGGTCCTGCTGGAGCGCCAAACATCTTACCCTGTCATGGGGAGCGAGCCCAGTGACTCCTCATTTAGGCAGCTTGTACTTGCACTCTTGTCCTTTAAATCATTACCCATGAGTAAGTGAACCATTTGCAGTATTTTTTTGCCACCACAAGATGGTGCTTTTGGTTTGCTACGGGACATGCTTTGAGCCCTTTTTTTTAAACAGAGAGCCCCATCTAGTGGGGTCATAAAAATCAATAAATGGTTCAAGACGCTTCATTTGTTCATCACTGAAGTTCAGAGGAAGGTATTTCTAGATATGGCTGGTTTGCTATTTGCAGTCATTTTATTGATAAAACGACCAGAGTACAGGAATATAGGTGAACATTTTTAAAGTATCACTCTACCCTAATAATTTTGCACAGTAAATGTGTTAAAACTCAGCATTTTACTCAGCCAGCCAATGAACTCCACATATAACAACCGTGAAATCAAACATTAACAGATTTAGCAGGCAATACCGTCAAATCCTGTATTTATACCTAGACTACAGCAGAATATTTCGTGTTTAACTCCTTGATTTTGCACTTCTGTGCGCGTGCTGTGCTGACAGGATTTGTAAGAAATTTTTTAATGAGATCAGTTTTCAGCAGAAGTATTAAAAACGTGTATTTTTTGGGAAATACCTTTGGCAAAATGTCAGAATACATCATCAGAATATATTCTGAAATAACAAGAGGCATATATGTTTAGAAAAGGTCTATAAAATATCCATCAACGTCTTTAGAGGACAAGTTTGAATTAATTTCCGTGGAATTGTGCAATCAGTATTAAACAAGTCTGCATTTGTGATTAGTATGTTATAAAAAAGAAACAGGTGAAGAAGATATGCGTTGTGTTAATATTAAGCCGACACGAAGAGGTGACACCAGCGCCCCTAGTGGAAGCTTTTCCCATTTTTGCAGTGATGCAGTGCAGGTCTGGTATGTGGGTTTGCGGCTGGTGCTTAGTAGACAGTGGAGGAAACTGTTGAAAAAAGAAGAGACTCATTCAGGACATTGACAGTGAGTGCAAAGCATACATTACTAATAGGTGATGTTGTAAAACATGGCTAGATTTCTTACTAGCAAACAAAAAACGAGCTTCTTTCCCTCAGCTGTTGCTGAGTTTTTGACTGTACCTATAAATTAACTACTGATGACTGACTTCACTCACATGCACTGCTGTTGAGGCTCGATGACATCAGGCTGCCGCCTCCCCCGCCCAGGCCGAGCCCTCCTCCCAGTGCCAGACCAGCACCAAAGCCTCCTCCCAGCAAACCCTTCAGAGCGCATTTGAAGGAGTTAATCAGGTCCATTGCTACCTCTCTTGGGACCTTATTCTGGGGAGTGTTTCGCATGTCTGAAAGTTCAGCCTATTTCTCCACAATCAAAGTGCACAGAGAAAGATCCAGAGAGAGAGAGTAGACCAAGGGGTGGGGGGCTCACCGGTGGGAGGGGGGGTATTACTTGCATGGTTGCAGAAGCCTGGAATGAGTCACAGCATTTCTTCGCCTAGTCGCACTCGACAGATTCACATTTTTTCACACAGAAGTTTTGAGTTCACCGGAATGAATTGTATTTACTTCAAAATCTGTTGAATGAATAATAGAGAGCATAAATGACTCCTTATGTAATTATTGTACTTGACCTCTAATTAACAGTTATGCCAGTTAACAGTTATGTGATCCTTGTGTGGTCCAGATCAACCACCATTCCCCTGTTTATACCTTTATGAATTTTCTTCTCCAGATATATTTCTCTCGTTCTTTTTTTCACTTTCTCATTTCTTAGTATCCAAAAAAAAAACATTTTTTGTCCTTGTATGCTGTGGCAGTGCTCTTACTATTGAGCAGCTAATTTTGTCTGTGTTTAATAATTCAGGAGTGAATATTATGTTTAATTATGCGATAAACAGCCTCTGAAGTAGCCTTTGGTTGATTTTCTGGTTTATCTCTTTCTGGCTGCTGAGTTTTGATACCTCTCGCCCGCTCAGGCATTATCGTCACCGCGCGGAAGTTTGATCGCGAGCGGCAGAGGGAATATGTAGTGACAGTGACCGCCACGGACCAGGCGGCTGAGCCCCTCATTGGGATCTGCCAGCTCAACATCTTCATCTTGGATGAGAACGACAACAGTCCCAAATTCGAGAACCTGCGTTACGAGTGTGAGTGCCAGCCTTCGGCAGGTGACCGTGGATCTCTGTCTCTGCAGCCCCTGAGCTTGTCACTCCTCATAGACAGAGATGTGTGGAATTTCTATGTTTACTGTACAATTCAGTGTGGGTTCATCTGCAGCAGGTGCACTGGAATGTCTAGTTATTCGGCCTCACTTGGTTAGAAAAGTCTAAACAAGACAGTACAAAACGACACAAAACAGTGCAAAACAGTATAAGATAGTGTAAAGCAAAACAGTGTAAAACAATACAATACAGTGCAAAATAATACAGATAGTGCAGATGGCATGGAGAAAGCAGCTGTTCTTCAGTCTGGTAGTCAGGGTTCTGATGCAGTGAAACCTTGTTACTGTTTGTGGCTGGGGTCCTGAGTTATAGACTGAACCTTGTTGCAACAGCGGTTACAGTACAGCTGGTCAATGGAGGGTGGTTCAGTCTCTGTGATCTTCTGAGCAGACTTCACAGCTCCACCACATTAGGTTTGGGTATTATTCAATGCCCGACTCATTGAGTTTCTAATTCCATCTGAGTGCCAAGTACTTTCAACATCAATGGCTGACTGTACATGTCATTTGTTGAATCTGTGTCGTTTCCTGTGACATTTGTAATGTTGCCGTCAGTCTATTTTATCAGACAAATTTTTGTGTCAGTGTCAATGAAACAAGATGTGGTTGGCAGATGTGTCCTTGGCTGGTAATGTTTTCAGGTGTTCCTTCTTGGGGTGGGAGTAAGGTGATTGGGGTTGTTGGTATCGATTCACTACATTTCTCCATCACTCACGTCTGACAGAATAAAACAACGTCCTGTTAGGCCTGTCGCGATAAACGATAAATCAATTAATTGCACAATAATTAAAATGAGGTCGATAATTTTTCCAGCCTTGATAATTTTCATTTGCATGCTTGTTTGTTTTCCTCGTGTCTCTCTCTAGGAAATGAGAATATCGGCTCTTTTTAGCAAACCGGCTCATTTGGCTCAGCTCACCAAGAAGAGTCGGCTCTTTCGGCTCCTAAGCGGCTCTTTTTAAAAAACCCGCCCTTCTCTTCCTTTAACGTGATGCTGATTAGCGTGACCTGATTTGAGCTTATTAAAAATAAGACGCCGTCTCGTGAGCAGGCTTTTTTGGAAGACAACATGTTCCAGCCACTGTTGTCCTTAATGTTTAGGTAGCTCAAAAACCCGGACACTTCTATAAACATTAATAAAACAGCTCTTGAACAGGAGCCGGCTCCCATCGTTCACTAAAAAGAGTCTCGTTCGCGAAAGGACACATCACTAGTAATGAGGCGTGAACTATCGTGTCAGTCGGCTCTTTGCACGTCAACTTCCACGTTCATGGAAATGCGGCTCGCTCATTTCCGGTCTGTGAAAAATGGCATTGGTTTATACATGCTGTTTACAGGACTTGCCCAAACTTATGATCGACGACGTGCATCGCTTTTGTAAATCCTTCTCCAAAGTACCAACGAGTAAATTAGAGAAGGGCTTTAAGATGTTTGCCTTGTCTTACATCCACAGATATGAAGGGGAGTCATTCGTTCAGCTTTGTGGCTGGCGTTAGACTGAGACATGAAGAAAAAATTGGTTATGATGATCATCCGATTATAATTATCAATTTCGCCCAGGCAGATGTATTCACTATAAGCGGTAAAGTAAAATGTGGCAATAAATTATATGAATATGATTATATGCAATAAATAATATTTCTTGCTCGGAATTTGCCAGACTAAAGTAGCTACGGATTTGCATACGGCCTGTTGAGGCACCTGCTTTTATTCATATGCAGTGTTTTGTTGTTAGTTACTGTAGCACTGTTTGTTTACAAAGGTCCTAACTGGCAGTTTTGCCTGTTTTCCCTGTCTGAGCCTAATGTTTAATATTTTAAGGGCGATTTTGTTTACAGAGACTTCATAATCCATTTTATTTATTGTTTTTGGTTGTGTTTGGTTTTCGTTCAAGTGCATTTTTTTAACAGAGACTGAGAGTCCATTTTATTTATTGTTTTTGGTTGTTTTGTTTATTTATTTATTTTGCATAATAAAAATGTCTTCCAGTCCCAGTGTTAAATGTTCTTTAGAAATTAAAGTTTATTGATCGTTGAAAGGGTGTGCTTGCATTAATGTGCTTTTATTATTACATCAGTTGAAAATGGTCTCACGACGGCAATATTATCATTTATCGCAATAATTCCTGGGACAATTAATCATCCAGCAGAATTTGTTATTGTGACAGGCCTACGTCCTTTTCCTTCCCACCCCCAGTAACACCGTCCTTCCTGAATCTTGTCACTCGTTTCTTTCCCCAAGCACAGACCCAAATTTGATTTTGAGTTATTAAGGTGCTTCTTGGAGGTGGCACGGTGATGCAGTAGTTTGCCCTGTTGCTTCACACCATTAGAGACCAGGGTTCATGTCTTGGTTCTATGTGGGGAATTTGCATGTTGTCTCTGCGTAGGACAAGTGGGTGTGGATGAAAAGAATTTATTTCTATACTTTACTCTTTTTATTTTCATTTATCCTGTTTTGCGTCAAACACCACGGGCAATAAATAGGTCTTCCTGTGTTCAGTCTCATGCCATATGTTTCAGCATCTCTACCTGACCATTCTTATTGTGACTTTGCACTTCGAATATCATTCACCTCCCAAGTGCCATGATTCAGTGCTGCTGTCCTGCATTACTTGTATATCTTGTTTTGACATCTAGTATGGAGTTCCAATGTAATCCCAATGGAATCGCACACTGTAATGCTTGCTACTAATTAGCTTTCTGAAAAATTGCCTTTAATACCCGGTGTTGGTGTGCAGACTTCTTGCGGGAGGATACAATGATCGGCACCAGTTTCCTACGTGTAGCAGCGCATGACGATGACCACGGCACCAATGCAGCTATTACATACTCGATGTCCAAGGAGCAACCTGAGTACCTGCGAGTAAACCCTATCACAGGCTGGGTCTACGTCAACCAGCCCATCTCTCAGGTGAGCCTTAGTCCAATCTGTGGTTGTTGGGTCTAAATTGTTGCATTTATGAGTCTAGGTCATGACCCTATACACACCTATCCTGGGCTAGCACCTATCCATATGTGCTGGATGTGTATCTAATTTTACATTACAGGAATTTCTTTCTGTCAAAGACTATAGATGCTTTTCCTTAAGTTTATAGTCCTTGAGATCAGTGTAGGGACAATGCAGCTGTAAGGTTCTTTATTATACTGGCTTATTACCATGACTACAGACTTTCTGCAGCTTAGGGCCATTGTATTCAGAGTAAGTTTTGGCCCTTATGAAGATGTTATAAAGCTCTGACTCACCCTCAAGCGCTTGTTTTGTGAGTTCAGCTTTGCTCCACCTACTCAGTAAGTCTCTCCTTGGCCGCTTCCCCCCAATAATGAATACAGAGGTCCTACATCACCCGGGAGATAATGGCCACGGATGGGGGCAACCGCAGCAGTGCCGTGGAGCTGGCTGTTACCATCACCAACGTGAAGAACCAGCCGCCACAGTGGGTGAGGGACAGCTACGAGGTGGTCATCCCAGAGAACACAATGAGGGACACCCCCATCGTGGTGCGTATATGCCCTGCCAGTAAAACAACACGCCGTTGTGCTCCTGACCTGTTGACCAAAGAGAAAAGTTACCTTGAAGTGAGAAACATAAAGTGAGAGTGATATGAAAGACTCACCAAAGCCAGAGGGCCCTCAAACAAGTTTCACTACTGCAATTTACTACCTCTTTCCATAACTGATGCAAGCAAATCATGTTATCAGGAGATTTCTTTTTTGAGGTAAAGCTACAGCGTTTTGTGTATTTTAGCTGCAGAAGCTGAGGGATTCAGTCTTGGTTCTTATCTTAAACAGTCAGTGATGTCACAGCTGGTCTTTCAGAATTTACAGAGAATTTAATGGCAAATTTCACTGCTACTTTTACAGCTAATACTGTTTTTGTAAGGTTTTTTCTACTCATGGTTTTGCTGTGACATCCCCAGTAAGTATAAGGCTCACTGATGAGGCCTGGGCCCCCATGATGCACAACTCTTCCCACCTGGACCCTTACTTGGGCTCTGGCCAAATTGTTGCCAAAGATGGCAGGACTGACACCAGTCTTATCCACAATTCCATTGAGGACTTACCTTACTTACCGTATGAAACTGTAGCCTTGGCTACCATTACTGTCCTGAGGCCTTCACCATAGCGACGAGACCCTCCCCCCACCATCCCTTGTCTCCGCCTGACTTCTGATTATACAGTCATTTCGAATTAAGCCATTTCTTCTTGCATCATGTGACTGGCAAGGGAGTCTGGATTATTCATAATCACTTGGGTGTTTTTTTTCACAGATGCATTGAAAATTAATTTGCAGAATTTTCTCTGGATCTTTTAATAAGACATTAACAGCTTTTTAAAAATGCAGATGAATATTTCACGGCGGAGATAATTAATGAGGCTCCACTGGGCTCCAGCTGATAGAACGTGAAAATGTTGTTTGTGCTGTGATTGGAAGATGGAATGCGGCAGGGTCTGTACTTGTGAGGAATATAATGGTCTGATTGTCTCAGTCGGTAATCCCATGCACTGCGACCTCTGGAAGAACACAAACCCTTGGTGGTGACTTTGGGGGCAACATTGTTTATCATTTCCATCAACCCCAAGCCTGCCTTATCCTCCTAAAATGTTTGCATAATTGTAATTACCTTGAAGTTCCATTCATTCTCCAGATTTTCTCTCATTTTATTCTTTTCGGATAATCACTTGTATTGTACTTTTTGTGATTTGTTTTGCAGAAATCGGCTAAAATAAATCTAATCTGCTGATTGACTTGCTGATTCTGATTGCTGTAGAATAAGCCTGCTGTTCCCCATATGATAACAGAACATCAAGGCCACGTCCCCACTGGGCGACCCCCGGGTGACTTACAACCTGGAGGACGGCATGGTACCGGAGACCAACATGCCAGTGCGCTTCTACCTGACACCCAACCGCGATGACGGCTCTGCTTCCATCTTGGTGGCTGAACCCCTTGACTATGAGACCACACGGCACTTTACGCTCAGGGTCCGTGCCCAGAACGTGGCTGCCGTTCCCCTGGCAGCCTTTACCACTGTCTCCGTCAACATCACGGGTGCGTGACCCCTACCCTCTGCCACCCTTGCTATCCATCCGAACAGCTTCCCAAAGCCTAACTCTGTTTGGCACCCTGCTGTTCCATTCAGTTATTGCTATGGATGGATCGCATTTTTCCAGAGTTCAGATTTGTAATATTATAAATCTATTGTGGAGCGTAGATCCATAGTGTGTAGAGTGTCCATCATCATTCAGAATCTCTTTGAAAGTCTCTTTGAAAATGGATTGCATTTGCAGTGAAGGCTGACATGAATCTAGACACACATTGCAGAAATCACCCATATAGATTGTGTGTTTATGTTTCCTCCCTGAAACAATGCAACCAAAGACAGGGCCAAATGCAGAACCAGTCCAGAATGTTGCTCTATCTAAACAGGGCATGGATTTGTCACCAAGGCTGGGATAAAGAGTGGGATGGTGTCACAGGCGTACTCTTTGTGGGAGAATCAGAGGTCTATGTGCTGACATGTCGCTTCTGCTGATGTCTGTGTGAAGAGATGTATGCTGTATGAAGCAGGACCTGCTTCCTGTGAAAGTATTCCCTTTCTTCCTGCAACACATGTCGTCACACAGTCGCTCGATTTAGCCACCACGAGTGCCTAAAGACAGACAGGATCTAAATGCAGCTCCATGCAGTGTAAAGTACATCCCACCCCTCTCCCCCCGTGGCCTGAAGTGCGATCAGCCAGTGGCGATGTCCACTCTGTGGTTTCTGTATTTATTCGACTTGTAATGTTGTTGTTGAAATACTCAGCATTTATTGAACACACTGAAGGAAGGGAAGGAGCCAAACAGCATCACAGACATCTGACTCTATTCTCTCCTCAGAAAGAAAGATGTTGGATAAAAAATGCTTTTGAATTGCATACAGTTGAAGTCGGAGGTTTCGAATGTGCAATATGACTTTAATTTTCGACACTCTTTGAGCAAGGCATCCTGCTGCGATCCACCACTGCTAACAAAGAAGACGGTGCTTTTTTTGTCAGGGAAGAAAATTGGTGAAATTGCTGTTTGTGATTCGGCGCTGAGTAGCTGACACATTCATCCTCGAAAGCAGGGTGTGAATGTTTATGCTGTAGTCGTTTGTTTGGCATGTGACAGCACTTGTGATTGGTGGACTTCACTGCCTATGTTAGAACAATTCGCCATCCCAGTTTGTTTTATAGGCTGGGGAAATATTAATACAGAAATCAAAACAACTGGTATTTTGGATGTTTATAGCATTTTGGTTTTTAAGGAACTGCAGTAAACACATTCATCGCTACTGTTTCTGGTTTGACCTGCATGTTCAGTAACTGGTGGCTGATTTTGGCTGTTCAGTGGGGCAAAATAGAATCTTTTCTTTTATTCAGCATCTTCAAAGTCTCACATTCTTGCTTTGCCACTCACAGTTTCAAGCCAATACATTAATTGCGTAGAAATGTCAGGTTACATGACCAATGTACTATTAAATATATAATTCACCCCTTATCTTAGTTACTGTTTTACTAGAATTATACCCATAAACTTACTCTGACAGGTTAAATGGCGCTAAATGACATTCTATTTGCAAATACTTAGCTGACATTCAGCAATATGCATGTGATGCTGGTGCACTTGTGGAATTATACCAAGTTGGGTCATTGACTGTCCATTGAAACTTCATTAATGACATCCTCATGTCGCTGTTACAGATGTCAACGACAATGTACCATTCTTCACCTCCTCAATTTATGAAGCCATGGTGACAGAGGGGGCAGATATCGGGACCCTGGTCCTCCAGGTGTCTGCCACGGACCTGGACCTGGGCCTCAACGGAAAGGTCAGTCCTTTCTCCCAATAGTGATTTTGAAAACCATTCTTATTATTGTACATTATAAATTAAATATGCCTTCAATTTATTATATGTAACTCTGATGAAGTGTTACCAGAGGCGGATCAAAATGTCACTTTGGGGCTCCTGCCCCGCTCAGATGTTTTAAAAACTAAACAAATGCTACTGTGTCAGATTGTAACTAGCTAGCTGGTTAGCAGAACGTGCTGGTCATTCTTGAGTTGATATTACAGATGACCTTTGACCTTCGAGCCGTGTCAGTCAGGCAGATGTGTCACGGTTTCTCTCTCTTGGGGGGGAGGTCTGTCACCTGATCAGACTCCGGTATTTCAATAAAATGCAGCATTGTTCATTAATGCGTCCAGCCACATGCCATGTTATTCATTCTTTATTCATTTATATCCTATTTTTACAAAGGAAGCATGAAATATTGTTGAGTAAGATTGATTCAGAAGGCTTTTGAAAAGTGGCAGATACTTTGAATCCACGCAAAGTTTGCTGGGTTTCTCTGCAGAGTCCGGTTCAGAGCTGAGGATGCGCTCTGCACCTTTCTGTTTTGTTAATGTTCTGTATTAATAAAAAGGCCACTGATGCCTTTGTCTTAAAATTTTTCCATCCCAAGGGTGTGTGTGCCAAGTCCCTCATTACGGGCTAATTGAGTGGGCTGGAAAAAGCTTCACTCATGTTTTTTTTTTTCAGTTTGATGTCAATCAAGACAAACCTTTTGTTCACGAGTGCAGCTCCTTAATCACCAGGCTGTTTCTCACCATCCCCTCAGATTTCCTATTCCCTGCTGAAGGACCGCAGCGGGGACCACCGCTTCTTCCGCATAGACCCGGAGACGGGCTCCATCTACACGGAGGTGGTGTTCGATCGCGAGACCAAAGGCTCCTACTTGCTGGAGGTGAAGTCCACGGATGGGTGGGAATCGGCCAGACCGGGGAGGCATGGCCAGCCCAACTCTGGTGAGTGTCAGTCTTGGGTGAAACAAGGAGGCCCAGTGGGCATTCACACCCAAAACTGGGGAGTACTGTAACTGGGGTTAAGGACCTCGGTTTTAAGGTCCATTGGTGACATCACTCTGCCGACCCTGAGCACTGAGCATTGACCCAGCGACCTTCTAAGCACGGGCACTGTCTCCTAACCTGCCGAGTCCAGTCTTTGAGCTGACAACATTCTGAAAACAGGGACAGAATCCTAACCTGCAGAGCCACACGTTGCCCCCAAACATAGAGCCTTTTGAAACAAAATGCAAGTGTGCATACCAACCCACAGAAAATTTCACCAGATCGTAGAGCTTCCCACAGACAGCAGCCACATTGATCTTGATATTTCTCACCCGAATATTTGACACCAGCAGGTCCCCTCCAATAAGAAATACAACTGGATGGTTTTATCATCCTGGAAGAGAAAGGTTTTACTTCGCCACGCTAAGTGAAAATGAGAAGGCATCCTGAGAAGATTCATTTTTCATATCAGCGGTATTGGATTATTAAAAAAGCTATCCAGGCTAATTCATTCATTGTGATATTTTTGACAGTGTAAATACTGTTCAAATATTAAAGGTGAAATGGAAAATAGTGTGAATTCTCTGCTAGGCAGAAGGTGCTATCAATGTTAGATGAAGGCAAACAGGGACATTTCAGAGTAGCATTGGAACTGGAAGTGTGCCCCCCACCCCCTTGCTCACGCCAGTACTGCATGCATGGGATATGCCTGTCACCTAGCTCAGCCTGGGTGAACCAGAAAAAAACCAAGGAAGCACAGAAACATGTAGAAGAAGATCAATCGAAAAAAAGAAAAAAATCTTTTGCCAATGAAAAAAATGGGCTTGTAAATATCATGAAATGAGAATCATTACTGTGTTCACAAGGCCCTGGACCGTCCAGGAGGGGCATATACAGGAGTGGGGTCACTGAGACACTGACCCAGCTGAAAGCTGATTGGCCCTGGGAGTGCCCTTTCCCATGAGAGTCAAAATTATATTATTGCATAATAATAAGGCTGCCCCCTTTGTATGGATTATGACCTCTCTTGTGCCCCCCCTACCTTAAATGATCCTAAACTTGCCCCTGCTGCCAGGTGACTGATCTTTTTTCTGTTGGGTTGTGTGCAAAGTTTAGATGATTGTGTTTATCCCTGTGGCACAGATTTCCATTTTAATCTACCGTTTATTACTTCCACAGACACGGCGTACGTGCGCATTTTCATCAGTGACGTTAATGATAACAAGCCCATCTTCACCCAGAGTGTCTACGAAGTCAGTGCTGATGAGGACGCCGATGTTGGCTTCGCTGTTGTCACTGTCAGTGCCCACGACGACGATGAAGGTGTGCAAGGGTGGGGGGTGCAGACGCATGTCCCTTGAGCTCGGTACCACCAGCATGTCGGTCTGGACAGGAGAGTAAAGAGGCCAGACAGTATGCCAAGGACTACACCCAAGTAGGATGGCAAGTGGTCTGCTGATCTGGGGGGCTCATGAAGACTGAGGGGAACCACTCTCTGGGGGAGGAAGCAGCTACCCACCAGGGAAAGATGCCAGTGATCTTCAGAGACAGGAAGATGGGGACAGGAAGTATGGGGAGCCTGGGGACGCAAAAGGCAGGAACAGGAAGGCAGGGACGGGAAGGCAGGGATGGGAACCTGGGGACCCAAAGGCAGGGATGGGAAGGCAGGGATGGGAACCTGGGGACACAGAGGCAGGGATGGGAAGGCAGGGATGGGAACCTGGGGACACAGAGGCAGGGAGAGAAAGGCAGGGATGGGAACCTGGGGACACAGAGGCAGGGACAGGAAGGCAGGGATGGGAAGCTTGGGACACAGAGGCAGGGGCTCGAAGTCACGCAAGGGAAACATCGTACACCGAGGCTGTGTCTGGAAT
>JAODJX010000007.1:19541789-19554394 GCA_026776945.1 Isichthys henryi | reverse complement strand
CCCCCCCCCCCCCCCCCCCCCCCCCCCCCCCCCCCCCCCCCCCCCCCCCCCCCCCCCCCCCCCCCCCCCCACGCCCCGCACACGAGGGCTTTGCAGACCCCCCTCCCCAAAAAAAAAACATAAAAAATAAATCTCAGTCTGTGAGTGACACTGTTGTTTTCCTTACAGAATGTCAGGCTTGAGTCCTCAAATGGACTCCATCCTGACAAGGATTAGCTATAAAAACAAACTCCCCAGCCAGAAATAATGTTACAAGCCAAATTCTTGAAAAAAAAGTCTCATTTTACTGTACTGGGACTTTGGAATTTTCATTTGGAACTTCTCAGTGTTCGTTCGAAGACCCTTTGCCCTGACTAGAACATTTCACAATTCTGGTGCCATTTCTGTTCTATGAATTTATTCAGTGGGTTTATACTTTACCCTGTATAAAGCAATAATCTGTGAATGTGCTCCTCTATTGGTCAATCAATCTAGGAATTTATTACTGTTAGTATTATAAGCGTTAGTTGTTTTACCGTGGGTTATAAAAGCTTTAAGTGGAATTGAAAAGCCCTGGATAACAGTCAATGAATCAGAATCGCCAAGTACGAAAGGAATTTGTTTTGGTGCAGGTGGTGGCATGAGATGTACAATTAAACATACAGTCAAGACAGACAAAGCAAACACAATAAATAGGATGAAAAATAAAGATAGAAGTACAAATTGCAACACAATTGTATAAAGATGAGGCGACCAGATGTAGATGATAGAAATGACTTCTACAAGTGAACGTAGCAGAGATGACGGATTCAGAGCTGAGGTATGTTACTCTTTGTGGTGGATTGTGGGGTGATGGCAGATGTGAGCTGTGCGGAGCTGATCGCTGGAGGCTGGGAACTGATGGAGGGATTAATGCAGATGACTGGATCCCTAGAGTGGAGTCCTATGCCTTATTGTCAGATGGGCTGTGGTGTGCATAGCGGGCAGCCTCACACAGGGGCGTCAAAGGGGCATGAACATTCTGGAACATTCAGGGGGCCCAGCACTGTATTCAGGCCACAGATCTACCATTAGGGCCCCCCGCTAAGCGACATCTACCGAAAAGGACATATGGAAAATTCTATGTGCTATGGGACATGTAGGTCATCAGCCTGAAAGTACCCACCCAAAGGAGGCCCTTCATGGTGACGTTTGTCAGGGACCCCAATGATTTCTAGCTGTGCCCCTGGCATAGCGGCGTCATTCCTCCAGGGCTGCAGGTTTGATCAGCGTCCCAGTTCTGGCTGCTCTCATTCTTCATTTAGTGAGTGATTATGGAAAACTGATGTGGTCGTCTTGGGGATGAGTGGTCTGGTGATGGATGCATACAAATGTTGTCATATTCAACTCGTGTGTTGTGTGAAAATGTAAATATAATTGGAATAACACCATCTTTTTTGTTATCAGAGGAATGTAATCCAATTCCAATGACAAGGCTTCATGTTAGGGTTTCAATAATCTGCAACGTTCGACAGGTTTATTGAGAAACGCATCAGAAATGGAAAGATGAGAAAGGTGATTGTAATTGTTTGTAATGATTTGTACCACCTGTTCCCTATTCTAGGATAAGTGCTTAGAGAATGGATGGATGGATGGATGGATGGATGGATGGATGGATGGATGGATGGATGGTGAATTCTGCTTTTGTTTTAAGGATAAATCATTAACTTGCTAGATTACTCTGTCTATCTCTCCTCACCAGTACAATAGTATCCTTCCTCCCTTGTCTGTGCCTGAGAAGGAACATTGGGAAATAAGAGTTTGGCCCACGGGAAATCCCCCATATCACATGGCTCTGTCTGCCAGGTCACCCCTGCTCTCCTACAGAAAACCCTGGCTCTTTTCAGATTCAATTGGCCACCACTGGGTATCAGCATATATACTGAGAAATACAAGATTCCCAGCAGGGAGACCAGTGGTAGCCCATAAGATACCAATAGATGTTTTGGAGACCAAACACGCTGAATCACAGATAAGACCAGATACAAGAGAGCAGCCATCTGCTGTACGAGGAGCATGTCTGGGTAACACTTTAATCCATAATCACAGGGAAGAGAAGAGACTGCTTCATCCAGAGGTATTCGTTAGTTTAACGAGCTGTTTCAGCACTATGGAACTGTGTGTAGTTGGGTTTATACATATTTTATCGGTACGGGAAGACATACGGCAGCTGGGTGTCGCATTTCTCTGTTTTACTGTATAATAATGGAGGGTTTGAGATAAAAGGGCCTTGAGGGACGAGATTCAAATTTAGATGAGGCCCCTTGAGTAGTAGTACAGTTATAGTAGGAGATGCGGGAATATCTCTCCAGAAAGTGGCAATAAAGCAGGCCCTTCATGATGTTTTTGTTCTGCAGATGCCAGTGCCCACCGCAGTATGAGGGTCCGGAATGCCAGCAGACCAAGCACAGTTTCCACGGCAACGGCTACGCTTGGTTTCCTCCCATAAGGCCATGCTTCGAGAGCCACCTTTCCCTGGAGTTCATTACGGAGGTCTCTGACGGGTTGCTGCTGTATGGCGGCCCCATGGCACAGCTACAGGCCTGGGACCCCGAGGACTTCATAGCCATAGGTACTGGTCGGCGCAAAGGAACCCTTGTGGTCAGAACTGGGCCAGCAGACACTGGGACGGTTAACCATAAAAAGCATAGTACAGATGACAAGAGATGGCCAGTACATATGGCACTTATCACTGGCAGATTCAAGCAGAAAACCCAAGTACTAATGAATACCGACACAAATAATGGTGCAACAATCCAGAACATCAATAAAGATTGACGCAAAGGATCAGGGAGAACCAAAGACACAAGGTCATAAGATTAAGATTAAGATCTTTATTCATTCATTGATTCTTATGGGGTGGGCAATCTTTGCTCAGCAGCATAATGAGAGTGGGACGGATACAAGGAATAGATAAAAATGAACAACTCAAGTTGAAAAAAGATAAACCGAAAACTGAAGCGGAATACTTATCAAAGTACCTACATATCAAAGTATGTTGATGCACGATTTGTTTTAGCATTGCCAAATACAATATTATTGAAATGGCATACAAAGTGATTTACTATCAGAACAAAGTATTCCCAGGATAGCCCTGTCATCGCCTCCCAAATCTAATCCATACTCCTCCCACAACCCCCAACTGCTACAATCTCTAGTCCCCCCTATACACAGTCTCCACTTTTCCAAAACAGTCTTTATTGACTGCCCAGTTTTCTGTGACTTGGCTCAGTGTGGTCAGGTTCACCAACTCAGAGTCTGTGGCTATCTTTTATGTATACGGTGATGAGATCATTTTTGTTAGGGAGGATGCAGCTATTCCATATTAACATTAGTGACACATGCATGATTAGAGGAGACTGACTAATCAGCACACAGTAAGAACTCAATGCTTAAGTGAAATCCAAGTCATTTTAATTGAAATGGTAGTTTAGAAATCCTGTCCTAGCTCAAAGTGTCCTCCTTGACATGGATTATCTGATATTTGTGTACCCCTACTAACTGATACTATTTTTGGTGCAATTTGTCTGAAAATGAATCTGGCTTCAGAATTTCACCATTACGGTGTTCCTGGGAATTTTGAAAAAGTTGAAATACTTTTAAAGTTACTATGTGCTAAAGTGTCTTCTATAGCCGCCCTTTCCTTCCTTTGCTGCCACCTAGCACTGATACTGCAATTTTGGTATGATTAGTCTTTAATATGAAATCAGGTGAAGAAATTCATCCATATGATGTTTTTGTGAAGAGGCATCCGTCAAAGGGATGTGTCTTCTGCAGTCACCCTTCCCTTTCCCACCACTAGGTGGCTTTGCATTAGTGCACTTTGTCTCAAAATTTGATCCAGATCTTCGCCCATGAAATTTCTCTGCAAAGTTTGACAAAGATCCATCAAATACTTTTTAAGTTATTGTGCTAAAGTGTTAAATGTCTCTGGCAATGGACCATTCAAATGTAATACATATTCCCAATGTAGGAAATGTAATAATCAATAAATGCCTCTTGCAGAAGTATTTAATATATATAGATATGAATATTTACAGATATGAGTATGAAACCCAGTAACATTCAGCATGAATGTTGGCTTGGAACAAATATGAACATAGAAGAAAGTCTGTAGAAGACAGGCAGCATGACGGGACTAATCAAGTTTTTGGAAAATAAAAATCAAAGTACACCTTTTATCAGGAAATGAAGATGATGGACAACTGTGAACTAGATATATAATATTTAACAGCTCCTGTCATTTTTGCTGGTGACAGTGACAGGCCCTTTCAGAAGGAATATAGCCGGAGTAGAGTGCCTGGCGGTGGCTACACCCCAGTCACTGTTGGACAAGGGGGGCTGAGAATGTAGGCAGAGAGAAATCAAAGTCAGAGCTACAAAGTGAACAGAGGGAGGGAAAAACCTCAGCCGAGCAGTGCTGTTCGGCTTTCTGTTTTTTGAAAGAGGCAGAGACCCCCAGCGGCACGTCTGAAGCAGTACCAGGCTCCTGTGACCAGCTGGGCGGAGGCTGCCACAGCCTGGAACCGCATATCACACACTCGCTGCTTTTGACACCTGCCGATGTTGCGAATTCACAAGCGCTGTGTCGCACCACTACTTCAGCGGCATCGGGAATCTGCAACCTCAGGTCCCAGCAGATTGTGACGGGAAGCGTCCCTGTGATTAATTCACCCTTCCCTTCAAGGAATTGGAAGAGTCGCAAGTTTACGTCTCTCTCTTTTGAGGATGTGACTGGATTTGGGTCAATCCCTGATGTGTTTTTTTCTGTATACAATATAGCTAATATCTGACATGTTCAGCAAGGTTACAATATATGGATTTTGTGTGTGTGTTTGTGTGGGTGTGTGTGTCTGCATTTGTGTACTTTTGTTTTGTTTACAAGTGCATTTGTGTTTGGTCTGTATCTTTGTGGTTTTTTTTTCAGACATCACCCAATCACAAAAGGCTCATGCCTCCTCAGGTGTTTCAAAAGCTAAATAAATAGCTAGTGTGTAGAGTTAGAAGGTTGTAGCTAGCTATTGCATAAGAAACAAAGAATTTATTTAACATTTAGTTCGGTTTGTAGCCAACTGGGGCCCCCAAAACTTCGCAAGGGCCCCCACACAAATGCATGGTATGACTGGTGGTAAACAATACTGCTGCTCATCTTGGTTACAGACATGCAGGAACCATGATGGTCAAGGGCAGATGCCAGTGCTTTAGTTTAAAAGGGGATAGAGAAAAGGGCCAAGAGAATTACATAGATCCAAGATGAATTTTTTTCCTACCCAGTTTTCAGTGTGTTAGAGATCTGTGACCATATCCAGGTGGTTGTGGGTTCAGATTTTATGGCTGGCAGAGTAATCATATTGCCACTGAGCCCTTGAGCAAGGCCCTTAACCCCAGCCTCCCCAGGGACGCTGACTGACCCTGTTCCCTGATCTCCAGCCCTCCTCCCTTAGGGGCTGCTAGATAAACATACAAAACCTTAATGGGATCTGCTGTATTTGCCTTGAGCGGAGAGGAATAAAAGACACCATGGAGACCCAGCCTTCAGAATTAAAGGCACTGTTAAAGGGATATACAGCCTAAAGGAACCTTATGATATGCTTTGATTGATTTCGTTAACGTGGCATGCAGGGTTCGGCACTTCCTGCGAATCCTTCCTGATCCAATCATTTTTCAGTGTGACAGTGTCCTGTCCTGAGCCCTACCCAGTGTCATACAACCAGCACGTTGACCATTTTTGAGAGAATCCAGATCAAAGACTGTACTGTTGGTTTTCTTTTCAGTCAGTCTGGACCCGCCTTTCCCATTGGCGCCGCCACTGCAACCTTTGGGAAAATGTCTCATTGTGACTCCCTGTCTTCTCTACAGTCACTTCCATTAAGTCTTTAAGTTTCAGGCTGAATGTAAGCACCTCAAGGCCTTCAAAGAAAAGTCATGCACAAAGCAGACACCAATCACACCACTAGCTGGAGCTGGGCTGGACTGGGAGTTCCTCAGCAGAATGGGCATGGAGACAGAAATGCAGGACTTTGTATATTCACCAAATACTGCTTCCATGTTTTTTATTGCCAGTTTATAACTATAGGCAGGTGCAGAATTAAATTGTGACGTTTCAGGCTGTAGTTTATGGATCTAAACAGATCCCTGTTTTCCATTTTGTGTGTCTGCAGCAGTTTTTAAAAAATGTTTATTTAAAGCATCCTGCCATCCGGGCTTCTGTGTCAGACCCAGATAGAAGCAGGTTTGGGAAACAGGGTTAATCCTCACCTCCAGCCTCTTCTTCTGTGACTGGGGGACAGATTTTGTATGAAATTGGAAAAGAAACAGATAAAGAACTGTCAACAGCAGCTTAAATGCAGATTTAAGGCAGAGTCGTGTGGGAACTTTAGTACTCTAAGCTCCGCTCTGATTCTTGAGGAATATTTTTCTTTTTGGTTAAAAACAAAGATATATCAGTTGAAAACACTCTTGGAGTTGATTTAACCCATGTGGAATACAGTCCGCTGGTGTCACGTTGAGTTGAAGAGGACGTCCCAACTTCTGGCAGATAGGGGCGTGTCTCCGACAGCCTTCCCTTGTTGAGCGGGTGATTTCCTCCGGAGAGCTGGCGCACTCTGCTCAGAGCGGCTCTTGGCTTTTACGGAAACCTCTGATGTCTGGTGTGTATCACGCGGATTCGGCTGGCTAGTCTCTGTGTGAGCTCCGCTGCCTTTGGGGATTTCTGAGTTTCAGAACAGCTGTAAGAGGGCTGTGCTCTGTTCCTGGCTAAATCTCTTATCAAGTCCAATGTCCTCTAAACTCTAAGACATACCGGAGGTGAATGGTGGCTTTGAACTCATAGACACAGCCTTGAATCTGGAAGACACTGTCCTGGTATTGGAACATTTCATTTCACCTGGTTTAAATAATGCAATGTTTTTACTTATTGTACGGCTTTATTCAGACTTAAGTAATTGTTAATCCACTTATCTGCATATTCTTATTGTACCAGGTTCTTTGTCTTACCTTAGCTGTTCAAATAAAGTCAGACTTTATTCTAGTGTTTCCCAGCCTGGTCCATGTTTTTGCTTCCTCCCAGCTCACTGCCAGACAGACCACATGGGAGGGAGCAAAAAGGCGGACTTACTGCAGGTCCCCGCGGAAACACTGCTTTATTGTTATTTCAGTATATGTAGTCTTACAGTGAATCAAATTGCTTTTGTCAGATACCTTAAAGACTGCTTTACACAGAACATGACAAGTTAGACTCTAGACAATAATGATTGAATAAATATATATGCTGTACATAGTGCCAGTTTTGACTTGGGCTGTGTAGTTGGATGGATCATTTGTACATTATCTCACTTTAGAAATGTGCATGTAAGCAGCTTACAGTGGAAGAGCAGTGGGTGTGTACAGAACAGTGAAGCAGTTCTTTCAATCTTATGTGCAACTGATGCAGAAGGTTACAATTGCAGATGGTTGACAAACAGTTAACAGATAAACTGTTGGGTCTCTCTTATGACGTTTCGGTGAGATTATTTAATGCCTGTTTAGATCATTACCCATGCATCAAGTCATTTGGCCTTAACTCACAGAATTAAGGTAGAGCTGTACTGGCCAGAGTTCTTGATATTTTTGATGAGGGCCCCTGAAAATTCAGTTGATATGATTTTATTTTTTTTGTCTTTGCCCTGTTTTCCAATGAGTAAGCGCTCAAACTTTCCAGTTGCTCCCATACGCCCCTTGCAGATTTGAGCTTGGCAGGCAGAGGGAACCCTCAGTGTGGTGCTGGACTTTTCAAAAGCAAAGGCTGCTTTGTCAGGCCCCAGTTTTTGGGTGATTTTTGAGGAAAAGGAGGCTGGTAGTCGGCTGACATGTTTGTTACACATTGTGTGTTGAGCTGCAAGGGAATAACCTCAGCTCATGGCTTTTGTGTGTGTGTGTGTGTGTGTGTGTGTGTGTGTGTGTGTGTTTGTGTGACTGGTTTCCTGGTCCCCATAACGGAAAACTCTATTTTATAAAAATCAGTGACTGCTATGAAAAAGCTAAAAATGCAAAAACTCTTGTATTTTGCTTGGTTACTTATGGTTATGGTTAGGGCAGGGTGGGGGTTAAGGTTGTCATACAGTAGTTAATGTTAGCATTTTTCCCATAGAAGTAAATGAGCGGGCCCCATAAGGGTAGGTATACCCTACATGTGTGTGTGTGAGTGTGTGTGTGTGTGTGTTGGGGTGTGCTCTTGAATGCCTCTCATACTGACTGTGAGGGCTGGAAGTCCACGCCGACACTCTGCCATGACCTCAGGTCCTCTGGGCATGATGATCCCCTCTCTTTCCCCAGAGCTCATTAACGGCACGCCAACGCTGAAGATAAACCACGGCTCTGGCACGCTGGTGCTGCGGTTGCCTGGCAACGTGAACACGGCAGACCGACGGTGGCACCGGCTGGACGTGAGAAGTGACGGCAAGGTGGGCATCGCTGTAGCTGCAGCACGGCTCAGGGGAGCGAACCAAAACCCAACACGCATGATGTCAGGGTCAAAGAAGTGAAAAAAAGTAATGGTGTCAAAGAGTTGGGAAAAAAGTTTGGAAATTGCAGTTATCTGGACTTCCTGCTGTGGTTTCAGGGCAGTATCAGTCACATAGTATTTATTCATGGGGGTGGTATGTGGTTCGGTGGTTTAGGATGCTGAGCTTGTGATTGGAAGGTTGCTGGTTGAGTCCCACAGCAAGGCCCTTAACTCCCACTTGCTTCATGGACTGGCTGACTCTGCTTCCTCAAAAATGCATGTTGCACTTGTTCAATCGTTATTTCCCCTTCTGGCATCATCCAAAAGGAAGTGCGCTTCACGTTGGACCGCTGCACCAGTGGTAATATCCTGGAGATGGAGAGTGTCACCAGCTGGCTAATGACCAAGGACCTCTCAGCCTGTGAAGTCAGTGGTGTCACACCCAACCTGGACAGGTAAGAACCTGCGTCTCTCACATCCCCTCTCTGCCCCTTTAAGCCAGCCTGAAAATCTTGAATATATAATTCACTGCTTGACAGTAAACAAGTGTGCATATTAAAGTCAATTTCTGTGGAGTTTGCCAAGTTGTCTGGTGCAAGTGTCTGATGTTAACCTCTGCCCATTTTCAAACTTTTGCTTATGTAAGACGTTTAATCTTTAAAGAATGAGTAAATAAATCATATTTGTTACCTTTGATCACTTGAGTTCCAGTTCATCCAAGAGCCTAGAGAGACTTTTTTCATACATCCATTTTCTAGCTCTCCATGGTAGCATGGAGGTGTATTCCATTCCTAATTCTCCATCGTTCTCCATGATTTATATCACTTCTCCATTTCCCCATCATTCCCCGAGATTTCCTTGACATCCCTAATGCACCTAATGCAATGTTCCTTTTTTGCACTCCAGCTTTGTATAAAGTCCTTTGAATTAATTGATCCAATGTCTCCATGGTTCATTGCTGATTCTGGCAGCGGACGGCTTGACAGGCTGATATATTCCTTCTCCCTCACCAATTGCCGACTACTCCCACCCCCACTGCCCCTCCTCCCCACTTCAGGTACCTGAACCTGACGCAGGTGCTGCAGCTGGGTGGAGTCAATGAGAACTTGCCCTACATCTATCCCCAGCTTCAACACAAACACTTCACTGGATGCATCCGCAACCTTGTGGTGGACAGCAAGGTACAGCGCCCTCTGGTGGCTAGTCCTCGCACTCATTGCCGATTGTTGTTCTTTTGATGCGTAGCAGGTTACAGTTACTGCGTAGCTTCACCAACAGCTTAATTCAGGGCCTGTTATTTGTAGCAAAGCCCTGTGGAATGGGCTCACTCGTCATTAATAATCCATGTGAGAAAACTGCCTTCTCCACCAGCTCCAGCTCGGGCTTACACCCCACTGAAAGAGGCACACTTGACATATAGCTCTTCCTTCACATTGTTTTGGAGAGGTTTAGAAGAAGCCCTCAGAGGCATGAGGCAGCTTGTAAAGATGACAATGCGAACGTTGTCCGTAAAGCACTGGAATAAACGGCCCGAGCGGTTGCTTGCCGGCCGGGTGCAGGCCCATTATTCCAGTGAAATGAGTGGAGATGAAAGCCGAGCGGCGGAAGATAAAGGAGGCCCCTGGCACCCCGTGAGAACGTGGGGCTGCATCAAGGACCCCGGGCTCTTTCAAGCGAGGCACAATGCAGAGGAGGAGCACATTGAAATCAAAGCAGGATATTAATACTGAAATATTTTCATAGCAATGGCTGTTCCATCTTTTCCTCTCTATCTGACTCTCTTCCGCATTCCTTTCGCCCTCTTGCCCTACTCATTTCCCCCAGCCTTGTGCTTTCTGAAACTGTATCTTCCTGCCCTCTTTCCCCCACAGTTTTACGACCTGAGCTCCCCTGCAGACTCCCAGGGCAGCGCCCCTGGCTGCCTGCTGACGGATGGTAACTGTCTGACCATGGGGTACCCATCCTGTGGTCCCAGGGGACGTTGCCAAGGCGAATGGGGCTCCTTCAGCTGCCAGTGCGTCCCTGGGTACAGCGGACACCAGTGTGAGCACGGTATGTCCCCTGGGGGCCGAGACCCAAAACTAACATCAGCGATGAGGGAAAAGCCAGAGTGTTATATAAAAGTGTAAAGGCCTTTATCCTCAGAAATCTCCCTTCTAGCGGGACATTTAAGCTGGATGCCTTTATGATAAGCACTTTCCTCAACGGTACAGCAGCACACTGCTCTGGGACATTCGCTCATGAGTCTGACTGCAGAACCTGAGTGATCATCCTCGCTTTCCACTATTCCTAAATTATCGAATATTCTGGCAAAGACCTTAGAAAAACTGATTTTCTAAAAGATTAACTGCCCCCGAGATATTGTAAGTAATATCTGTGTGCCAGACTGGAAGTGAAGCAATATAGACGGCAGTGGTGTTGACCAGTATTCAAACCATGCATTTGCATGGGGCCCCCAAGGTTTGGGCCTCCTGTTGGCCCCCAACAGTCATTACATCATATATTTAATAATTCCATCCATCCATTTTCTGTAATTGGTTGTCCTATTGAGGGTCAGGGGGGTCCAAGGCTATAGGCACAAATCAAGGAACAACACAGAATAGAGTGCCAACCCATCACAGGGCACACCCACACACCATTCACACCTACGGGCAATTTGGTAACTCCAGTTAACCTCTGCATTTTTTTTGACTATGGGGGGAAATTCCATGATGACATGGGGGGAGCATACAACTTCACACATAGAACCCCTGCGGGGTGGAGGGTCTTGAAGTGAATTTTTGAGTAGGACCCCAGAAACCACAATCTTGTCCCTGGATATAGATTCGTTTTCTGGATATATCTGACCACAGTGCACTGCTCTAGTTGTCAGAATGTATATTTTGTACCATTAAAGACAGTTTTGTAACACAGAAAACATCAAAATGTCCCCCAATGATAGATAAAGTGTGTTTAATCACGTCCCCGAAAGCCTCGTGAAACGGAGACGGTCGAGCCTTTCATTGCCGGAAGTGTGACATGCAGGAAACTCGGGGAGCTGAAACATGCGATTAGGGGCAGAGCCCGCCACAAAGATGCTGCGCAGGATGCATTGGCCACGGGAAATTTCAGCTCTGTGTGAGATGGGATTAAAATTATTTTTATCGGGGTTTTGATGTCCGCGATTTTAGTGCCGCGACACGCAGAAATGAGACACTGTCATGGCTGCGAGGAGACAGGGGCACCAGGAGCATTGAAGATGGCCATGAAGTATCCCCCATCCCCCCCCAGGGTCTCCTAGAACAGGCAATTCCAGAACACGGTGTCACCAGGCGGCCGTGTCTGTCGGCACTGATGCTGCGGTATTACATGCCTTCACTGGAGTGTAATGGAGGAAGGGGGCAGGCTGGGAGCCTGTTTATTCTTTAGCCATCCCTGTTCCTGTTTCAGTATGTGGTCTTTGCACTGAGCTTAATCAAATATGTGTATATACTGCAATGTCTCGCCCTGAAGTCCTGAGTATTTCCTGGAGATTGCTTATTCTGTCAAGACCAATTAATGGGTGGCATGTACAGGGTTAGGAATTCGAGCCCATGTCAGGAAGGTTTTTGGTTCAAATCTGACTGAGTACTAAAATATATCACCCATGGCCCCTCGATCCCAGCTGCTCCTGGGATGCTCGAGGGATGCTATCCTTCCACCTGTATCACTGCCCCGCATGCAGTAGTGAGTGCGTCATGTTGATTGGCAGGTGACATCAGTGCTTTGTCACCCGCAGAGGTACCCGCCTACTCTTTCGACAGCGAGAGCCACACCCACCTGCAGCTGGCATTGCCACTCTCCGTTCGCCGGACCCAGGTGCAGGTGCTGGTGCGGACCCGCAAGCCCAGTGGTATCATCCTCAGCCTGGCCTCTGCAGGCCAGCGGGAGTACCTGCGGCTGGAGGTGAGTGGGGGCAGGGTGGTGCAGACCCAGCAGTGTCCGGCTGTGAAACCGAACTGGCACTGCCCAGTTGACGGGAGGTCGATTCATGCTAATACTAAACAGTGGCTAACACCAGCTGTTGGTCGGCAGGGGGTGGTTAGCGCCATGCCCTTCACCTGTTTTAAAAGCACTTTAGAACAAC
>JAODJX010000007.1:19518178-19531481 GCA_026776945.1 Isichthys henryi | reverse complement strand
ACCCAGGCGGAGACTCAAACCCAGGTCCCAGAGGTGTGAGGCAACAGTGCTAACCACTGCACCACCATGCCGCCCCAGAATAAGGAATATATTTATTTAATGTTTAATATAGTGATTGTGTGTTGCCAACAGGGGACCCCAATCCGCGGGGGGGCCCACCTAAAAGTGTGGTTTGAGTGGTGGTGAACATCGCTGCATGCTGTGAAATGCACCAAGAAGAATGCATAAGCACATGAAACATTTATCCCCACATATGCAAGGAGAACCCCGCATAAACTAATGCAGGCAAATTTGCCCAGGGAGGCTGTTTTTTATTCTAATGACTGTTTTAATGCAAAGACTTTCTTCAGAGGAACATCAGAGGAGTTTAAGTGTCTCTTGGCTGAACATTTTTGACTGAATCAGAACACCCCTTGCTTAAAAACAA
The DNA here is from genome assembly GCA_026776945.1 of Isichthys henryi. NCBI lineage: Eukaryota > Metazoa > Chordata > Actinopteri > Osteoglossiformes > Mormyridae > Isichthys > Isichthys henryi. Next base: position 19,531,054 of record JAODJX010000007.1, on the reverse strand, counting down.
TGTGCATTAGAGCCCACATATGAAAACAATACACAAATAGTCAATTATCAAAATCTCAGTACTCGAATGATATTTCTACATGACTCCCAGAATGTGGCCAGTAGGGCGGCACTGTTGCCTCACACCTCCAGCACTGGTGGGGAATGGGGTTGGATTTCACCTCTGCTCTGTGTGTAGGGCTTGCAAGTTATCTCATGCAGGTTTATTCCTGCTGTTATGCTGATTGGTGTGTCTTCATTGTCCATAGCGTATGACTGTGTGCCCTGTGATGGACTGGCATTACATCCAGGTTGTACCCCATCCCTGTGCCCGGTGCTGCGTAGGATAGTTTCCATGCCCCCCACCCACCCCTGACCCCGACCAGTAGTCAGACCAATGTTATTTAGACCAAGTTGGTATTTATATAAATACATTAAAGTTTGTATAAAAAGATAATGTGGAGAGTATGAATCTATGGAAGAAGACGTTACCGTTGCTTAAGAATTGTATGTTTTAGAGTTTCCTTCTGGTGACTGTCTGGATGTGGGCATCTAGCTTTGTTGTGGGGGATTGCCTAGTCCTAATCTAATCGCTGGATCTTTTAATCATTTGAGAGTAAATCTCCTAACACATTGTCTCAAAGTGCCATCTCCATGGCAGTAATGACGCGGTGCACATTGCGAGAGGCATCGATCCCGGGATTGTTAGATCAACGGGGAAGCGATTAAACAGGCATATTGAGAGGGATGTAGTTTGCATAATCTGCAGCGTTCGTTCACGTGAAAGGGCAATCTCTGACACTTCGCTGCCATTTGTATCACTTTGAAATCGCTTCGATATTTTACTGATAACCATGATCACATTCACATGCGCTTATTTGGTGGATAAATAGAAATTAGATATTACTTCAGTGTGGAACATCAAGAGTTTCTCTTGCGGTTTTTTTGATTGCATAACCAGCCCCTGGGCTCTTGCAGAGTTTTCAAATGAAAACGAAATGTAGGTCTATCTGTAATGCTGGTTAAATTTAGTATGCTGATTTAGAGTATTTACATAACCAAAACTTTCGTTAAATGAAATATTAGTTAATCTGATATTCACTTCTATTTAGTTTAAGTGTTCTAAGCTTCTAAGAGGCTTATGCAGCAAACTAATTTAGATTTGAAGGGCTAATTATATATTCACTGTATTCAGAATAGGGAATGTGCTTGAAAACTGAGAGTACTATTGGCCAAATTTAAAGGCACTATTGATGACTTCACTTCAAAGCAGAGGCACATTTACATAGACAGTGGCCCCTTAGTTTTTGATGATGTAGTTGCTTAGTTATTTCACAAGACACCATATTTTATATATATTCACAATCCTTGAGGTGTTGTGAATGTATTATAGAAAGCATGGTATCTTGTTAAGGAATAGCCAAGTTGATCCTATTCGTACTTTGAGATGCATAACCTTTTTGTAATGTGTCAAGTAGAAAAGCCGCCCCCAAGTAACACTGAATATTTTATTGTTTGACACAACTTTCATTCTGTTATCGTGTTGTATGATAAGTCTGCCAATCATCTCCCTGCCCCCTTTACCAGAATGCCTGCATTTTAAGTCTTGAGTTTGTTGTTTCTCTTGATGTTTGTAGTGCGTAAATTCAGCCACTCCTAACCATCAGTTTCAAGGACTGTGTGGCTGATGTGGAATTAATTATTAGTATTAAGGTGGCACCAAAACCAATTCATCTGTCACCCAGCTCTCCCAGACCAGCTTCCTGCTTCTTGTTTTACTCCATCCTTCCTTAAATGCCAAATGATGCTGTTATTCTTATCAGTAAACACCCTTTGAAGAAGCCCCACACGCGTGCCTGATATTTATGCCAGTGACCCCCAACTACATTACAGCCTCCAATAAGTCATTCTGTTCACTGTAGTTCAGTTTGTTCAAGCTCGTGTTATACATTTACATTACATTTGGTTAGCAGATGCTTTTGCCCAAAGAAGGCAGGGTCAGATCGTCTCTGGAGAACTGTAGCAGTTTCCATTTACTTTGTCTAAGAAGATCATAATTGAAACAGATGCCTAGTTATTAGCCGGTGTGCATGTATCAGATGGCTGCATGGCTCTTTCCCCGCAGAATGCCTATGACATGGCGGAGCTGCAGAAGTCTCTTCAGCCCAGCCCGGCTCAGTCTGTACAGTACAGTCGGTGTCGGGGGGGGCACCACCCCCCTGCCGGTCAGCAGGATCCCGGGAAAAGCGACAGCAGCTGCAGTAGCACTTTGGTGCGACGGGACGTCCCCCCTGCAAGACCACCGCCCCAGGCCCAGCCCAGTTTGCCGGGCCGCCGCAGCTTGTCATTCTCCAGCCAGGATCTGGCGCGTTACCTGTGCGAGGTGATCCGCGATGCCGACCAGCGACCAGAGGCGGCGCCCTTCGACTCTCTGCGGGTCTTCGCCACCGAGGGCGGTGGCTCACCGGCCGGCTCGCTCAGCTCCTTCGGCTCGGCTGGGCCGGATGAGGACAAGGTGCAAGAGTGCCTTAAGGAGTGGGGGCCGCGCTTTGAGAAGGTGCGGGCGCTATACGAGCGTGCTGAGTCTAGCGACCTCTGAGCAGGACACTGGGAGGACAGACCCACCCAAAGAGAACTGACCAGGACTGAGCCAGGAAAACCATAGGTGAGCCACACTGCTCTGCCCCATCCTGCCTGCCTGGGCCTCAAGGTCGCCTGGAGCCCTGGCACTTTAGCCACGGGTTTGCCCTGCATCTGGAACTTGCTTACGGTGTCGGGTCCGGATCAGGCCCAGTGCAGGTCTATGCAGGACCAGATGCTGCTTTTTCCTGCGGCAGCCTGCAGGCTTCTTTGATCCTGGCACAACAATATTTCCTTAATAACTGACCATGTGACCCATGGATTCTTTGATACAAGTGCAACGATGTTTCCTTAACAACTGGTCACATGACCTTTGGGCTTCTTTGATCCCGGTGCGACAATGTTTCTTTAATGATTGATCACGTGACCCACGTGTGTCGTTTAGTACAGTACCTGCTGTTACACGTGTATAATCAATGTACAGTTGTCACGTAAGGTTTTAGAGTCTTCACATTTAATGGCGAGGGATGGGTTCGACATGGAAAACTAATAAATGAGCCATTGGTGTAAAAATACATAAATAAATAAAAGTGAAATTGCATTCCAAAGACTGGCACCAGTTGCGTACTTCAAAAAGAACTCTGGGTGTATAAAGTGCCCTGGCATGAAAACACATGTTACAAGGTTTCTTTGTCCAGTGATCGTCCATGGAGGGCCAGGCCAAACTGTTTACAAGCTATTAAATGACCAGTCTGGGGTAAATCTAGTCTGTCAGTAGGGTAAGTAAGGGGTAAAACACTATTTGAACTGGATCTCACCCTGAATGGTGATGGTGGGGTGGGATTGTCATTTTATCTTACTGAGCATTTAAAGGCACTTAAAATATTATATATTACTCTTCTAAAAAATATGACCTTTATAGGAACTGCCATTCTTTTGTATAAAACTAAGGTTTTATCCTTGCAGAAGAAAATGGAAAAGATCCTTGCAATCATGTTAATTCCAGTTGGTGTCTGAAGAATGGTCATTAGAGTCATGGTGAAATTATAAATGAGAGATTTTATTTTTCTTCATTCCATATTAGGCAAAGAAGGACCACGAATCCGATTCCGTATTTTACTTTAATGTGCTCATGCGAGTATGATTATACCATGCTGCCAGGCTCCATGGAGAGCGAGGAAAGCTTTTCAGAAACTGCAAGGACACATGCAGGTTACTGCGTACTGCTAAGTCTGTCCTGAAACGACGTTTCTCAGTTGGACGTATGCATATCATCTCTCATCTGTCTGTCTATCTGTATAATGTACCAACCATGTCATTGCACTTTACTTCCTTTAGTATTGCGAGTGTGGTGCTGAGCTTTGCCAGCACAGCAGTGTGGGAAGCAGTGGGTTAAAAGGCATCAGCTCTCTAATCCTAATGCAAGCTGATTTCTGACTTCCATGCCGCGAGCCCATGAAGGCTCCCTGTTTGCGGGGGATCACCGTCCGTGATTTGAATATGAAATTCGAATAAAAAATTTGCTGATTTTTTAAAAAGGTAGCAGCACAGTATGTGTGGGATATGGGGAGGGGGATATGGGGAGGGGGGTGGCTGTGATGGGCGCATTTTCACAAGAGGCTTCTTCCTGGAGGATGTAGCTAAATTCTTTTCAAAGGAGGTGGGCGCCATTTATGACCTGGAATCTAATTAAAGTGAAGCTAACATGCAAATGCTTCTCTGTGCCATTTTGGGCTTCATATTTGCTTGTTCTCTGGCCAGTACGTACCTTCGGCGTTCAGTATACCTCATGTAATTTCCCTTTTGAATTTGTTCAGTGAATAGCTTTCAGGTATGTAGTGGGCATCCAAGTTTACCTCATTTGTACAGCAAAACATTTCAGTTTGTAATAAAGAAAAATAACTTGAATTCAATTACTGCTTCTACAATAGTGTACACAAAAATAATCCTTAAAATTTTAATGCTGTTGTTCACTTGCATTAATTTGCATAGTTTTCTTACAACCAATAAATATGTTTGATAAAGTGACATTTGTTTCAAAAATACTCAGTCGTTTGGCTTGACTAGTGAGTTTAACATCTGTATCACTGTTAGTCAGTATCATCGGCTTACTTCCATCCGTGTATACAGTCGGATATGATACTGGGGCAGCTCAGGTCATCTGCATGACTTGGGAATTACAAAGCCACTGCTTTAATTAACCAGTCACTACCTGCTCCCAGTTTACAGTGCTCACCTTGAAATATCTGTAAAGCTGGTAATGCTGGGTCAGAGTCTGGCACAACTCAGAGGTCACGTGGAGACTGGTGCACACACTGTCCTTCCTACATTAGACGGAAAGCCAAGTATTAAGTAAGTATTAAGTAATGAAAGAGAGATTATACTGTATAAATACCTTAATGCCTCACTTGTCTGGCACACAAACCAACTGACTATAATAAATTCATATTCCGACCTAGTCTCGAGATGTACTAGTTAGTTCAACTGTATATTTTAAATATCCATCCATCCATCCATCCATACATCCATCCATCTTAAGGCACCCAGGTTTGCTAGGCAAGGTTGTGAGGATTCTTTCCATGAACTTTGCAGATATTACATAATAGAGGACACATTTAAAGATCACTGGAAAGATTAATTTATGCAAATTACCAGAGGCGGAGTTCAAGTACGAACCGGCATTAATGCTGATTGTTTTGTGACAGAAAGTGCTGGCACTCACCGCAGCCATATATATGCTGGTACATTCTTCCTCCTGATTTGAAACAACGGCAGTAATCACTCCCTAATAGGTGAAAGCCAGGGGAGATGCCCCAACTCCGTGTGGATTTTCATTCCTCAAATGCTGGATTATTGTAGCGTGAGCCTGTGGGCTGCGTGTTGTGTGGGTGGATATAATTCTGCATTTGCATTCATTTCGGCGCAGGCTGACAAGACATGCAGGTAAAATCATGCGCCATTCATTGCGTGCACCAATGCAGCAAAACTTGCATATACTGAAACAGAACAATCTCCTTATATTACATCCCTAAGGGTGTCAGTTTTCTAGGGATAACTGCAATTCTCTAACACAGAGGGCATTATTTACTTGATTGTGGTATACAATTCCGTTTGCTATTATGGTGTATTTGAGAAATAAATTTGTAAAACTCAAATCTCGCCTGTAGGGCTGTGCATTCGTGTTTTTTTTTAACCATATTCTCTATTTTTCAATGTCCGTTAATATTTAAATTTTTCACATTTAATATCACATTTCATTTTAAATAATGTATCCGAAGACTAAATGTTTTACAGTATTTAGCATTTATGTTTACTATAATTAAATGTAACATTTCATAATAAACCAATGGTTGTTCATAACGTCAGTGCATAACTACTCAATGTAAGAAAGTACCTGAAAGTACAGCAGTGCCAGTATTATTTTTCCAGTTTCTTCCATCTAACCATCCTTTCATTTTCTATAACCGGCTTCTTATCACAATGAAATTCTAGTCTCCTTCAGAATACATATCAAATGCCACTTATCACAGTGAAAGACTCCTAGTCTCCTAGAGCCTTACAGAATATATCTTGAATATGTAACATGGGTGAATTACAGATGTATCTTCTTGGTTTACTATGCTTTTTCATTCCACAATGTTACTAAGCTCAGAGGCCATTGAATTTTAGCTTTGTTGCTCCCTTGCAGATGCAATATGCTGCCCTCACAATATAAGCACAAGTACTGGAAAATATCTCCAGTGACAGATTCTGAGCTTCTGCGGTGAAACCTGAAGTCAGCCCTCTGGTAAGGGGTAACAGCACCAGGATGTTTTGTAACCATTTGCCCAAAATTCCTCTGTAATAAAAAAGCAAGATGGCTGTAGCTTTTCAATCAAATCCAGTATTTTATTTCAATAAACAAACTTCCAAGACAAGAGTGGAAAGCAATTGATAGGTGTCACTAATAAAGTATTCATTACACGGGGAGACTCAGTGAGACAGGCCCTAGCACTTTCTCTTTGATGAGATGGACTGCGCCAGTAATTTCTGTGGAGAGTTTCCAATCATTGTCAAAATATCAGGGCTTTTTTTGAGTTCTGAGAATGAGGGTGAATGGAGGAGTCATCACACAGCCCCCAGTTCACCACCTTTAATCGATTTCCACAGCAATGCCGCGGGCGTGTTGAGCAGTGAGTCATCCCCGCCGTTTCTGTGAGCGCGAGGAATGTGGAGAGGCGGGGAGTGAGCCGGTCCAAGTGTCACGGTGCCGGTCTGGTCCGCTTACACATCGGCACCGGTGCTGCCGCCCACCGCTCGAGGCTTCCTCTTCCGCAACTTGTACACGTGGAATGTCTTGTTCTGGAAGACACGCTTGAAGAGCCTAGTGTAGGCTGGGTCGTCAGCTTTGATGGCCACGCAGAAGCGGGGATGAGGTGCTTCTATCAGGTCGGGCTCATTTTCACCAGCGTCATCCATGATCTGAGGAGCACACATGCACATGTTGGGATAGCTGCGCGGATGCTGCATAACTGGCTGACCCTGCGATCAGACCTCCAGCTTCACTCTAACCTCATTTTTCATTTTAATCATACTGCTTGTAAACAGGATTTTCCCTTCCCTTTTATCCCTGTACCATGAACTGTTTAATATCGGTGTACTAATACAAGTATGGCCACACACTCCTGTTAAGTGCTTTACGGCAACTGTGTTGTAAAAGGTGCAATGTAAAACTAACTGAATTGAACTGATGATTATGAAATAAAAGTGATAAGCTGACCGTTTTTGGGCAGGATAATACCTGAAAAAGCCATTTTTTGAGAATATATAAAGCTGTGTCTGTAGGGGTTTCATTAGTGTACTATTCCCTTGATATTCAGATCATATCTGATCTATAAAAATTTGTCCCAGAACTTCCAGAGGTGTGTAATGAATGTACAGTGGCAGAAGGTCAAGCATCACTCTTTACTGTGTCTTTGACACAGCAGACTGGAGGCAGAGTCTCCATATCTGGAATACGGCTACACTGCATGGCACACAAGGAGCCCGCCACAGCACCCCGCTCCCCCCACAACAGCCTCCCATACTTTCTGCATCGCCCGCCCACAGCAGAACCCCTTAACGTAGGTGTGTTTGTTTGTGATGTCATCGGGATCACTTTCATCAGGCAGATGTCATGTGTCACCGGCAGTGACTGTTAAACTGCGCTGCACTGAAATGGACCGAAATTTTTCAGAGGGATGTTCTGACTTACTGTCATTTTTTTGGACATTTTTATATATTTAGCAGACACTTTTGTCCAAAGTGAGGAAAGTTTGGGGTCAAGGCGCAGGGTCAGCCAGCATCCTATGCTCCGGGAGTATCTGGCCTTTATTAAAGCTCCATAGGTGATACGATTACTCTGCTGGCCACAGAATTTAAACCCACAACCTTCTGCACAAAGGCACAGACTGCTAACCCACTGAGCTAAACACTGTCCCAGCCTTGCACCCTATGCTGCCTGGGATTGGCTCCAGGCCCCCTGTGCCCCAGAAGAGGATAAGCGCACAGAAGATGGATGAATATTCTGTCTTGCTCCACTTATATATTCTCCTGCTCAAAAAGCATGAACATCTCTAAAACGATGTCTTTAGAGAGCAAGTCCAATATCATCTCCGTTTCGGGAGACACACGTCCAGTAGCATGTAGAGTCAGCAATCTGAAAGCAGGGCCGTTGTCATTTGTGCGTTTTTGGGACATCTGTCACATGTTTCCTTGGCTTAGAGACCAAGATGGCCTTAGTCCAAGTACCTAATGTAGCGTAAATCTTAGGGAGAAAGTGTGGGCCCTCCACAGTCACAATGACACCTCTTCAGAGCCAGGAAAGATGGTTTGAGGGCATTTGTGCATGCAGGTCCCCTGACCCAGCTTAATCCACCCTGTCCCTGAAAGACTTTCTAACACAAACACACACACACACCCCGCTGCACTCACGTCTTTGTGGGTACATATCTATGGGCAAAACCCGAATCCCAACAATGACAACCGTAATCCCTACTCAACCCTAACCTTAACCATAAGTAACCAAACAAAATACAAGACTTTCTGATTAGAGTCACAGATTTTTATTAAATTGAATTTCCTCTTGTGGGGACGAAAAAAAAATCTCTACAATGTCAAAATAACATGTCCCCACAGTGTAATGAATATCTGACCCAACCTCCCCCCTTCCCCCCACCACACATACACACACAGAGAGTGAATGCTCACAGGTGTGAATTGAGACACTTTCATCCATGTTACTGGGGGGTGGTTTAGGACTCAGGGCCCGAGATCAGAAGGTTGTTGGTTTGAATCTTAGGGCCAGCAGCCTGATGCAGGTGAACGAGGCTCTAAATATCCCAGAAAGCTGCATGCTGGCTGACCACTCTCACCTGTACGTGTTTGTGTGTATAAATCAAAGGAGAGCAAGATGGGACACCTGAAAAGAAGCATCCCGATGTACCTACTATATACTCATACAAATGGCAAATCAAAGCATCATTTCATTTTTATCTCAGTTGTCTTTCTCACACTCTTGCTTAGCCACATTCTCACAGAGATTCCAAGACATTCACTTCTCTGTTGTGGCAGAAAGTTCTTCCCGATCTTGGTGTAACACACAGGACTCCTGGGTGGATACTCACGTGCCCATTGGCCACATCCAGGAGGTCACGCAGACGGCAGCCGCGCCTGTGCCGACGCTCGTAGCAGATGCTGTCCTCCAGGACCACATAGTCAGCTCCCACTGCCTGCAACGTCCGGTACACATCCCCGGGGGACTGTTGGGCATAGATCTGGTACACCTGGGGAAGGATGTCATTACGTTATGTCACATAACTGGATGAATGTCTCCCCCAGCTGAGAATTCAGACATCAATCGACAGTAACAATAAATAATAAATGACAACAAACAGTGAAGGAATGTTAGATAAAGTATTGCATGGAATTTCGTAGTAAATAAATAGAAATAAATCTTATCGTGCAGTGGTTTGTGCAGTGAATGAGTGAATGTAACTGCCAGGATTTTACTTGTTCCTGGGTGATGGGGCTCATGCTTCTGTGAGTGGGAGGTGTGGAGGTTCAGGAGGAATGTGATTGAGAAGGTCTGACTTTCTGCCCTATTGAGATGTGCGATGGTCTCACTTCCTGCCTTATTGAGATATGAAAAAGTCTCACTTCCTGCCTTATTGAGATATGAGAAGGTCTCACTTCCTGCCTTACTGAGATATGAGAAGGTCTCACTTCCTACCTTATTGAGATATGAGAAGGTCTCACTTCCTGCCTTATTGAGATATGAGTAGGTCTCACTTCCTGCCTTACTGGGATATGAAAAGGTCTCACTTTCTGCCTTATTGAGATATGAGAAGGTCTCACTTCCTGCCTTACTGAGTTATAGCAGACGATATGATTGAGAAGTCTCACTTCCTGTCATGTCACTTTCCATCCTCCCCGACGCTACACTTTCTCCCCTATTTGTGCTGCTCTGTTTCTCCTGCGGTGCCAGATTACATGCATCTTCCCAGTGCTTCTACGTACATCTCCATCTCTCCCCACATGCACACAGATATCTCCCCCCTCACTGCTGCACACTAATCACACACCGACTTTCCGTTGGAAACGCTGCTGCTGTTTACCTTTAAAAGTCCTCAAATATGTGCTTTAGTTGCTTTAGTTAGCTGTTGGGCCCTCAGAGTGGATAAAGGTGGATTTCACCTCGACATAAGTCCAGTCAAGTGGGTTGTATTGTGATACCATACAGGGGAACAGCGGGCATGAAATGCCAGTCCCCAGGACCACGGTGTCACGCACGGACAGCGAGTGACAGGGGGAGGATCGTCACAGGGCTTAAAGTGCAAAACACTGGGCAGCCAAAGACAGGGCGGCTGCACACAAAGGTTTACATACACAGTGCAATGTGTGTGTAATGAATAAATAATAAAACAGCAACATAAAGGGTTGGGATAAATATAATGGATTGAATAAATACAAAAATAATGTGGAGGCAACTGGAGCTGAGCCCGGCTTGGAAGGGTGTAGCGCGGCCTACCTCTCGTGTTCTCTCCCGCAGCGCTTGGTCCTCATAGTGTGGGTGGTTGGTCAGGCTCCTCCCAGTACAGAGCTTGATGCCAGCCAGGAGCTGCATACTGCCGGCGAACACGGCCCCCTCGGGGGTCTTGGAGCTGGGAGGAGGTGACAGAGGATCTGCATCAGCCTCACACTCGCCGGATGGGCCAACGCATAAATAATACACAAAACTCCACATCCGCACTACCTGAACTCACAGAGGCCGGCAGATGGCCTAGAAACTCAGATCTGCAGCAAAAACCAAAAAAATAAATAAATAAAACGCCTGCAGCTTCCGAACAACAGCAGAGCAGATGTTGCATCTCCGAGAAAAACGTTGCTCGGCTGACCCCAACCTCAGCGGGTGCGTAAAACACCCAGGCGGAATCATGTAATTAGAAACCCGCTGCATTTTATGGATACATCTGCTGAGGAAATAAATAATTGAAATCGTCCTTCTGCATCTCCGGCTACACGACCTTGAATTTCAATATTAGGAGAAATTGTTCACTCTGCCGGACTCAGGTTTACTAGCGAGTCCAACATGGGCTGTACTCGGTGTTTTAAGTGGCCTTTCATCTCCGTTCTGAATGCATATGGGGGTTCTGTTCCCCTTCCCTTACGCACTGTGACTTTCAGACTTTCACTTTTTTTCACCCGCCCATAAAGGAAAGTTTAAACGAATGTCTGAAACCTGCCCGTGGAACGTTCAAGGACTCCTTATCTAGCAAGAAAGGACCAGCGCGGCAGAATGAAAGGACATATCTGGGCACAAAAACGGAACTTTCAAGGGTCTAGCGGAGCACGTCAAACGCCACAGAGTGAGGGGCCATTCGAGCCCGGCACCGAGCCCTCAATGTCATCACTTCTTGCATTGGGGGTGTCCTGCCAGTCCTAGGTCACGACTGGCTGCTTTAATTCAAAGATGCTGCCCTGGGGAGTGAGACGGGGGCCGTATAGGAATCTGACCGCTGTTGCTATTTCTGGTCCCTTGTTAATCTGTACCAGCCTTGTCACTCACTCAGCTGAATTTGTACTGGAGGATTGACTGGGACTTGTGACTGAAAATCTTTCCGGGTCCATAGTACATGTCTGCAGCCTGTATGCAACTGCAGTGCTGCTCCCCCACTCGCACAGGTAACTCTCATCCTCACCACGTCTGCTTCCAGGACCAATTTTAAATGTGTTTAACAGGGTACAGTCTTGTTACAATGAAATTAATAATTACCACAGGATGCAGTGGAGGTGTGTTTCTGTTACCTTTGTGTATTACAAATAATTTATTTCTTAGTTGGTGGTCATTTTAAATAAATTATTTTAATGTAAAAATTGAAGTATATTTTCAGTCTTCATTTATAGATTTTAAATTCAAATTCATGGTCTAGAACTGGACTTGGATTACTCGGACTCACCCCCCTTGGACTCGACCTTGACTCAGACCTTGTTAAAGATATGGTCTTGGCTCAGACTCGACCAAGGTGGACTGGAACACAACACTTCTTCGCTCAATATAGAAAGTTAGCAGAGCAGTTGTTTTTCCTATCTGCTGTTATGCTGATATTGCTAGGAGTGTTAGGAAAACTGCCAGCAATGCGCTCTGTAGTGTCACCGTTTACCAGCAGGTTTTAAACAGGCTTTTGTCTGTGACCTGTACTGTTTTCCATACAGAGGCAGTGCTTTGCTTTGTCTTTTGCACACCTTCAGATATTAGACAGTTTAGGTACAGCGCCAGGGGCACTTTAGTGCACAGGGTTACCCAGCTGAAGCCCAGGGGCCTCCGCTGAAAAAGGGCCTCAAAACGGGGCGAACAACTTGTACCACTGCCCCCCTCCCCCCCGTAAAGGTCAGGGAGTTTACAATAAATGTATTATTTATCTGTCTTTCACATGCTCTTGTATTTTCTGTCTCTTCTATAATAACATACGAGCACAACTCTAACAATACAGAAAATATTGGTATTTTAATATTAGACAAAAGATAACGGTTATCATGTCAGCCAAAGCTTCTACATCAGTGCACTGCTGAGAAAAGGGCAAAACAGTATGATCAAGTCCAGACTAACAACACTAATCTATATATTTTACAAAAAAAAAAAAAAAACACACTTATTACAAATATGCAAGGGGCGGCATGGTGGTGCAGTGGTTAGCACTGCTGCCTCACACTTCTGGGTCACGCCTGGGTCACATGTGTGTGGAGTTTTCATGTTCTCCCCATGTCGTCGTGGGGTTTCCTCCGGGTACTCCGGTTTCCC
>JAODJX010000007.1:19499067-19518078 GCA_026776945.1 Isichthys henryi | reverse complement strand
CCCATTGCTTCCGGGATAGGCTCCGGACCCCCCGCGACCCAGTAGGATAAGTGGTTTGGAAAATGGATGGATGGATTACAAATACGCTATTTGATGACAATACAGTGTAAGACTGTAAGACACTACTGCATGTTCACTTTATACCATGGCATCTGTATGTTAAATTGACCTGAATCGCCTACACAGCCTTAAGCACAGCAAAGATCTACAAACTACTGTAAGCAGTTTATTACTATTGAACAAAAAGTGAAACCACAGTATCAGAAAGACCCATTTCACTGCCACCAGGTTGGGATGAAATGTTCTCAGACATCATCATTCCTCTTAGAACCAGCTCAGTAGAACTGGGGGGGGTCAGAGATGATTCATCATGGCAACTCATTAACAAAGTGGCAGCAATTTATAATATCCATTAACTGGCCAGTGAGCCAATCAGTAGGCTAGTCGTGCATGACAGAGTGATGGTTTGACCCCTGACCTTTGCGTGGCACGCTGCCAGACAGCGTCTCAGGGCCGATGGTGCCTCGGTGTGACCGAACACGGATAATTACTGAATATCCAGGTGGGATACTCCAGAAAAATGGCTGATTTACATTTAATTTCGGATTTATATTCCGTTATGTAAATGTCATAGTGTGTCGCCCTCCTGCCCTAGTGACATTATAAAAACTGATTACCAGCATTAATATTCGAGTGGGGGTGTCCCACGGAGCCAGACACACGCCGACAGGCATGAGAATGAGTGGGCACTCCGACGAGACGCTTGCAAGGGGATCGGTTCAGCTCCTACCCAACACGAAGAGAGATCCTCAACTTCGACATTACTCTGCATCTTAGCAAGGCAGCTGGAGCCGGTCAGCGGGGGGTGGGGGGACACCATGCAGGGAGGGGATTTGCTGAATGACCCATGAGGGGAGTGGGGATTGGGGGGGTTAGCAAACTTATGTAAAGTAATGAAGATACTTAACATGTTACGATACCCGGCAACACAGCGGAGTCCATGGCAATTAGAAATCTCACGCTGGCTGGATGAGATGCTGTTCGTTTAGCCAGAGGGGGAAGCATTAAACGGAGATGATTAGGGCGTCTAAGTGACAATAATCCCAGCGACACTGTGATCCCAGACCTCCGTTTGACGCATTAAACAGAAGTTACAGCCGACTGCCTCCAGCTTTCCTCACGTTCTCGGCACAAAGGACATATTATTCAGCAATATAAGAATATCTTGGCCTTTCTGTACTGGAGAGAACTGCTGGCTGCATTAATCACGGAGGGAAAGACGGGCGATTAATTATATAGCACGCACTGTGCAAGACAATGTCTGGGCCCCGAAATCTGAAGGCAAATGTGCGAAAGACCGGTAATGAAGAGATGCAGTTTAGGCTGACCTCCGTGTTTTTGTGGGTCAGTTTACTGAAACCAAAATGCCTTCCTCTGCACTGCACAGTGGGCTTAAGTAGTGCATAATCTGCATTCAGAAAAATCAAGGACAGCTGTGGGATCACTGAACAAGACGTTCACTTAGCTCCTACATGGGGAAACATTTGCAGGTGGACCATACTTTGTCTCACTAAACGGATTTACTCTGGGAAAAGTTCTAGGAGCTTCGGGCCCTCGGAAATCCCATTTGAGAAACGGGACGCCAGGCTTGTGTACACAACTATAAAAATGCCAAGCTGTTACCTCGGGTGTCTACACTCCCCAGGAGTAAGAATCCCGCTGCTTTATTACCTGTCAATGGGTGTGAAAAGGTCCCTTTTGTTTCAGCACAGACTCAACAGCGTTCGTCTCATTACAGAACCTGGCTGGTCATTACCTGATCCAGGTCATCAGCTCCACAGTGTCGGGGTCGTAGAACTCCCTCAGTTCTGAAAGTTCCTCCGCCACTTTGGGCCAGAACTTCGGACATGGAATACAAAAATGGACAAAATTGCTCAAGTCTGCTAGTCCATTTTTTCTTAAAAACTTAAAAGTATACAAATGATTTCCCAGTTACATCTTGTCTGATAATTCTTCATGTTTTGGCACCTAACGAATGCCTGGTGGAGAAAATGCTTGGTGGAGAAAATTTATCAAGAGTTAGTAGGTTTTTCGTGTATCTCTTGGATAAAATATCTATTATTAATTCCTCAGTGGTTCCTACCTCAGTCCCTTCATGTTTTAAACATATTATCTAACCTCTTCTGAAAAACATAGGCTTCATCATGGCTTGGATGATATCACAGGTTGGATGATTCAAAATTAATTAAGACTTACTGTCATGTAGTTTAAGTCATTTTATTTGCCCTATTAACCCTAACCCCCCCCTACCAAAAAAAAAACTGACTAAAAGCATTATGGGAAATCTGCTCTGGTCCCTATATGTTAGGCCTAATGCCAAAAATCTTGGTATCATTATTGACTCTGACCTTAAGTTTGATAAATATTGTTGTTAATAGGAGTTTTTCTCTATCTTAGGACAATTCAAAAAATTAAGCCATACCTTTCTTATCAGGACAACTTGTGCATGCTTGTATTTCATCTCATTAAGATTACTGTAATTCACTGTACAAAAGGCAGTCATGCTTAGCCCAGTCACAGTTAGTCCAAAATGTTGATGCGTGGTTTTTAACTGACCATATAGCTCCAGTCCGGCCCTCCCTCCATTGACTATCAGTTCATACAGGATTCAGTTTAAGATTTTATCATTCGTTTATAAAGCCTGACATGAGTTGGCTCCTCCTCGCATCGCCGATTTGCTAAGCCCACATCCTGCATCGAGATCACTGAGGTCCTCTGACCAGCGTCTCTAGTCCACACCAAGGCGCCGGCTGAAATTAAAGGCCGATGTGCATTTGCAGTAGTATCATCAAAGCTTTGGAATAACTTACCACTGCATTTGAGGTGCCCCTCTTCAGTTTTACTCGTGAAATCTACACTTAAAACTCATCCAATTCATTAGCATTTAAGGAGACTTAAATGTGTCAAAGGGCAGATCGTGTGTCTGTGTTTTATGTTGGTCTCATGCCTTAATATCAATCGGTGATATTATGATTTATGTAAATTACTTTGGTCAGCAAGGATTGCTGTTAAAAGTGCTATATAAAAAATGACTTGACAAAACAGTTTCCTGATAAGTGAAAAATCAGTGCTGATATTTATTATTATTGTTGGGCTTTGAAAAGGAGGGGAAAGTCCTCTTACCTTAAAGTAAAGGAAGATCAGCACGGAGACAGGAGCAGCGTACCGGATGAGTCTTAACTGAAAAGGAAACACGAAACCAAAATAAAGCTCAACAGAGAAACAAGACACACGACAAATTGCAGGTCAGCGCGTCAAAACCGAAAAGCTGTAAGTTAAAGTGCAGCCTTTCTCGACAGATTAAAAATAGGCAGAAAGGCATTAACGGAGGGGCTTTTCACCACCTGCTCTTTGTATGAGATTTCACATTAATTACACGGGAGTTTGGAGAGCCGAGCTGCCTTTCAAAACTTTCAAAGCATTACATCTGCATGATAATATTCACCATTATCATACATTTATAGCGGAAAAAGAAAACAACAGGAATGATTTTAGGCTCATGACACAATGGCTTCAACCTGCCGAAACCTGAATCAGCAGGCATCTTGTCACGCGGCCATTTTAACTTGGAATATCTTTCCCTTATGGCACAAGAAAATGCAATAATTAAGAAACATCTTTCATGGCAGCTGGCGACAGTATACACACACACACACACGCAGGCACACACATTTATGTGCAAATAATACTATGTTTAAATGGTGCATAAACTCGTCTAATCTTCCTCTGTGCTGCATATATGAAATGATGAAGGGGCAGATGCAGGAACCCAGTACAGCACAAGGGTTATGGATGGATGGATGGATGGACGGATGGATGGATGGATGGATGGATGCTCAATATAACAAAAATCTGTCAGGAAAGAACTGCTTTATTAAACTCGTTTTGTTTTAACAGGCTCGATGACTGATTTTATTATTTTAATTTCTCCTTCTTCTGAAGGTGACAGTTTTGCCATATTATTTTACAGTCATTTATCAGTCTATTAATCAAAAAGCTCAGTTTACCCATAAGTTTGCCTCATCCTGTCTTATAAAATACTCAATGTAGGAGTGAAATGTGAAAGTCAAGAACCACTTCTTAAATAATGAATTACAGGTAATTCAGCAGAGTTCCCTGTCCAACTCTTATTAATCTAACGTATGACTCAGTAGGGTTGGGTTTGTCACTATCTCCCCCTAGTGGCGACTTGGGGATTATCAACATATATTACAGCATATCGGAATGCTTTGGCATCTCTGGCTGATTAAAGCTCAAATTGTACCAGATGGTTGTAAGGGTAACGAAAAGTCGTAGGTATGTTTAATTGGGTATGCATACATTTTGTTGTTTTATGCTGAAAAAGGTAGAATAAATGGGAGAACAGACTGTTCTAAGCAAAGACGGAATGAAGATGGTCCCCTTTTTCAGTTCAGCTCTAAATTCAGTTCATTATCAGTTCAAAGCGTTTCCATGAAAATTAGCAAGCAGAAAGGCAGTAGGTTTGTTTACATTATTTCCTTTCTTTCATACAAAAGTAGCCGAGTACAGCACACAAGCGTTACTAACGATGTTTCAGTTCACCTTAATCAAGGCCACAGTGGGGAAGGTTACCCACACAGCCAGATTGTTAATTGCCCTGCAAAATAGTGCCTCACCTTGGCCGGGGTGTGGCAGCGAAGTGTCCTAAGGCAGATACCCCACAGTTCCCGCCCGCACAGGCCGTAAGCAGCGAAGGCGCACATGTGACCAGTCCACAGATACTTCATCCTGTAGGAACATGCCGAACAGCAGGCGTATTTATCAGAGCTGGCAAAAAAATATGAAACGTGTCGTGCTGCATTACTGCTGCTAGTGAAGTGGGCAAGGCACCCCTGGCTGGGGCCCCTAACCTGGACTTTGGGGCCCCTAACCTGAACTTTGGAGCTAACAACCCCCAGGAAAAATGTTAGCAGAATTCAGTGATACCATTTATTAATTTAGCAGACATTTTTATCCAAAGCGACATATATTTTTGAGAAAGCGGGGTCAGCCAGTCCCCAGAGCAATTTGGGGTTAAGGGCCTCAATCAAGGGCTCAATGGTGAAATCACTATGCTGACCCTGGGATTTAAACTGGCGACCTTCTGATCACAGCGCCCCAACCCACTGAGCCACTCACCACCTCAGCATGTAATATGAGACTGGGGGAGAAATTGCCTTAATTCACAGGCCTAGTGTGTCGGCCTAAAGCCGCCCCTGGCCAGACCGCTCCTGCAGGGCAGACGTCCACCTAAGACGCTGGACCTCACCTCATGGTGCTGTAGGCCAGGAGGCCAAAGAGGACCGTGTGCAGCAAATTGTACGACACGTCCGGACGCAAGCCCAGCTTATGCTGGTCTGCCTCACTCTGAGAACCTCTGAAACACAAGAATGGGGGGATGAGGGTAGGTTCGGAAAACTCAATGGTACAATCTCCTGACCTCATCCATTTTCCTAATGAGGGGAGGTCCAGAGTTCAGTACCTTTTTAGTATCAGGACCCCAGGGACAGAGAATCTGATTAAGATGTAAGTAAAATACTACAGGGATCGTCTAAATACTCAGTATTTACAGAGCTAATTAAATGTAATTACACCTGCTCCTTAAGCTCTAACTGATCATTAGCCGGTACACTAACTTTGAGGAATGTCACATGACTCTCTGTGCAGCTCTGGCTTCCATCTATGTTTAGGGCTCATTAGAGGAATGGTTAACAAAAATACAGCAGAAGAACAGGGCAGGGGTGCGTACATGAGATTCCTCAGGGCGACGAACAGCAGGACAGCCAGCAGGATGCTGGTGGCGCACAGGTAGGGGTAGAGCACCAGTGTCCCAGCCAAACGGTCAAACGTGTCCAGAGGCAACAGGCCGAAGGCCTCCTCACATAGGTACAGCTTGGCATCAAAGTCTCTACAAAGCAGGGGGATGGGGTCACATGGGTGCACTACACGGGCTACGGAATCCTCACAGGGTCAAAATTAGAAAAAGTTACTACGGTTTCCAAACTCAGAAAAACTCAGGCGATCAATCTTTTCCATTCTTGTGCTGGATTTTCCGCCTCTCCCGGTGCTGGAGGATATTGCCTCGTAAAGCTGCCTTCAACTGTTTGCATCCTTTGTGACTACAGATCAATATCCCAAACGCTGCTGCGCAAAATCACTTCAGGCTTCTCCTGTTTGTTTAGTCACACAGATCTGGCAGCTCCTTACTCAAAGGGCTCATGCTTTTATATCTTTTTATACCACTGGATCTTCTACTGCAAAACTTCAGGTGAGGAACATAACGGAGGTCAGGGAAGTAAATTTAATAAAATACTGCTGGTGTAGAACCAATATCAAAAAAAACCCCCACAAAGGTCTTTTAAATCAACTTACCTTGTCGACCCCAAGCCGAACTTTGCCTTTACAAACTTATAAATATGTTCATCGGATCGGAGCTGCAGGGATTTCTGGGAAAGGACAAGTGTGATGCGTGTCACTGAACTGCTCCATATCTCCACAGAAGGCTTTTTCAGAAACTGTATAAATATTATATTTGGGCGATGGAACAGGCTCTGTCACGGAAGGCAGAGGGTTCTGGCCGAGATAAGAGGAGTGACTCACCTTTGTTAAAAAATTGATGGTGAAGGTTAGGGCCAGTACCAGGAGACCACCGAGAACCAGTCTGGCCAGCTGAGAGAGCGGACCTCCGCGTTTTAAGCCGGCCTGAAAGTGAGGTGAGCAAACAGACAACCGTGGGGGTTGGCAGACGAAAGCGAGGCAGTTCCGGGCACGGCCCCGAGGTTTCTTTGAAGTGGCACTACGGGAAAGGGGGGTCAGAAGCCCACAAGGGTGGGGGTTATCACAGGGGGGCGGCAGCTGGAGGCAGGCAGGCTGCAGTTAACCGCATTTCCACACCTCATTTGCGCATCAGTTTTTTACTTTTGTGCAACATACTTACATCCTATGATTTCAGAAAATACACACATTTATCGCTCGGCAGACATGCAAACCTGCATGCCATGTGACTGGCTCTGGGTAAATGGGCTTTGCTCAGTAGCAGGTATGTAGATGACAATAAATAATAATAATAATAATAATTATAATAATAATAATGCACAGTGCTGGCTGCGGCAGTGATTACCGCACATTTGATTTGGCTCCCCCCAGGTTTGACGGCCCCTGTTAGCCACAAACAATCACTACACTAGAGGGGGTGGGGGCCCTGAAGTCACTTTTTGAATGCGGTGGCCAGAAACAACAAACCTGCAAGGAGACATTTACTACAGCTGATGCTTGTGAAACATCAAAATGTTATTACCATTGAAAATCTTTTCTTTTAAATTAATCATTTGCTTCTGTAAGGTCTTGGCAAAATCTTTAAAGGGGAAGCTAAAAGCGGCAGCAGGCTGGATTAATTAGACCATTCAGCTCTACCGGCTGTTAAAAAATATATATATATATATATATATATATATATATATACACACACTATAGAAAATGTCAAATAACAAATAATCCTTGCAACACTGCAGCTGACATTCCATTTGTGCAGCAGATTCTTTTATCCGAAGCATTTTTATATAGTTTAGAATTTACAATTTAATCTAATTTGCACAAATGGATATTTTGAGGCTGTTCGGGTTAAGTTACTCACTTGGGGCTCACAGATAAGCGTAATATAATGAGTGCAACTGTGTTCACCTGAGGGGAGTTTAACTCAATCACAAAGGGAAGCAAAACGGCTGAACTGAGAGGCCACAGACCCCGGCGTCTTCACCTGGAAGCGCCTGACCAGGAGCGTGGAGACGAGGAAGCTGACAGCCAGGGAGCCCAACAGCATGGGGTTGCAGAACTGCAGGAGCCACACCACCAGAAGGCTGCTCAGTTGGATGATGTACAGGTGTGTCACCTACAGGACAGGCGCAACCCAGCAAAGGCCCCCATCAGCATCTCAGTGGAAAACATCACCTTCACCTCCCTTACTGCTGAACCTTCATAACAACATTGCGACCACGACAAAAGGTCCAAAATGTGAGGAGTAAACTGGGAGTAAAGAAGAAGTAAATGAGGAGCTCCATTACCTTGTCGGGAGAGATAAGGTCGAGACAGTCGAGGACAAAGAGTCCGAGAGCTTGGACAAGCAGGATGAACTGGTTGAACTGCCAGGTGAGGGAGAACCAGAGCGTGGAGAGGAAGACCAAGAGAAGCACAACTCTCTGTGCAGGGAAGGGGGAGCCAGCAGCGAGAAGCGTTATTACACAGCGGTCAACTGAGGTTAGCATGACATCGCACTGATTACACAGAGGCCATACAGAGCGGACAGCGGAGGCCATCAGTTACCATGTCTGAAGACCATGAGAGCGATATGGAGTGCTTACCTCCTGAAGTGGCTTCAGCTGGGGTCTCAGGTAATACGTGATGGAGGCCACTTGCAGTGCAAAGAAGGGCAAAGACCAGTTCTCCCTCAGTGAGATGGTGAACTCCACACGCGTGGTGTCTATCCTGTAGGCGACCGGAGAGGTCAACACACGCAATGGCCAGTGGCAGGTTCATGGTTTCCTGCACTCCAGTCAAAAAAGTCACTTCTCTTCCCCTCCTCAGATAAAATAGATATCCACCGAGCAGAGTCCTAAGATTGTAGCTAGCTGGTGAGCAGAACATACTGCTTCAACATCTCCTGAATAAGGAACACCTTCATTTAATATTTAGTGTAGTGACTTTTTCTGGTTACCAGACCTCAGGGGCCCCATGCTGACATGTGGTTTGTGCAGTGGCGAACGCTGCTGCTGGGAACAGCAGTGGGACTCAGAACGGCCGCCAGGATGATGCTGCCTACCTGTTGAGGATGTACCAAGATGCAGTGAGGGCACCGGCCAGCCAAGAGTCACTCAGGAGCCAGCTGGTGGCATAGAGGGAAGTGACGTAGAGAGCTTGCAGAGAGAAGACGGTGTAGATGTAGAAATATATCGGATCTAAGTATTCCTGCAACACACACAAACAGAGATAACTCTATAGGGTAGACTGGAGAGACAGGGTCTCATACACAATAAAAATATACATTTATCTGCGTATTACCATGATATTCAGGATGTGTGAAAACTATTCGAGCAGCTCCTCTATTCAGCAGTTCAGGAGGGTCTTATATTAGGATGCTGGACCTGCACACATATGCGATATACTGCTGATCCTTGGGATGAATGCTCTAACCGTGGCATTTCCAACCGTGGCTCTGTGACACCCTGGGGCTCAGTAGTGCATCTGCGGGGGTTTGCAGATGTCGAAATTCTGGCATGTCACATAATGCCAAAAAAACTTTCTAAAGGGGGGCCCTTTCCTGAATCAGAGAGCAAAAATATTTAAAGGAACCTTCACCTGGTTCTTAGGTACTAATGTACAACACTGGAAGTGACCAATTGCTTTAGGGCAGGGGCAGGCAATCCCGATCCTGGAGTGCCGGAATCCAGCAGGTTTTGTATCCTTCCTGGTCTGTGAGGAACCACACCTGATCTCAGGCCGACAGTAACTCATCAAGTAGGATAGAAAACCGGCTGGATATCAGCACTCCAGGATCAGGGTTACCTACCCCTGCTTTCTAAAAAAGGTGTGTCACTTTAGATAAAAGCATGTTACGTTATGTGATCAGGCAATGGCGATAGGGGCCCCCAGTTCTGGCCCGTTTCCATCTGGGAGTCCCCGGCTAAAAAACCTTGTAAACCCCTGTATTAATAAGGAGACTCTCTTGAACACATACAAGTCAGAGCGACTGTCACAGAACTGTCAGCCAGTTTAGACTTCAAAGGCTGTTCCTTAAAAGGGCTTCTTTTGTACCTGGACTGACAGGAGCCTGTAGAGGATGCTCAGGAACACCTCCTGGTATATGTTCATCCGCTGTAAGACATTTATGGTCCTCCTGGACTCAGTCTTGTTATCGTAGATGAGCTCAAACAGCCCTGACAACAAGACCCAGCACAGGTTAGTCACTCAAAACTATACCACTAATGTCAACGTCGACTATATTCCACATGCTTTTTCCAAATAATTACTAAATTATTCAACTATACAAAGGCCATGTTCAATGCACCTGTTGCATCAGGTCAAAGTTAGATCAAAGTAACAAAGTTTGATGTCCTCTACCCAGTACCAACACAAGGTTTGATTTAGCCAGAGATCCTTACTGTGCTTTCTGTGCAAGGGCCCACACTGCTGGAGGTGGACAACCCCAGCTCATTACCGTCCACTTTTAAAGTTCTACTTTGTTCCCTCACTAGGTGACGCAATGGCTATTTTTACAACAGACCCACTATTACGTAACCGATAAAGAGAACCAGACTGTAGACAAAAATAAAAAAAACAACCAGACCAATCGCCTGCTTGTATCAGAATCTCCATTCCCCAGATGTTCTGCTATAAAACAGAACAGCCTGCAGAACAAGAACAAGGGGAAACCATTTTCCTAATTACCACTTTATGGAAAGCAAGGAAACAGCCAGGATCTCACCCTGGTGTTCACATCTACTTCATGGGTCAGTCTTCTGAGAGAGTCTAGTGAGCAACCCCTGTAGCAGCCAACAAATCCTGGAAGCACAAACAGCCTGCAGTGCTTGGTGCCCATACCTTGCTCGATGGAAGAGGCCTGGATCATCTGTTTGTAGTAGGAGTAGTACAGGCCACATTCGGTTCGGAAGGAGATTTCACGCTCAACTTCCTGAAATGTGGGGAGGCAGCGGTAAGAGATGTGGCACGTGAGCAAAGGGCTTAGACGTGCACCTCAAACAGGAACCATATGGCAGCCTCAGGCGAAGAGCGCCACAGACAAACCTGGATGATTATATAACGAAAAACAAATGGACACAAGAATGCATCCGTCTTTGAAATGCCGGACACACTGGTAACCATAAACCACGTAGCCTCTCTCTTGAGACTCCCACCCTGTCTCGGACAGAAGTATTAATGCACAGAACAGCTGTGTTCCTGAGGCTCGATCCTGGCCGATGGAGGGTCTGTCAGGCCAGGAGTAGCGAAACAAGAGCCTGGTTTTTGGGAGCAGGTTGTCGGAGCGAGAAGGCATTCTCGCTGGATCACTGCTTACCTTCAGGTGAGAGAACCACAGCAAGTTCTCGTGTATAGAAAAGACACAGAAAGAGTGGGAGGCACCCAACAAAACAGCAAACAGGATCCCCAACGTCACGTCAACAGCCCGCCAGCAGAACGTGGCCCTCAACTTCTGGCTCCTGCAGTCCTCCAAACTCCCCGTGGCAACAGACCTTTCCAAAGATCCCTGATCATGTAAAGTTCCCGGAGCATCGCCCAGCTTGCACTTCCCTCGTCTTCGGACATCCATGCCGCTGTTCGATCAGACCTCCCTTCCACAGCTGCTGTGATTCATTTCTGCTGCCTCGCACCAGATGTCTCAATAGGAAGTGTGCTGTAAATCAGTAACCAGCGGCCGCTTGCCCCTAAAACACCCCGCTAACTCCTTTTCCAAGAACAGGAGTCACCCATCGCTCCTCGTTAAAAAACTGAGCCTGTCCACTTGCAAGCTGCAGATCCCCATCACCACTTCCAATCCCAAAAAAGAGCTTATCACGTAATATTTTAAAAGCTGGGAATGAAAAGCGAGCAGCCCCTAGGCTTCTGCTCAGCCCCACATTGCAGAGCCAAATGATCCCGTAACACAGTTGGGGAAGGAGGATACTCTCTACCACTTGTGACCTCAGTCGTAAAAAAGAATGTACGTGGAACATTGTTCGGAAAATGTTGAGATCGTTTTTCAAACCACTGATATATTTAAAATACAGCCCAGCATTACTCCGGAAGGCTCTGTAACTGTCACTGCAGTTATTTCATGCACAATGAATTTCCAAAGCCTAGCAACAGCTGCTTCCAGCTCGACAGTGACCTTTCGGGATATGGAGGTGAGGGAGGGCAGGTGCACAGTTAACCAGTTATTCGTGCAGCTACAACAACCAGCAGACCTGCAATCAGCCCAAATCAAAACAATTCACACAACAACCTTTAGGGTTGACTGTGCACCAAAATGGAGAGGAACTTAATGCTGTTTTTCTTATGATGAATCATATAAACAAACCCTAACTCTGCCATGGAGAATGTACACTCACAGAAGATTCTCACGCGACATAAAAAAAAGCTACATTATCCATCACCAGCAAGGTCGGCTGCCTCGTCATTTGTTTTCCTCATGAAAGCAAGACAGGACACAGCCTTCATGCAAGAAGCCACATCACTAGAAGCATGCAGCTGACCCGAGCATGAAGCTCATTTCCAGGAGAAACCACAACGCGAGTGGGGGAACACCACGCCGCAGCTCCAGATCACAGCACCAGGCCGAATCAGGCTCCGGTGATACCCTGGCAGAATCCTCCCGCATTCCCGTCACGTCTGATAAGCGTGGGAATAAAGAAATCAGCAAAAACAAAACTGGGATGCTCCTCCTGCTGGTTAGATAAACGGTTTCTTCCACGCTAAATGTAACAACAAATTCAAAAGTACATTTATGTGCTTCTAACAGCTTCTTGATTTTATTTTTGTACTTTGTGAAGTTTGTTTTTAATCCATTGTAAAACTTGGTCATTTTAAAGGAAGAGTGCCAATACATTACTATAGCAGCCATATGTGAAATCATCAGTGTACTCTAGAATTACTCATTAAGTAACCATTTCCCATAATGCATTCCACCACAGACCAAAATCTAAACAGGACATAATAGATTTGGAGGCAAATGTCTAACAGTTCCTGTAACGTCTTATAACAGCTCATTCGCTGATTTAAAAAAAGGCTTCCCTTTCGTTTAAAATCTCCACAGCATCTGGAAAACAGCTCTCAATGGTCTGGAGCAAGAGTTCTTCTGAAGAAGTCCAGCAGAAACCGCAATTAATTTATAAGCCACACATCCATAAAATGTTTGCCTCCATTCGCCCCATTAAACGCAAACACAGAGCCACTCGTGTTCCGGAAGGCTCCATGTCCCACCTCAGAGTCGGGAGGCACTGTGCACACACTACAACAGCACAATCTGGAGAAGTTAGTCTCACCAAGACTGCATGGTGAGAAAATCTCAATCCTTCATGGGGGGGGGCGGGGGGCGGGAATGCTGCCTTAGAAGTTAGACCGTGAAGATTGATCTGGCCTGTGAGGAGGGGGAGGGAATTTCAACTATTGGTCCTGTGCATGACTGGAAACTTACCTTGATGTTGGAGAACCAGAGATCATTTTCATGTAACGTGGCCACATATATGCAATTCAGGAGGCCAAGAGATACTCCCAGCACGACCCCAAACGCGACCCAGATCCCAGTCCACCATGTCTGCAAGCCTATGAAGAAAACACATGGGGCAGTAAGCAGAAAAACACACACCAAGAGTAAGGAAAAGTTAAACTTCTAACAATCTGGATCTTACATCTTGAAGGACAACTAGATGTCTATGCAAGTTTTTCCACTTACCGTTACATTCCCCACATTATTCAGGATTGTATTATTCTGTCACCGGCTTAATGATACACTTTGACAGGCTGCTGAAGCCAATGATGTAAAAGTGTCATTTTAGTCCTTAACCACAGGGGTCCTGTCACCACCGGCAACAAGTCTATCACACAAGCTAGTGATCGGAATGAAATGGGACATATCCAAAGCCGTGTCCCCTGCATGGCGTATGACAGCAAAAAGCGGGGGTATTGCCAGCATTATACAGTTTTTAGTTTATTTTATTTTTTGGCCAAACAAGCAGGAACCGGCCAGGAATTGTTTGATTTTTCAATTACAAGCAGGAATGTGGAGCTGGGCACTGATTGCAGGGTACAGCAATCCGCGGGTCTGGCTATTCCAAATGATTACAGCCAGAGAGCGAAATGATGTCACGGCGGAGCGCCCGAATGCTGAGAGACAAAACAGCTATTTAAAAAAAATCTGAACACAGGAAAATGCATTATCACCATCTGAAAAATGCCGATATCAAAAACAACCTATTCTGGCCCATTTCCCAGTCTTACCACAACAAATTTAAAAAAAAAAGCAAAATAGCTGTACATACACGAAATGTTCAGGATACAGAATATGTACGAACAAAACATTTTCAGATTGACAACTTCAGCACTTGCGGGGAAATCCCCCATGAAACAGACATGACTTTTGGGTTTAAGATTATTGGAATAGATCTGGAATAGTGGTCAAAACTTGACAAATGCAAATATCATCACGGTCTAGGGTGTATAAGACGGTAAAGGGGTAACAGACCTTTTCAGTACCTGCTGGTATGATGTAACGAAAGGAAAACAATCCTTAGTGACCAGTCAAACTGTACTACAAGGACCTGCTGAGTAGCTATCAGCAACACTTCACCAAATTACTTTACCTGCATTTACACAATAAACTGCACTCAGCCTGACTCACCAAAGTGGAGGCTTGTGTTCTCTATCGAAACTGATTAGCAATATTAAAACACACAGCACCTGACCATGGGGGAAGCTCAACACCAAGCATGCAGAGATCATACTTGTGGTCTTGACAACACCGGTCTTGCTAACTTGCTTTGAAAAAACACACTTGGGGGCGCAGTGAATCATTTGGGCAGGAACAAGACCAGCATCCGGGGATTTTGTACCGTCTTCTGTACTTCTGATACTATAGTATTGGAACTGGTTTTCGGCAGTGGGAGATGACATACAAAGGGCACACGAGAACACAAGCATGGTCAAGTTGGCATACTGAGATTCACCACACGCCTTACTCACTGGTTTGGGTCCTCTTCGCGTGGTCCTCACGCGAGTCCGGAATTTGCCGCTCCTGACCTAAGTCCTTCCGCTTTACATCCTTTCTCTGCCTCAGGGTTGACATTCCACCACATCGGATAGTCCCTGGTCAACAGGACAGTGAGTGTCACTCATGCACACAGAAGTTAGGAAATGCCAGAAGACATTTGAGGGGGCTGTATATGGATCTACCAGCATAACTCTATATTATCAGATTCTGTTCAAGAAAGTCAGTTTCACGATCTCATCTGTTGAGTATCACCTTTAATTCACGTTATTTCAAGTTGGAAACAGAATGCTATAGTGTGATTTTAACTCCCACGTTACTACTTACTGAAAACGGAGCAGAAACATGCAGGAAGCACAGAAACGGTTCACTGCCTCCTGGTTTTAACAGCCAGTTTGGCTCGTGTATCTTCTGAATATCTGTCTGAAACTTAATACAGCCAACTTGCTATGCACTCGGTTGAATTTAACAAGTTCACTTTGTAACTCATAAAAAGTTTGTACATTTTAACCAAAAGTAAGTCTGAGTATAAGATTGCCGTTTGGCTATTTATAATTCCTGTGTATAACATCCAGTGTGTATTTCAGTGCAAATAGCCGTTTCTCGAGGGAATTAAATACAATTTAATTTTTGATGTTAAAAATAAATATAAAATACATGGGATTTGCATTTGTCTTCTTTAACTGCTATTAATATCACAACAAACACTTATTATAAACAATGATTAATGTTAATAGTAGTCACCAATAATATATTAACAGTGACTTGATAAATCCACCCACACATTCCAGTCACCGCTAACTTTCAGTTACGTACACTGTAACTAGGACTGGACGTGAAAATGTAATATTACAGTAGACGGAGGCGCACTTTAGGCGTGGGGCATCTTATCCCGTATTCGGCGGTCTGTAATCCGCTGAGTTTAAAAAGACCACCCGGACGTATCATTCGCGGGGTAAATGTCTGTGTGTTAAGTGTCGTTGTTCATGAATTTACCTGCATTTAATGCAATCGGTTTGCATACTCGCACCCCGATGAACAATGTCTAATCGCCCTATATTTAAAAATGAGGCTTGTCCATATTGTGGATGTCCGTTTTAAAAAATAATAAATAAATCACGGCAGCGGGGAGGGGAATGTTTCCACTCGCGGGCGACCAAAACATACGGAAAACGCATAAAAAGGCCAGCATGCGCGGAGACGCGGCTGTTAACTTGGTTTATGGGTGCAGCAGAACATGCGATTGCCTCCGTCTCCATTCATTTAAAGGCCCGCGTCGCAGCGGTGTTTCCTACCAGCGCCGCAGCTCCAGTGTCAGCAGATCGCAGATCGGATCACTCGCTAATCTCGGTCATTTCCAAAGCAGGCTCGCGGCGCTCGTTTTGCACCTTTACGGGGCTTTTAAGCTAAAAAGGTGACACTAACGGCTTTCTAACGACTCACCCCCCGTGGCTGAATGCGCGGACCGCTCCCGGACGTCGCTTTCTCCCGCACGGACACCGAGAAAGCGGCGCTGCTTTGAAGCGCTGCCTGTTTTCATATGTCGTCTCTCCACATGGTCGGTGGGGAGGTTTTTTTTTTTAAGAAAACCTTTTGTCTTGTCTTTGAAGCCAGTCAGAGAATATACCTATGTTTGTTTCATCGAGACCATGCAATTATGGCAATTCAACAGCGAAAAGCTGGAAAAGTAACGGTTATCGGGTCTGACAAACACCCCAGTGACATGAGTGCGGTCATGATTAAATACTGTGGCAACATATAAACACTTAGGGCAGAGAAAACTGATAAATGTCAGTTTGTGCATTTCTCTCAGTGGATGGCAGCATTCAACAGATGTGTCTCTGGTCACCGCAGTGGAGGGATTATTTTCAATATATTTTTGTGCAAATAAAAGAAATATTTCAAGCTTTGAGACGCGTATTACAATAATATTGATTTGATTCGTCTGCTTTCCACTAAATACAAAATAATTATGTTCCTATTGCCAGTCAGTATTTTTCCAGTATTCTCCAAGGAACACCAAACTACTCTTTCCAAATCTGGTAAAATATACAAAGTTAAACTCATTCACACGAATGACTTAAATTTATTAATCTATTTTAGATCCATTAAAAGCTGTTAGCCTAGTTGTCCATCTGTTGGTGGCAGACGGATTCAAATATTTTGCTGCCAACGTGTATTTTAGAAAAAGGAAATATAATTGTTTTGCCCCTAGATTTTACATTTATTTTGGAATATTAACAAAATGAACACGTTTATAATAATTTAATGAACAATCAGTATGCATTAAGTGTTAAGTGGTTTGGTAAACCTATTTAACATGAAATCCAAAAAAAAATCATGTTTTAAGTCAGTGTCTTTCAGTGCTCAGGATGTGAATTATCACCTATTTCTTTCGATCTTGATAAATAATTTGACCATGTACCCACCACATCTTGTTTGGTATTAAGTTTTCTAACCTTGATTTATGCCTTAAGTCTGATGTCAGAAATCAAACAATTCGGAAAGTTCGATAACCTGAAGGTAAGTTTTCAGATATAAACAGTCATTAAAATCCCGCACACCTGTTCTGCTTCACTGGTGCCTGGTTTGAATTCGTACCTCGATATAGCTTACCATAGCAAGTATTCACACTACCAGATGTGGGTCTCTTTCCTCTGTCAGCGTTACAAAACAGTCAAAAAGTCGTTGCAGCAGAGGTGTGAACAAAGTCCACTTGGGAGAATTAGAGAAGCCACCGGCAGCAGCCCGAGAGATCAGAGAACGATTGAATCGGTGCAACACCAGTGAAGTGAACGAGAAAACGAATCCACCGGGATTCCACTGCAGTGATGCTTTCATCTATTTCTATACCGGCATACAAAGCGGCACCTTGAAAAGTTCTCATCTACCGTGTGTGTGTTTTACATTTTGTTTTGGAAACCATTCTGCAAGAAGGCAGCATTTCAGCAGACTCAGACATGCCCCTGTTTTGACTGCTGGTCGGAATTTCATTTACATCTCTACACAAATCACAATTATCATTTTATCATGAAATGAACTCGGCAGTCTTGTATATCTATCCTTACATCTTTTAACTTGTACTGGCCAGAGTCCAGGCCAGATGTGTGATATTTTTTATAATACTAACTAATTAAATAGGAATTAACTGACAATGCAGCAAGATCAGAATTAATTATCGCTCTGTTTAAAAATACGACAGGGGATTACACCTATATTACCTGATATTTCATAACAGGGTAATACTAGACTGGGGGTCAGTGGTTAAGTTTTTATTAGGGGTTATCAAGGCTGCTTTTGCCACCCCAGAGACTGTTAGATAGACAGAAATACTCCAAATAAAAGTGTCAAACACAAACTCAACATGAATGGAGAATTTGAACTGAAAACGTAGACACCCCCGAGCATTCCCATTCCTGAAAATGCTCATTCAAGCTTCTCCTCAACGTTGTTGGGTATCATTACCATATTTATTTATTTGTGTGTTTATTTGACATAACCACATTGCTACATGATTCAGAGAGCTAGCGGACTGCGTGTTTCACTGGGAGTACGGCGTGTGAGAAAGATTATATTGTCTGGCTGTCTAGAAGCTTCTATGGCTGCACTTGGGGAAATTTGAAATCAGTTTGCTTCTTGTACTGCTGGGTCCACAGAGCTGGACAGTGTTTCCTCCTTTTGCCTGCCTACACACACACACACACACACACACAGAAATTCCAGAAGCATCAGCTCCCTTTTGCTGCAGCATATTGCATCAGTGGTTGTATGTCACCATCCCAGTAGCAGAAGGCCCATTAAAGCCGCCACGACAATGGACACAGCAGACAGGGACCAAAGGAAAGTTCATCCCTCTGGGCCTCTGCTTATTATTCACTCGCTTCTTTTGTTTCTTGGCCTTCAACCTCACTTTTCTGCACCTATTCACTCCCCCCATCCCCACCTCTTGCTGTGTCTGCTTAAACCACAGCCAGGAGCAAGTCAAAAAGCTGAATAACGGCACATAATACCGTATTTTCCTGTGTGGTGATTTCAGGGAGCACCTACTGAGCACAGTAACTAGGCCAGAGATATGGTCTCCAAAACCACCACCAATCAATCAATCAATCAATCAATCAGTCTATAATCTATCTATCTATCTATCTATCTATCTATCTATCTATCTATCTATCTATCTATCTATCTATCTGTCTGTCTGT
>JAODJX010000007.1:19477364-19498967 GCA_026776945.1 Isichthys henryi | reverse complement strand
TATCTATCTATCTATCTATCTATCTATCTATCTATCTGTCTGTCTGTCTGTCTGTCTATCTGTCTGTCTGTCTGTCTCATCTCTTTGAAGTGGATGTGCTGCTTTTGTCTTTAAACAGAGGTCTTATTCAGAGCTGCTGTGTCAGAGAACATCCCCAATATTGATTGCTGCAAACAAAAGAACGCAGCCCAGATGTTTATAATGCAATGGCCCTGATGATGCAGCAGTGAAGGACCCAGCCGACCAAAGCAGACCCCCTCCAGTAGCTTTGTTTGTGTTCTGCACCCGCTGCATTGAGGTCGTGTTGAGGCCCATGTGACTTTCACAGAGAACTCCTGCAGTTACAGTATATGAGAAGACTCAGAGATTTAAGAAGTGGAACAGACAGGTCTGGGTGGGGGGGTGCAAAGTAAATAATGACTTTCCATAATTTGCTTTAAACGTCCGAAGAATGTTTATTTGGTCAGAACATGATTTGTTTTCAAATCTGGGAACATTAGTTGTTAAGCAATATTAAGACAGTATGGTCAGAGAACAGAATCATGTGACTCTCATATCACATTCGTCATTTGATCATTGTCTCCTGTATCTACTAATTTCCCTCGATCTGCTTTAGAATAAGGTATCAGGCTAGAGTACAGCAGCAAGGCTGTGTCATATTTCCATTTGAAATTTTATGTAGAATAAAGTGAGAGTGAAGGGTTTGGAGGGATATGAATTGCAGGTTTCCAACAAGAATGTGATAATGCCTCAACAAAAAGTCACAGTTTGCCAATTTACACAACACCTCAACGATTTGTGGGTGTTTAATAAGCACTAATATTTATGGAAAGTCTCTCTCATGCAGGGGTCATCTGTAAATCTTCGGCTTAGATTTTAGTTAGTAACTTTACTTATTAACAGTATCTCTTAGGCAATAAAGGAAATTCAAACAAAATTAAATCTATTAATTGTCATTAATTCAAATATCAGCTCAGAGCCAAATTATGTCCCCAGAGTCTGAATGACATCGGGGGTGGGTTTGTTAGATGTTTGAAAAACGAAATATATAGCTAGTGAGTAGAGTCAGCACCGCTGAATGACGTATTGTGAAATCATGCATTTGTGACAGAAAGGCAGACGAAAGGGGTGAATTAGATACCGGGCTGAGGGGTATTCACCTTTAACACCCAGATCATGGCCTGTCATTGAGGGCCTGGCCAGCTTTGAAGGCGGAGACTCTGACAAAGTCTCAGAGATACAAAAGGTTACGTTACCTTGGCAACCTTACATGTTCCCATGACGGTACATTTAGAAAGAGCTGCATTAGTCTGGGTAACCATGGTCTACATAAACAGCTGGACTGATAGCATTGTGAAAGACGCACAGGCCCACCGAAAGCACTATGGCAGTAACTGGCAGCTATTCTGTTTTTGGAAAAAAATGAGGTTCGCCTCAACGTTTGAGTTAGTGACTCTCCCGCAGAGTTCTTCCCTGTGCTGGTGAGTTAACTGGGATGGGGAGCTTCTCCATCTCTGACAGCTTAATCTGGATGTTTTCAAACACTCCCCCCAGGCAACTGTCTCATTCAAGCAAAGCTAATTAATTTCCAGAAACTTAAGAAGTAAACAAACTTTTCTGGTTCCGTACTTCACCGGCTTCCTGTTTATGGCACGACGCTGCTGTGTGGGTGACCATCAGCCTCCATTCCGGCCTGAGATCACTGTACTAATACACAGAACAACAGCCGCTGCCTGGACAGATAATGAATCTTCATTTGGGCTTTTATTTCCAGTAACACGCATTTAAAATTCCTCTGCCTTACAGAGACAGCCTGACCTCGACCTCCCCTGCCCCTCAACTTCTCTGTGAACTGCAGGATATTACACAATCAGGATGGGAATACAAGAGCTCGCAACACCCAAGTCCAGCAGTCCAATTAGCCACACAGGCGAGTACATGAATCCACACATTTCTCTTTGCGAGAAAAAAAGAAAATGCCCGGCGTATTTTGGTTTATCTGTTTATCCATGGCAACACGCGGCACAAGCATTTTGTTTAGTTGCATTTGTAGCCCTGGAAACCTTCTTAAACAAAGACAATTTGCCCAAAGCTTTATAGCATGAAAATTGCTTCCTGTTAAAAATAACTAAATCCACATGCAGCAACATTAACCGTTCATTTACTGTCACAGGTACAAGATGTTTACTCCCCTTGCTTTGCCAAAAAGACTTATCGTAAAGCTGCATTTTGTATTAATTTTCTTTGTAGATGTCTTTATCCAGAAGCTTACACTGCAAAGCTGTTAAACTCCCCCTTTATCCGTCAGAACAGCTGGGTACTCTGTAAAAGTGTTACTAACAGGCACCAGTGTAAAATCCAGTGCGTTTCAGGATTGATGAATGAAATAATTACTTTTCCAGAATACACAATTATTTCCCTGCTCTAATTTTGTAACATGTTTGAAAAAAACTATTTTCTTTCTTAATATTCCTTCGTCAACACGAAATCACATTTAAAAGGATGCAAAAGCAAATTAATAATCTAGAACGCGTGAATAAATGAAAAAAATGTATAGTTTACTACGAAAAGTCAAAGAAATACAAGACAAGTGTGACGCCAGTTCTTAGGTTTGCCTGTGCTTTATTACAAGACCACTGGGAGTTACGAAAATCCCTGTTCCAGTTCCTGCGAGTAGATAAACACACAAATAAAAATAGATATAACTTTCTACATGCATTAAACATTTTATTACCGAGAGCAAAACACAGGGTAAGAATGTATCTGGCTTTACATTACCAGCAGGAATAATAAGCATATGTGCGGATTACCATAATGCGTGTCTGAAAGCGTGCGACACTGTACGGTCTGCACCCTTTTACCTGACCTCCCTAATACCGTCCCCGAATTCTCATTATTTCTGCATTTTTTTTTGCCGTGTAACATCACCTAGGTAACGAAGGCGGCTCAGCTGCGTCATAATGATCCCCAGAAACGTCTTATGAAGCTTTCCCACAGTATACTTTTCCTAAGACCGAACAGATAAGAGGGTGCTGGGGCACCAGGCATTCAAAAAACACGTATAATCACACACTTGCCTCCCAAAACCAACATTTGTTTTCATAGGTAATCAAAATGTATAAAATGCAAAGCGCGCTCAGGAAAACAGTATGGTGCGTGCCAAGACACTGTGTTCCCGACATGAATATTTGAATTGTAAATTAAGCGCAAACCCAACGAATCAGTATAATAATGAGATTTTTTTCAGATTGCAAAGATGAAGATTTAATTCTTGATAAATCGTATTCCGTCCTGGAATCGCATAAATTAGATATAAATCATATCTTAATTTATAACCCTTATCATGCCACACAAAAATGTATGCAAATTATTTTTACATAAATTTACAGCCAAAAATTGCTGGCAAATTTAGCATATTTTAAAGGTAGCTAGTTAATCTGAATGGGAGCAGCGACTGGCAGTCTAATTGCACCATACGTATTATAATGCAAAATGAGCATTTCTTTCCCATTCTATGATTTCAGGTTATTGTCCTCTACTATTACCACTACAACTATAATTAATCATAAATAACTATTAATAAACATGAGATAACACTGAAATGTATATACAAATAATAATGATTAAACTGTTTTTAAAAAATCACAGCCGGGGAACACGCTGACGTACATAATAATTCCAGAAAGAACAAAATACCAGATGGTTGTCAGCAGACTAAATTAAGAAAGATAGAAATGAGATTCAAACGAGGAGGGACTTTGTCTTACGAATTTGCGGCACCGAGGGTAACGCTTTAAAGAACACTCTCTTTCCCAGCTTTTATTCCGCTTCATTATATCTATCCAAAGCTCCCGTTAATTTAACATGTGTTATTTATATGTGACGGCACTGTGGGACGCGCCGACGCTTTATAACTGCAATTTCCTCTCACGTGTGACTGTGCATGAACTATTATCCCTAAACCGTGTTAGCGAGTGTGTGTGTAAGTCAGCAGGCTGACAAAGTTTTCCAAGGTGTCCCACGTCTGCCGCTGGGAAGCCTTATAGGATAGCTGGCTATTTAAAGCATAATGATAACGAAAACATAAGAATACTATAAAAGTAGATACGGTTTTCACAGTGGGTGGTGCTGTCACCTCACACCTCTGCGGTTGAAGATGGATAGATGGGTAAAAATGGATATGAAAAAGCAGGCAGATGCTGAATGAAATATCTGAGACTTACGTGCCGATTTTTTTTTTTTAAGTACTGCACTCCAGAACTGACGACAAACTGTTAAGAGAATGGTACAAACCTGAGCATTAATAACGGCTGATTCATTACACTGCACTCTGTGTTACACCCTTCTGTTAATACATCTATCCATCCATCTTTACACTGCTTATACAGAACAAAATCGCAGGGGTCCCTGTAGCCTAGTCCCTGTAGCACATAGCACCCGGTTGGGGGCACCAAGTACAAAGAGGTCAGCCTACAGCAGGGCGCGCACGCGCACACACACACACACACACACACAAACACACACACGAGAAAAAACAGCCTCCTTAATAACAGACAGGAAACTGAAATAAAAAGAAGAAATCCGAGACACTGATTTCCCTAATTTCATATCTTCTAGAACAGTGTTTCCCAGTCCACTCCTTGGGGACCCACGGTCCGTCCACATTGTTCCTCCCTCCCAGCTTGTGGTACAGCAAAAACATGGACTGTCTGTGGGTCCTCAAGGATCGGATTGAGATTCACCTAAAAAGGACCAGATTGTATTTTCAGAAGCAGGCATTTCATGGAAGCAGGAGGTCAGTCGGCCTGATGCTGGGGGTCCCCTTCTGACTGAGATGCTCATTCCAATCCTCACTGCGGATCACTGGCCATGCAGGAGGCTCCAGTGCAGTCAATGAGCTCCTAGCACACGTCCCCTTTAGGCCCTGCTCTCCATATCTCGTATCAGACACATTCCATCATGTAGACAGGCTCCACCCTCAGTGCAGCCTTCTGGGAATGTGACCTGTGTTTATGATCAGATTCATCACAAGCTGCTTCACATAAACCACCTTTACATGTGATACATACCTATTCAACAAAGACTCAGTCTTGGTTGGAGCTTATTCTGGCTGGGTACACATGGGACAGGATGCCCTTTCATCTGAGTGTGTCTAACATTAAACATGACCCTGGACCACATCTTTGGGTTACAGTAGGGAAGCCACATGAGCATGGAAGGAAAATCCCAGAGGACTCAGACCTGGGATTTGAACCAACAACCCTGGAGGGGTGAGGCTACAGTGCTATAGACTGAGTTACTGCATAACAAACACTTCTGTGACATTTCTTTACTTTGGAGATGCAGACTTATGTGGCATGTAGTTTTAGGTATATAACTCAGGAAGGGACACAGCTCCATCCATCCATTTTCTAGACCTGCTTGTCCTGTGCATGGTCAAGGGAGCCTAACCCAGAAACCATGCGCGCAAGGTAGGGAATAACCGAGGATGGGGCACCAACCCATTGCAAGGGTAATAGTTTTATTGCAAATATTTTCTTGTTGTTGCTTTTCTTGGTGGTCTCCCTGTGGACCAGAATGATAGATGATTGGGGGGAATGTAAGACCTTGTCCCTGTGTGTTGGCACCACGGAGTCTATTTCAGGGGCAGTTCGGCAGGTTTTTCTCTGGGGGGTGTTATTTGGTTGGAGTTAGCAGGTTACGGGCTTGTAAGGCATGGCTGTGGCCAACAACATCCATTATTTAAGTGGTAAAAGATAACATTTTATTTAGAATTATCGCTGCTCTTCTAGTAATTGATAAGCTCTACTTTGTTAAACCTGCAGATACAGGCTATGTACAAAATCACAATTATGCTAATGGTCACTTAAGGTCACGATACCTTAGTGCAGGAGTGCAAGACTTCATACGCTTACCAGACACACTTTGAACTACAGGACTTTGACCTTCAATGATGGACATCCTGCACGACAAGAAGTACCGAACAAACCTCAGAAGTTGCATGTAGGATTGTGGGAATGAATAGTGTGCAGTGTTTCTGCACTTTAGATCTTCACCAGATGTAGGGTAGCCTGCGGGACGTTTTGCGCACTAAGCGATGCCCACTATGGTTTAAGGCGTACTATTACGGGGTCTCCAAATGCAGCCCCGAAGAGTCCAGCCCGCAACACTTTTTGGTTCCTCTCACTTGATACACCTGATTCTACTTCTCTGCTGATTATCACCCATGATGAATCAGGTTTGGTGGAACAGGAAGAGATTTAAGGTGTATATTGCTGGGGGTTTCCAGGACTACAGTTAGAGACTCCTGCACTGTTGTATCTTGTACACTATTTAGGGTGAAAATGTGCAATTTTGCATCAATGGTGTTTAAAATCTGCATGCACCGGAACTACGCATCAGCCATACGCATGGAGACACATGCCATTCTGCAGCTGAGCTGTGCATCAACTAACCCACTTTCACTGGAGATACAGCAAAAGAAACGTGGGTGGTTGCAGTATTCAGTGTGGGGGTGGGTGTTGTATATGCTAAAAACACCCTCCATCCTTACCCAGTAAATCGAGCACTTAATTTAAATAAAAAAATATACCCAGGCGCACTGGAGGCATCACTGCCGGGACTGAGGGTTCGGTCAGGACCTTTTATCTTGGGGCCCAGACAAAGTGCTGCCCGGAGCAGCTGCCCAGAGTTCCGCACTGGACCTCCGTACCGCGCTGTCTACAACCTGGCCTGCTTAATGCTGCCACATCTGGTCCATTTTCCCGAATCTTTTGAAGTGTACCCAGGCTACTGGAGCATAGCAAACGTGCGCGGATGCATTCCCGTAGATGAAAGAGCCACACTGAGGACATAATAAGCGTCCAATCGAGAAATGGCTAACACGGATCCCTTTGATTGGAAGCGGCGTGAAACTTGTAGGCCTTGGACTGCCTATTGATTATGCAGATGCCGTGCGTGACCGGCGCTTTTATCTTGACGGCGGTGGCTGTTTTATCGCACACTGCCCTCTGCTGGCGATTCGTAACATGACAGCGATGAGATCTGCGATAATCGTGCACAGCGGTGGGCGCATGAATATGAGAAGCTCTCTATGAAAACAAACACCGAAAAGCAGATAAAATTATGATCGGCTTAATTTGCTGCCAGATGCTTCATTCATTATGACCCTGGACACTCAGATATGTTCCCGAACACTTAATTTTCTAGTACCCGACCGACTGACTAACGTTGTAGGTTTTTTTTTTTTTATTTCACACCTGTGGACTCTGTCTTCCTCTGGAACTGTAACCCTCCAGCCCCCACCCCAGCTGAGCTGCACGATCACAATCGTCAAAGTTATGCTCGTTTGGACGTTATAATGCGTGTTTCCATACCTTTGTGCGTTCGTCTGAGCTGCGGACGCAAAACGACGTACCAATGAAACGGAAAATACCGGCATCCCCACTTAAATGAATGATTAGTGAAACAATTAGGTTTAGGAAGTGAGATTTCCATAGTTTAAAGAAAACTCAGTACAATCGTCTCCCATAAAGTGCTTCTGTATGAATATTTCCCGTAGCAACGCAAGAGGAAGCTTTTCCATATGGAGTTAATTATATAACCCACTATTAGTAATACGTGTCACTATTATACATATTGCATTTCTGCAGTTATATAAAAGCCAAGCTCTCACTCTCATCAGTTGTCTTCCTCTGTCGTTGCCATGGTTTCACCGATGGGTGTCGACGTTGCCGTGGTTTCTCCATGGTCGTGCTCAGGTTTTCTCAGCTGAGGTTGAAATACTAATGAAACCAATGCAGCAGACCCCCCTGGAGAATTAATAAAAAGCGCTTTAACCTCCAGAGGAAGAATCTCGGTATTTGCTCTATACGGTGGATTTCATTATCAAGCTGTTAGTCCACTGTGTAAGCAGCTAAATACATCACGTCAGGCGTTTTCAACCTTTCTTAAACCAGGGACTCCCCAATGAAAATAGAGCAAGAGACTCTTTACCACTAATTCACATATATTTGTTTTTGGGGGTTCCCCTTTCAATATAGAACATATACCTTTTTCGCCCCGAAACCATGTTCCGTGCTGTCACCGAGAGCGACATCCAACTGAAATTATATGGTTTACCTTATAACCTTATAAAAAAAAAAACCAATAGCCCAATAGACTTGAGTGTGGTGTGTGTGCGTGTGTGTGTATATATATATATATCAGAATTTATTCCATGACGTTTAGCTCTCAATAGAGTGTCAGACAGACTCCTTATCCAAGCAGGTTCAGAAGGTCCAGCCTTAAAGATAAGGCTTTGAGCATCTTTAAGCTACTTCTACTCACAAAACCTACTCACAAAGCATCTCTACTGAGCAGGGCTGACCCACTAAAAAGCTCTCATCCTGGGCTGAATACTTGGATTTACTGCTTGCATGGGGTATCTGTGGCCACAGGCCAGCCTAACCTTTGCTCTCAGCCTCTCACAGCACCAGATTGTACGGTACATACTCTCTCTGGCCACGTCTCCCTCCATAATCACCCTGCAGTGTATTGAAGTTCTCGAGTCAGCTTTCAGGTGCAGATGTGTAGCTCCAGCTCCCTCTGCTGGCCGGAAAATAAATGGGACCAGATGCTAAGAAGGATTTTACTGAATTGTGACCCGACAGATGCTGCCTGGTGTGCATCCTGTAAAAAATTTATGGATCCGACTTTAAATAACATGCCCAGAGAAGGCTTTCTGCACCCTGACACACAGTCCAACACTTATCTGTGACCCATGGCAACCCAGAAATATGGATTTCACAGCCAGCTGCTGTTTCGTTTAGACATGAAACTCCTGCTAA
Organism: Isichthys henryi; assembly: GCA_026776945.1. NCBI lineage: Eukaryota > Metazoa > Chordata > Actinopteri > Osteoglossiformes > Mormyridae > Isichthys > Isichthys henryi. The sequence continues at coordinate 19,490,139 of JAODJX010000007.1, read as the reverse complement.
ATTAGTTTATCCTTAATTAAATCTAAAACTAGATCAGTGAATGGGGATAACAGCAGAATGTAGTCAGACTGCAGAAAAGCTCAGTCTCAGTAGACAAAATGCTTCCAGAACAGCTTAGGTGGAGAGAATGGACTCTTGTACTTTTTTTCCTAGTTGATGTGTACCGTGTGATGTGTACCGTGCGATGTGTACCGTGCGATGTGTACCGTGTGATGTGTATATATATATATATATATGTATATATATATGAGCCTGACTGGGATGAGCGGTTAGGTTATGGATGGATGGAAGGATGGATGGATGGATGGATGGATGGATGATAGCTCTGGATATTGTAGCCTTATACCTCCAGGGGTCAGGCTTGGAATTCTACCCCCAGCTGCATGCATGCGTGTGTGTGTGTGTGTGTGTGTGTGCGTGTGTGTGTGTTGATTATGTTTATATTACATTGCGGGGACCAAATGTCACCCACAATGTAATAAAAACCTGTTTTTTTTCAGGTCCCCACAGAGATCTGTGAATGCAATCAAAAAACTAAAAATGGCAAAAATCTCGTACTTTGTTTGGTCGCTTGTGGTTAAGGTTAGGGCTGGGTTGGTCATGTTGGGATTAGTGTTTTCACCATAGAAATGAATGGAGAGTCCCCACAAAGCAAAGATATCATTACAAACCTGTGTGTGCGTGAGTGTTTGTGTGTGTTTTATATATGCATTACCAGTGGCCAGGCCCCACTAGATGTCGCTGTTGAGCAGCGCACAACCTGATCAGTAATTCAGTGTAACAATAAATATAACTAAACAATAAACGAATATTGTTGTGAATTTATTACATATGACAGTGGTAGCACTAACATGCATTCCACATATCTTGCTATATCGAAGTCAGGATTGCCCCTAACAGTCTTGCTTGGGTGCGCAGATGCCCGGCCCTTCAGTGTTTTCAGCTGAAAACTCATGCTCACTCTTTCAGTAATGAGCTGTGAGGCATGACCAGGATGGCCCCTGCTCTATGTGACGCTAATCGATTTGACGTACGTCAATACGTTATTGTCGGTCTTTTCAACTAACAGCTGTTATGTTAGCCGCCACTAGCAGGATAATAAAACGACCCAAGTGGACAAATTATTAAAATTTTGATTTAACAGCTTTGCATTAGAACAAAAAAAAAATAGGTATTAAAAGTCTGCCCAGATGAAAGATCGTACAACTTTTCAAGCAGTGAACGTCACCGGTGAGTCTATTTTGCAGTATTGCAAGGTTGTGTCGACTGTGAGCAAAGTATCTTAAATCAATGGGTTTCCCTGCTCTGAAATGTTGCTTTGGATTATGTTATAATAGTGATCATTTATTGCGTAATAAATTTGGGTTTGTAATTTGCGGTATAACAGGGTAATATACCAGTTCTGTGAGCTCAAATGCTGTTATTGATAATGCCAGTCATATCTCCGTCTCCAATTCCGCTTACTCCTGTTACGTTAACGTGCGGCTTGCGATTTAATTGATGATGTGCATTTGTATTAGGATTCACTGAGCCAGTACTGTGAATGTTAGTCTTTATTGTGCCCCAGCAGGCGTTCTGTGCCAGAGACGCCACTGTATATTACATTGTGGGGGATCAAATGACTCCACCTGTTATTTTGACGTTGATGGGGCCATTTTTAGGTCCCCCAGAAGGGGAAAATAAATTTTATAAAATTCTGTGGCTGCAATCAAAAAACTGCGAAGGCCAGGAGTCTTGTATATTTCGTTTGGTTATTTATGGTTAAGGTTAGGGCTGGGTGGGGGTTAAGGTTAACATTGTTGGAATTAGAGCTTTTCCCATGGAACTGAATGGACAGTCCCCACATGGTTATGAATACAAACCTGTGTGTGTGTGTGTGTGTGTGTGTGTGAGTGTGTGTGTGTGTGTGAGAGAGAGAGAGAGAGAGAGAGAGAGAGGGGGAGGGAGGGAGAGTTCAATCCAGGTTAATTTCACAGTCTCAACGCTTGAAATGTTTTCTCTGAATTGTCCTTTGTGTGTGAAACATTATGATGTGTGATGGACAATTGTCTCATTTTATTATTAAAAATGTGATCATTTCCCCTCTGTCCTAATCAGGTGTTTCTTCAAAATTGCATACTAGCCATCTCTGCTCAGACCTGAATTGTTTGAGTCCTGCTTCACAGGTTTCCTTTTATTCAGTTTATTTTACATGGGTACTATGTGATTTAAAAATGGTTTTTTTTTCAAGCAAAATTGATTTTGATTCTGCTTTAAGTTAAATTGTGTTTTTATTTTACAAATTTAGTGAACTCCTCTGATTACCGTCAGGCGGCATGTCTGACAGTTAAAACGTCTCCACTTGAGGGCGTAAATCATAGATCTGGTTCCTTGTGTTTTTTTTTTTACAGATGCTGTCTTCGGAGAGGGACGACAGGAGCCGTTTTAGAAAACAAGCCCAGTGATGATGGTGATGGACCTGGCATCTGATAAACTCCCAGTCGATCATATCATGGCTCGCGTTAAAGAATCTTTTGAAATACATCTTGATGTTTTATATTTCATCTTCCCCTTATTCTCGACTCTGACATACACTCCATACATAGCGCACTGCATGAAAGAAAGCTGGCCAATCCTCTACAGAATCGCCTGCCTGGACCCTGTCATGCATTCACAGTGTTTTATTCCATGTGCATAAGGAAACAGTCAAAGAAACCGGCAAACAATGAGAATTGGCCACCTTTCAAATACGTCATTTAAAATTTTTATCTTGTGTTAATTAATAGATGCCTTTGCTCATTATTCATAAATGCAGTGCTTGGAAAATCTCATTGTCTAGCAACACCGACCTGAATCTATGGTGGGCAACTTAGAATTTTACATGGGATTTGACCTCAGATGTCAGTTCATTTTGTAATATCGCTGTACATAATAGATGGCAATGAGCTGATGCCAAAAACAGTGATTTCTAAAGTGCTTCAGCAAGACTGAGTGATGACTAAGACTTAAAGCATTTGCCTGCTCTGGACTGGGATCTCAGTGGAAGCGCATGGATGAGTAAGAAGTGCCAATCTACCTCCTGACAGACATTAAGGTCAACTTTCTGTCGGTGACGTTTGGGCCTGAGATCCAGGAATTCAGGAAACGTGTCTGAAAATCAATACGTGAACGAGAAGGAGGACGGCAGAACAGTGAGTCGGGCTGAACTTGCTATTGATTCTTGTTTGAAAAGCTGAATTATTTGGATTTTAATGTCCCGAGTCATGTTCATACGGGGATGAAATTCAGCGCTGAAATTCTTTGTAAAATTTCACAAAATCAATTTAAGATTCTTATCGCTCAGCAGAGTTGAATTCAGGTTGCCCACAAGGGGTCACTGTTCCCGCATTGATGGTACAGGACTATTAGAGAATTATGACACCCCCGTTTAGATGCACATACTGTTTTTACCCTGTTATACCGCAAAGATGGAGGGATTTGGATGAGTGAATACAGTTGCATCCATCTATCCATCTTCTAACTACTTTTCTTGGTCAGCATCATAGGTAAGCCTAACCCTAAGCCTAACCCTAATCCTATCCCTAAACCTAAGCCTAAGCCAAAACCTAAGCCTAAGCCAGTCCATGTTCACGGGGTATGGATAATTGAGGCATAACAGTTACCATAAATGCATTAATAGGACTGATGGTTGTTTGGCTTTGGTGTGTCTTTATGCAGGAGACCAGGCTAACATAACATATATCCTGGGTATCTTCAGCATGATTTTTTTTTTTGCACTTCACAGAGCAACATCGACAGAATGTAGAATTCTACTTATGTAGAATTGAGAAAACAGGGTCAGCGAGTCCTTGGGACAATTGGGGTTATGGGTGCTGGTCAAGGGCCCCAGGATGAGATTTTCAACCCCTCAGTCGGGGACCCAGAGTCCGACCCTGCAGAGTCACACGCCACTCTGGTTCCCAGACGAAATTCTGATTAAATTTTGTAAAGTCCTGAGCTGGTCACCCACAGGTTTCTGGATGGTAAAGAGCATACAGCCCTTACGGTGCAAACAGCCACATGGACAACAGTTGGTGAAAATATGTTATTAGACTAGGAGGGAGCTGTGAAGATGAGATGAGCCCAGCTCAGTTCCATGCAATTAAAACTTGAGAAGTTTTGGTGCATCGCAGCATCCAAAGGGGGAACGTCACCATACCTCCAGGAAATGCCGCTACTGTAATGACTCCTTACTGTTCTTAGAAAATAAAGTGTAAAAAGGAGTTTGCCAATAATTCTCCACTCATATGTACAGTGCTGTGGATTTATCAGAAACACCTGCTAGTTAACAAAAGATCTCTTGTGTAGATCTGAATGATTTTACGATGTTTTTGCGAGGTTGGACACTTTGTGGACTTCAAGTGGAGTTAAATGTTACTGTCCTTAGCTTTCCTACCACCCAGCTGAGGGTAAATGGTTGGAAGATGGATGGATATGCTTAGTTTATGCTACTGTACAAAGCTGGAGTGGCTAATTGGTAGCACCCATCCATCCATCCATACATACATACCAGGAGTCTGGTAGTGTGCCAAAGATTTCATACTGCAGTGTGTCCTACTGAAATAGTCTGTACAACAGTATAGTACACTGTCCTTATTAATACCTCTAGATCAGGGGTGTCAAACTCCGGTCCTGGGGGGCCGGAGCCCTGCACAATTTTTGTGTTTCCCCTTATTTAACACACCTGATTCAACTCCTTGCACCCCCTTGTGCTAAATACCACACAGCTCTTGAGCTGAATTATTTGTGGTGGAACAGAGAGAGAACTAAGCTACACAGGGCTCCGGCCCCCCAGGACTAGTCTGACACCCCTGCTCTACATACTTCCTACTGTCACACCGTATTACATAGCAGCCAAGTACTGCAGATCCCAACCCTGTAACCTTCAATACGATTCTCATGTTTCCTTGGTATTTTACATCTGGCCCAAATATGGTATCTCGCAGTGGGGAATCCTATAAGTTAGGAAATAATCAGGAATCAAAAAAAGCTGAACAGTGCTGAAAAATAGCAATTACAGCTAGACCTAAAATGAAATTTTTATGTTCCACTAGGAACTGTGTTAATAGTTCGATTTCCATTACATCATTAAGTCCTAATTCTTAACAATCTCATGGGGCTATTGTGAAATGCTCACTATTAAATGTCATGCATTTGGCCTAATTATCACTCCTGGAGTTGAGACTGAAATCAGCCAAAATTTCTCTGGCAAATCAGTCAGTCTGATCATCTTGATCTGCTACTAAGTCTCAGAAATAGTCATAAAAACTAAGATGAAGCACATTGAGAGTGGCATTTCTTAGAAGTCTTTAACAATATGTGTGATGTAAATTCATGAAATGACATATTACAAAAGCTAAGTGTTCAGACAGAACTGAAATGAGAAACGAAATGATGCTTTATTTGCTATTTGTACAGGTACATTGGAATGCTTCTTTTCACATATCCCAGCATGCTCTCTGAGAGAGAGAGAGAGAGAGAGAGAGAGAGACACACACACACATATATACTGTACAGATGAGAGTGAAGCTTGGGGTCTGAGCACAGAGGTATGTATCCATTTATCCCCCTAAAGCATGTTTTTCAGGGGGGCAAGGGCCTTGCTCAAGGTTATAATATTGGCATCGGCCAGCCAGTTCTGGGATTCGAACTGGCAACTTTCCTAATACAAGCACAGGGTCCTACCATTCCGAGATTCTCACTGTGGCTTAATGATCACACATCATGCACCTCTGTTCTTCTAGGCCATACTAAATGACAGTACCAAGGAGGAGTGAAGCGCCATAGACAGTCTGCTGTACCAGGCTTACAAGAAACGCTAATAGACCTCACTTCCTGTTTGCTACTGTAGCTTAAAGCCAAGGCCTTTGACGTATCAGCTACATCGTTACCTAATACTAGCAGAAATGGCTTCATGACCATCTTTAGTAACGATGAAATCGATACCATTAGATGTCAGATTGACCCGATAGCTATTAATTCTGAATGAATCGTGGAACGGGATTCACAAGGGCTGCCTTGGCAATTTTTATGTAGAAAATTAAGATGCACAGAAAAATGGGTTTCAAAATCGAAATCAAACTCTTTTTCCGCTAGACTCCATTCACAGTGAAGTGCTTAAGCATTCCCTGGCAGTACTTACGAGGCTCATCTGTGAGATAATTACTGCATCCCTATCATCCGGCTGTGTTCCTGACCCGCTGCACGTGACTTCTGTCGGACCTCTGCTTGAAGAGCAAATCTCAGATCAAAACTCACTTAAGCGCTATGGATGTCTCAGGCCGTGTGTTTCTTTGAAAAGGAGATATCTCCCGACTGCACACACATTTAGATCCATAATAATATACTTGAAATGCATGTATAATGTTCCTGGCCACAGCACAGAAGCTCATGCTAATTGGGCACAGAAAACGCAAAGATATTCATACTCCTGCAACTTACTGTGGTCGTACTGATATTTTTATAACCACCGTTATTGATTTTAACCATTTTCTTCTTCCTTACAGTTTCAACTCTTTCTGTAAAGCTACTGCTTGGTAAGACCATACACCACCACCCAATAAATTCTCATTCGTACCCCAATGACATTCAAAGCCGCCCTTCAGTCAGACTTGATGGCCCTGTCTATAGCAAACTACTGCAGCAGTCAAAAAGTGGATGAATGAAAATGATCTCAAAATCTCAGATAAAGCTGAGGTTTGATTACCTCCTGATTACACCTTGATAAGAGTGTCCTTTTGCGTAAAAGCCCTTAACTTTGCGGGGGATGGGCTTTTGTCTTGCTGACTCAGCAGAAAGCTGAGGCACCGTTTTGCAACTCCTTGACCACAATTCCGTGCATTTCTGAAATACTGCAAGGCCAAGGTGTTCAGGATACAGATAACGCATGCCTTATGCTGTAAGATATTACTACCGACACACCTAATCACCAGGGGGCGCTCACTGCACACTGGCTACCACACAGCAGATTCAACATGCTGTCTGAATAACTGTAGCCATGAGTGGAAAATATGGTCCCATCGCACCTTCAGGGGCTCCTTGTCAGCTCCATGGTGGGCTTGAGAATTCCTCGTCTCACTCACTCAAAATGCATAGAAGGTCCAGTCCCTGCTTATCTAGCTGACTAAAGTGTATTAACAGGTTTGCAGATGCAGGCCTCCTTGTAATTTCTTAAATAGATAAAGGAGCTGTTAAGAGTAAAACTCGCGGCTGTACGGCCCCCCGTTCAGGGACCCGTCTACCAGCTAATACAATGTATGTTTCGTCATTATTTAAATCTGTTCGGCATATACTGCTGTGACACGCATATACATCATATACTGATGTGCTATAATACAGTGTTTATAATGTGCAATATATGTTAGCCGTGTCTTTAACACACTTTTATGCAGCATTGCTAACACAATGCACATGCTTCACTATCGCACGGTCACTCATTGTCACTGTCAGTGATGCACGTTATTTGTTAGTTTATTGTTTAATGTTAGTTATTGTAATGTTGCACTCATTTGTTAAATCTCTAGTCTTTGAAGTCAGAATTTCATTGTGTCTGTACACTGCATTTTGTACATTTTGCAATGAAACCTGGAATCCGTGAATGAATCCTAGAATTACAGTCTGTGGCCTATTGTTTTACATTAGCTTATTTTAGTTTTCTTTTTAAAGTTATATAGAGGCTCTTTACTAACTTTAATAATCGACAGAAAATTTGACTCGCTTGAAATTTAACCGGTTACCTCGGTTTATTTGACTGTGGTACCAATAATGCCAAGGTCATGGGTTCTCTCCCCCTATGGTCATGTATACCTGGGATCGATACAGGTTTACCTTATCTCACTCCATTTTGCTCAACATGGATATCTGTGCCACACGTTGGAGTGGATCTATTGCAGTCTGGGCAAGTTCGGATGTGAGACTGCTAAATGCATTTATGAAAGCAGAGACCTTCCCTATGGTGTTGTGACATACCCATCGGCGTGGCACTGCCCAAACACACGCAGCCAATCACATCGGACGTCTTTGCAATTTACACAGCTTCCAGTTTATTCCATTTTCCCCCGTGTTGGCCAAAGGCTTGAGGGTGTCACTTGTGCAGAACCAGGTCAGACCCTCGAGATGGACACAGGTAACAAAAAAGACATTAAAAATGAAAGTTCTGCTGTGTCGATCATATCCAAGTGACTCTAGCCATGGCAGCCCATGTGGCAGTGAATGACATCACGCTGAATCCCCGGCCAGGCCACTCAGAGCGCTCCTGTCACACCCATCGCTCATGGGGGAGGGGGGGGCGTAGGGGGCGGGGCTATGCTCGAGGTATATTTATTGGCTTTATTAAACTCATAAACAGTGAGGTTTATGGCCGTCCTTGCAATTTAAGGGAAAAAAAACACACACTTGCATGAATTCCACTACCATGAATTACAGGGCTCCATTTTAGTGGTGAACATTGACAGGCAAACTGGTTTTATTCGGACATCAGTTACCTGCAGGGGCACCCCCTCCTTCGCCCCCCTGCCAATTGACTTGTACATTCATCTCGCAATCTGATGTAAATTTGGCTAGTCTCCTGCATTTTGTGGGGTTTCTTTGTTGCAATTTCTCCGATTCTCGTTCTGTGACCTTCGCGTACCCCCCCCCTCGACGAAGGTGTCGGCCGGCACATATACACAGTAAATAGGCCATCATTCTCGCGCTCCGGGGCGACTAATACCACCTGCAGGCTGGCCGGGTAAACACAGATCTGCGCTGTCCAGATAACGGATTCTGCACGGCGGAGAAAATGCGCCCCTGATCCCGCCCGTGACCCGGGAAAAGTTCCGGAAAACAAATGTGGCGGCGAGCAGAAGCGTGGCCTGGGGTGAGCCGAAATGGCATCCAGGCTCATTGGAGGGGGGCCCCCCGCTAAATATTAAGCCCCCCCCCCCATATAAATACACAAGACGTATCGCACGCGCCAATCCATCGCTGGCTAAAATGTCATTAGCGGTTCGGCACCAGCAGCTGAGTGATCAGGGTAATGTCAGCTTCTCCCCATGCTACATTTGGTCAGGTCCTGCATACGTCTTCATGCACATTATTTTATTAACCGTAATATCTAGACTTCCTATTACCGGTCTTTCCTTTCATTCAAAGGCACAGAGGCACAGGCCTCTAATCTAAAGTGACACACGATATACTTTCACTCAACCATTATGCGGTAGCCTTCAGCAAGAAGCCTGTTTCTTTGAAAATGCTGGAATTAGGTTATTTCTACCGAAGTATTAAAGTCATACTTCAGTTTAAGCCATTATTTCGGAATTCTGTTTTTGTTTTTTTTTCTCCCCTTTTTCCTCTTTATTCCGAGGACTGTGGGGAATGATGAGCAGATGCGAGCAAGGCTGAGGCTGCAATAACCTGCCCTACGCCTCGAGCGTCGCTCCGTGTCCGTGTGAGGAAAACACGGCTTTAGCGTCGGTCTCCGCGCGATCCTGCACCCGTGTGTGCACACGTGTCTATGCCTGTGTTTGTAAGGTAGAGAGTAAGAGCCAGCATTTGTGTTAACGCTCAGGGTGTCCTGTATGGCATCCAAATGATGTGCGAATCTGGTTATGATGCGAGTGACCATTCCCTCTTTTGGCACAAGACTAGGAGAGATCATGCAGAAAACTCCACTCAGCAGCCAAATGTATTAAAGGATTTGTCACTGCAGTGGCTTGCTGGAACAAGCCCACCCAGTCGCATCGAGGGCCCAGTAGTAAAAATATCCAGCTGATAATGGGATTTGAACCAACAACCTTCTGGTTTCAGGCACTGCGCCCCAATCCACTGAGCCACATCCTGCCAAGAGCGATCCCTGCAGGACTGAGCATGTCAAGCCATCCTGCCTTCCGTCTACTCAGTGTTTCCATCCTCCATGCCCCTAACCTGAACCCACCTCGGAGGACACTAACCCAGCAATCGCTGACCCATCACCCTACTCATCTACTCACAGTAAATTACACACTTTTCGTGTTTACAAGGCATGATGCTAGTTATTAGTCACTCGTATCACGCAAACTTTACTATATGCCATCCTGTTATTTATTTATAATGTATTTGGATCTATAGTGCTGCGAAAATTTATTTTTTGTAATTTATTTCTGTAATGCTGCTGGACAACCAAAAAAATCCCCCCCGCCCGGGGATCAATAACGTTTCTGTTATGTTACGTTATGTTTTATGTTATCTCATCTCATCTCGCCGTATCATTCTCACGCCGCTTCTGCCGTACTGACACATGACCCTTACGGGGACAGGGGCCGTCTGAGGAACTAACCATGAATAACCTGCATGGCCACCGAGAGGCAGAAGTGAAGCATGCATCTGCTGTCTGCTTCAGATTCAGGGCCAGCCCGGTGAGCTCGCGGCCTGATAATGGCCCAGCCCTAAGCGCCGGTGTCAAGACCCTGGAGAGACATTTTCAGAAGACTGATACATGCGTCTTAAAGGCACAGTACAGCCCCTTATAAAAGGTATAAATCATGAGGCGGTGGGGGGGGGAGGATTCCGCTAAGATAAAGGTGGGAGGTGTAGGGGGGAAATTAAAGCGATATAGTGGCTCACTCTTGTGCGCACAGATAATGTGCTAAAGGCCTGTGAGGATATGTAGTTCGCACTTTGGCCTGTGGGAGGCAGTGTAAGACCATCAGCTTGCTGAATTTATCACTTGCCAGCCAGAGGCACGGGCATTCTTTAATTGCTCTTTGTCGATTAGTCAGGCCAGTATTTTTGCTTTTCTCCCCTGTGAGTAACTACATCGTAGCTGGATAAGGACACCATTCTGGGTCTCCATACCAGCTCTGCTCTGCTCTGCCGACACGGGCCACCTTTCGTGTGCTGTACCGTCCCCGTGGCGTAGGGCTACATGAGTGTGTAGTTCGTTAAAGGTTGTTTCTGTTCTTTCTGTGTGTGTTCAGAAACATTCCCTCATTCAGAAGTGGGAAATACAACAGGCTTCTGTGTTAACCAGCACTGTCCCACATTCTGTTATCTGCTATATTAAGTGTTTTATATTTTGAAGTTTAATATAGAACAGCCATATTTTATTTGGCTGGGTGGGGGGGGGGGGTCACAGCAAAGAGCCAGCCACATATGGTGCCAAGGGAACTGGGAGCTTAAGGGTCTACAGACATTTGATCATTCAGTCAGGGCCAGGTATGAATCAACAACCTTCTGATTCCAGGCACAGAGGCTTAGCCCACTGAACCACATGCCTCCCACATGGAAATACATGGGTCAGTGTTTAATAAACTAGAGAAGACTGTCACACACACCATCCGGTATCTTCTACAACTACTTAAAAGAGAAACAAAGCATCCATCCATCTATCACTAATCCAGGACAGCATCATAAAAGCATTTAAATTAAACTGATAGACCGTTGCATGTCAACTGGCTCTTCAACACTGTAAAAGCAGTTTAATCTGAATAAGAATTTGGACTTTGCAATTTTACCATTACAGAAATAAATTACAAAATACCATTTTCACATTCAAAAATGAGCTGTACCGTGACATGCCTAACGTGAATGTTTGTAAGAGCTGTAATGTAATGCAATTAGGCAAACATGGAGCTGCTGCCTAGAAAATGCTTCAGAGCGGCTGAGCAGAATGGGCTTGTTCAGGTTGTAGGTTCAAATCCCAGCGTTAGCCCAGTGATGTCACCATTGTGCTGTGAAGTAAGGCCCTTAACCCCCAATAGCTCCGGGGACTGTCTGACCCCGAATTCTCAAACGTACTTCGCTTTGGATAAAGGCACCTGCTAAATAAATAAACAGAAAATATATACCAGAAAATGTACGTATATCTTTGTTAATCCGGGAAACACATACAAATAACATTTGGGCACCATCATAAAGAAACAAAACCCAGGTTTACATAAAGGCTGTGTAGCTATAAGTAACCCTATTACTGCAAAACGAAGATTTTAACTGGATTAAAAGATTTACTCCCATAAAGTACATTATACGGTGTATTTATGCTTACTTACTCGTCATATTATGTGCTTATTTACTCGTATTATGGTTTATCCCATTTACTGTTTTTGCATATAAATGTCTTTAACATTAATAATTAGGCAAATGCACTCAGAATGAACATCAAATTTGAGAAAGGCAGATTTTTTTTCCCGTGGAGTTTAAAGAGAGCTGGCAGAAAGTTACTAATTACTCTCTCGTTATCCTTTGATTGCTCGGGCAAAGAGCTCTTTCTCAGTAGTCGGTAAATAAATTGCTTATTGATCAGTGACCTGTTACATAAAATAAAAAATAAATGAAAAGCAGGAATTTAGTGCTGCAGATTCTGTTTGCTCAAAAGCATTTTTTTTTTAGTTTGTGCGGCAAGCAGATCTGACTGGTGGCATGGGGTTGGCCTGTGTGCCTGAGATCAGAAGGTTGCTGCTTTGAATCCCATGCTAGGTAGAATAGTTATATCTCTGTTTGGCTCCTGGACAAGGCCCTCAGCCCCCCAACAAAACAATCCAGAAGTGCCAGATAAGGAGTGGATCCTGGACTCAGAGCCCAAGCTTCACAGTCACCTGTATATGTGCATGTACATCTTAAAAAGGAGAGTGAGATGGGATATGTGAAAATAAGCATTTCCCATGTAAAAGAAAAGAGCACCTTTAAAACAGCAGGTGCCTATGGCAGCCAAACATAGTTACTTTTAATTGGAGTTGCTAAATTGCCCGTAGGAATGCGTGTGTGAGTGAATGGTGTGTGAGTGTGCCCTGCGATGGGCTGG
>JAODJX010000007.1:19452498-19463978 GCA_026776945.1 Isichthys henryi | reverse complement strand
AGAGTAGCTCGGGGGGGGGGGGGTGGTGTTGGTGGTGCGGCTCTGTCTTCAGTGGCGATTCTTATCTTAGTAGCCTGGAGGGGAAGAGAATGATTTCAGCTAATTGTCCATAAATGCAAATGAAGACACAAGATCCTGGATGCATAAACAGTCAGGGTACGGAAACAGAGCAGGCGAGGGGAGGGAGTGAGGCTGGGGGCGGGAGGAAGAGGACGCGGCCCCAGTCATCACTCCGGTGTGTCGTCGCCATGGTGGCGATGCGCGCATGCCGCATGCCGCACATCGCCGCAGCGGCGATGCTGATTGTGATGAATGAGTGTAAATCTGCCCCCTCCATCCCCGCCAACATGCCCCTCCTGTCGAGGGCACCGCACGCTGATTTGAATAATTTGGAGTTAATCATTTGCACGTCGCGGCCCCCGGTGGGGTTGGTGGGGCGGGGGGGGCAGGCTGGTGGGTGAGGACAGATCTGGCTGCTTCATCACGTCACCGAGTCGTGGGGCGGAGACAGATGGGTCGGCGCCTCGTGCCGCGGATGCAGAACTCTAATTAATTTTGTGCACTATTTCAGAATTGATTGTGGTCATTTCTGGTTCTGATTTTTCATCAGTTTCAAGGGCTTCCCCTCCCCCAGCTTCCCGAGAGCATTTTCATGTGTCTCTCTGTGGGTGGTGGGATGCGGGGGGCGGGGGGGGCTTATAATATCACTAGGTCTCTATAATCCCGTCTCTGAGTGTATGTGCCTGTTTTTATTAACGTGTATATGTGTGTGTGCGTGTGTGCATCCATGAGCCTCTGTGTGTCCATGTGAGTCACACCCCTGTGTTTCTGGACAAATACGTGTTTGCACTTATCCCTATAAATGAGTGCATCGAAGGAGCCCGCTTCGGTGTGTGTATGTGCAGCCGTGAGAGCGGTGAAGGTACAGTCCGCGTTCTTTAGACTATTAAAAGATGGCAGATTTGTTTACGCAACAAGGACCAACCTGGGGTTGTTTCATTTGCTCATGTCTGTCTTCATAAGGGCTCGGTCAGCCCTGGTAATGTACAGCTTGGTTAGCAGATTCTGTCCCATTTACACCAGGGTGGGGGAGGGGGCACCCTTTCATTTCAATGTGTCTAAATTCAGCGTGTGTGTAGCATCCTTCCCCGCTGCAATTATCGCAGTTACTTCCAGTGAGTCAGAAAACGCAGCAAAATAATAAGTCATGAATCTCCGTGAGTCGTCGACAGGCTTCCGTTCTCGTGTTGGTGTTTGTGTGACTTTAAGACGCTTCCGCCTGTCCGAGATTGAGCAATATTAATGATTCTGATTATCCCATTGTTAAAAATCCCGCGCCCCTCACAATTCTCCTGTTTTTAATGATTACTGCAGAATTTCACCGCCCAGGGGCATGTTTTTAATTCTTGAGCCTCGCTAAAGAAAAAAAAAAAACGTTTTCCCAGATTTAATAACAGGCAATAAAAAGCAGCCAACCGCGTTCCAGCCCGCCGTTCAATCTCTTCGCTACGATAAACATTTTTGTTCTTTTGTAGATCACCGGCGCAGATATTGAGCATTTCGCTAATAAATATTTCAGCTGGGTTACGGAGAGCCAGCACTGTCGCATGAATATGGAAGCATATTCCTCTGGCTTCGTTATCGTCTCGTGGTATTAATGGCAGCGAGGATGTGGAACACGTCCACACTTTCAAAAGACGTTTCCATGATGGGCAACTGATCTTAAACTCACCACGTCCTCTTTTGAATCAGCCTCCTGTCTCTGCCCAGATCATTCTCTGATGACCGTACAGGCCGCGGTATTGGGGGTGACATCCTTACTGGAAGTTCCTCGTCAGGAAGTTCCTTGATAGAAAATCACTGCAGAGCAGTGCCAGTCAAAGACACTGCGGGACCCAAGCAGTGCCAGTCAAAGCCACTGTGAGGTCACCGATTTGAGAAGTTGACGCCCCCCGTCAGAAGATGGCCTGTGTCACCCACATGACCGGCTGTGCTGTACAGTGGTATGGGGAACACGCTTTGCGTTGTGGGATATAGAGCATTTTGAATGACACTGCTTGTTTCCTCACACGTAGGAAATTTGCTGCCGTTTGACGTGCCCTGTGCCACAGGCTGGTGTTGCTTTGCAGTGGGGTGGCTGTCAGCTCTCGGTCGGTTTTTAAATGGCCTCGGTCAGCCCTCATCAGTGGGTGTGTGTGCGTGATGGGGAACGGGAGGTCTGGTCACGCTGATGGTGGAGAAAGCGAGCACATCGCACGCTCTCAAAAAGCACCTGACAGTCCTCCGTCTGATTATGTGGCCACTTTGCCGGCATAAATATTTATGCCACTCCATTTTATTCAGTATGTTGGGTGCTTGGCATGATACCCCCGACGAGAGTGCAGTTATCTTTTTACTATTGCCTTGTGTTTGTGTGTGGAAATGGGGGTTTGAGTTGGTATTTAGGAAGCTTTCATTTTTTCTGCATGCTTTGGACCTTCAAGAATTTGCTCAGCTAATCAAATCAAAAGTTAATCAAGAGAAAATAAGGAACCCTACAGGTGACTCTCATCAGAAGAAAAAAACCAAGCTGAGATCAGCCCTCGGATGCTGGCAAACTCCTGGAATCCGAAGATATAAGTTCAGCAAATGGGATCCGTCCGTCTGGCCAGTGGAGCGATTCGAGGTGCATAGCAAGTGGGGAGGCTCGATCGCCATCAGTCAGCGGCAATTACCAACAAGGCCCGAGTCATTGGCAGACACCTATTTCCAGGAGAAAACCTCTCGATATTTCAAAGCCCGACCGATAGCTGGCCGTCGGGGCATAGTGCCGAGTCAGCAAGTCACAGAAAGTCCAGGGTGACGACCAAACAGGGAATCGGCTTTTAGCAGGCATGCTCCACGTGACCCCATAAACCAAATGTCAGTCACCTAGAACCCCTCATTTATTCATCTCCAGACCTCTTCTCCTGGTCATGCCCAAGGAAAAGTGACTCCCGCTCTAGGTCAATGTCCTTTACCATCAAGACAGGCCTGAAGTGCACCACCCATTGGTTGACTAGTTGTATTACACAATGTTCTTCAGCATCGTCTCTGGTCCGTGTTCCTGGCCTGGTCCTGGAGATCATCCCCAACCCACCATGGAGTAAATTTTGCTTACTGCTGGGATTCAGGTAAAAAAAAAAAGAGGTGACTTCAGAGGGCAGGTGAGTGAGTGTGAAATGATTGTATAAAGATGTGAAGGACATCACTGTGTACTTCTTGGGCACCAATCTCAGGGCCATTTTTAATCCAGGCCTGCCAATACCGCACAGTGGATCGGGGTCTGGGAGATGACGGATGGCTGAATTCTCCGCTCATCACGATCCTGTGAGCGGTGTGTTGTGGACACTATCTGTCTCCATGCTTCTTCTTGTCAGTCTCATACTTAGTTTACACAATTATTCACATTGTGTCCCACTGTTATTCAGTTCTTCCCGGTGCCACATTCCGGATCTTTCTCTGTCTCTGTATAGAACCTATGAGTGTTTTCGCTGTTATTTTACTTTATTTTATATTTATTTCACTACAGTTATTTTAGTTTCTTAATTTTGCAGATCTGCCTTTTAGCTTGGTCGTTAGCTCGCTTTAATTTTTAATAGTTTTTAGTGTGCATGATATTTTTTTGCTCATTAATTTGAGATATCTCTACTTTAGCCTGTCTCCTTGTATTTATCTTTTACTGATACTTTCTCACTGCTAAGAATTAAACTTTTTCCACACGTACGATCTGCATTGCTAAGGAAAGCCGTAGTTCATGCATGTTCATTTGTGCAAAAATCACTGCAGGTTTGTCTGTCACCTGGGCAGGACTTCCCACAGTTCTCCATCTGAGGCATTCGGGTGGATGCTGACACTTAGGCCCCATTGCATCCAGCCTTGGTGAGGTTCTAACCCCAAGACCTCAGCCCACCTGTCACCTTGCGCGGTAAGCACACCCTGACGCAGCACTAAAACATTCAGTGTTTCCTGAAGGCAGTAAAATACTGAGCAGGCCATAAATTTAGCGTCTTGCTAATGGCAGATTTTTCCCTCCTTTTTTGATTATATGCTCCCTGTGTTCCCGTGACACCAGAGAGCCACCGGCATGACCTGCGAGTCAGCATCCTACCGGAGCTGCACAGGCGCATAAACGGAGGATAATGAGGGAATCGTGGGGCCTTCTGGCAAACGGGAAGATGACCTCTCTCTCTCCAATTCATTTAGCATTTATTTTACTTACTGGAAGACTCTTGAGGGGTCTGTCGTCAGCCGATTATTACCGGGGTGGTTTGATCAAGGTATTTAATGTCACTCAGCTTAAAACTGTTTTAGCACTCGAAAAGAAGCCCATTAATAAGTTATTTACTTTTGTAAGTGTGAATGTTATATACAATTTTTAAAAGATTGAACAGTATGCCATTGAGGTTTGGTGTAAGTCTGGCAAGCAGTGAAATGTGTTTACCTGTAAATGCTGCTTACGCAGCAATTCTGATTCTATTAGCATTCGTAGCACTCCGTGAATTCCAAAATGCCCTTCCTGACATTCCTAAAAGCATTTTTTTTTCAGTTTTTGTTGAGATTTGCTAGTTAAAAAACAGCTATGAACTCAAATTCTCTTCTCATATTGTATGAGAGTACCACCATTCCCACAGAAACTAAAACCAGGAAACACAAAATATATGGTTCTTATGCAAACGATTAATTATGAATCATTCTACAAATGAAATCTAGAATTGTTATGCATTGATGACGTCCTTGTGTCAGTGACTGCCAGCCTGGAGTGACCTGATGAACTAACGGCACTGGGTTCCTGAGAAACGATCCTAATAATGGTGGCGGCCAAACAGTTTTCATACTTCAGCAACATTGATGCCATCCTAGGTGACCACATGCAAGTGACATAAATAACAGAATAATGACGCTGGTTGCTGGTGACTTTTGAACTGACAGCATCCCTCTAGTCTAGCCTCAAAAAAAAAAAAATCTCTCCACCATCCAACCTGAACTGATACAGAGATGGTACCTCCCTCCATCTTAGCGACATCGCCATATTCAGGGCGGGAGACCAGAAGAATTGTATCGACCTGTTTTTTTCCTCTTCCTTTCCGCTCTCCCGGCATTCCGGAGTGTTGTTTGTAGTTAGGGAGAAAGGGTCGACACGATGGAATAGAATCTACCTCTTCAGAAAGCCCTGGGTTATCAGACTCATTAATCTACATGTCAGGAGGCCGAGGATGAATAATTGTGTATGGAATTCATCTGCCCATATGATGGTTACTCCTCAGCTCCCTCTCGGGCCGGCCTCCATTGTGCCGGGCTGTAATTATTATATGCTTTGTCTTCCCTGTTTTCAGTCTTTTGGGGTAAGGTGCAGAAATATGCGTCTCAGCATTCAGGAGGATGCTCTCTACACCGTATCTGCCCTGTCATTGGCAGAAAAAGGAAAAGACTTCACCCCATCTGAAAAAAAGGATCCCTTTTCCTTCATCTTCCTATTGATATTATCGTTCTGACTCAGATGTCTAGCACTCATGATAATTAGACTATTATTATAAACTGAGATGGAAATGAATGACAAGTTTAATGATGATGTCATCCTCAAGGTCCAAGCTTTGCTGATTTTCCAGCCTTAGTAATTATTAAACTAAAACAACTGAAAACAAGGTCTGGATTTGGAATCGAGGGACAGATTTGAATAGGGGAGCCTGAGAGGGTGATACGGTGGGTAATCATTGACCTGCACCTCCTGGGTTTGGAAGTTTGAATCCCATCTCCTCTGTATGTGTGTGGAGTTTGGGTATTTTCCCCTTGTGGGTTTCCATCAGGTACTCTTGTTTCCTCCCACGGTCCAAAGACATGCTGTTAGGTTAATTGGTGTCTCTAAATTGCCTGTAGTGTATGACTGTGTGTGCCCTGTGATGGACTGGCATCCTGTGGCGGGTAGACCGCAGCTCACTGCTGCCTGTGATAGGCTCCACCCCCCACGACCCTGACAAATAGAAGGTGGATGTGGATTAATCTTCAGCAGTAGGCATGAACAGACATAGACACCCTGCTGAATAGAATGCAGAGTTTAGAAAAAAAATAGAAATTTTAAAACCAAAATGTTTTTTCCCCTAAGGCATCATTGTCCCCCTTTGATCCTGTTGCATTGTTACGACACATTCAGTGTTTAAACAGATGAAAAGGGATGAACAGGAGAACACGGGGCTGTTGACAATGCGAGCAAAAAAGCTAAACATAACAAGCAGCGACTCTGGCATGCCGACGAAGAGCGGATCAACTACCACTCCCTCCTCTGCCTCAGATGTGCGCAGAACAAAGATCCTCAACACTCCTATTTTATCGTCTTCTGAGAGAGACCGTTTGTCTCGCAACCGTGAAAACAACTAATGTTCAGCCATTTGTACGTGGAATAAGAGCTGTCACAGGCGGAACCACTCGCAAATCACGCCGTTAGCTACGCAAAGTCTGCCAGTTGCTGTTGACTCTGTCGATTATATAACACGTCGCAGGTAATTGTAAAAAGAATCTAGATCTCTACACTTCAGTCTTTGACATTGACAGGAAAGTATAATAGCTGTCTGCTTTCAAGTGGCCAGCCGCGTTCTCTTTATCAGGATTTTTAGAATCATAATTCAGTTTAGAAAGATGATTTTTGATGGGGAAAAAATACTGTTCCTCTAGTTCTTTTTGTGGGAGTTTGACATTCAAAATACTTTGTTTATCTGAAGTCCAGGTCTTCCTCTTTGTGGTAGGTTTCCCAGGTTGCTGCTGTCTTAGGGTCAAGGGGTTGGTTGACGATTTGGGCCCCATCATCCTGAGATTTATAGAGAGTTCCAGGTGACTTGTAACTGACTTACAAATCGTCAAATCGTGGCCGAGAGTAAAAGTCACTTCACTGGGAATACTGGGAAGAGTTTTGTTTGTGTTGGAGGTAAGTCATGCACATGACTTGTAGCTCCAGGCGTTTGGGTTTGAGAAGTGAGTGGTTAGGGTGCCTCATTGCTAGAATCCACATGAAGATGGAAGTCACCCCCCACCCGCAACGCACTCCACCCTACCTAAGTAATATGTATGATACCGATTATGGGAGCTGATGTAGAATTTAAATCAAACCCAACCCGTCCCAAATTTTTAGAGCCCCAGATGGCAGGATATGGAGTTAATGGGTCGTAAAGGATTTTCTGGTGGGGTTTGATATCTGTTGAAGTTTTATTTTGTATCTAAATCCATCAGCCTACCTCAGAACTGAGCATATCTGTAGCAGGAATCTCTTCTAGGCAGAAAACTTTTATTTAATGAATATCCTTATTACAGAATTATAGACAGATTTTGGAAGTGACACATGGTTTAAAAGAACCAGCTTGAAAGTATGTTGGTTTTGTAAGTGTTGCTTATGGCTGATGCAGAAGACAGAATATAGTGTTTTGGGGGCAGTGCAGGAATGATGCAACTTAGAGGCCGGTCCCATAAGAGTCCCCCAACCACAAAGCTTTCCTTCCAATGTAAGCAATTTTTTTTCTGGCATATTACAGAAGTCAACAAATTGAGTGGGTTTGGGAGGCCTGCTAGCCAAAGAAGCAGCCTGGGGCTGCACCGGCCATCCATGCACGAATGCTGTGTCACTTTCCTGAAGACCCATCATACAATGTTTATTATTAGGGTATACCCAGTATTATTAGGGTGTATTATTAGGGTATACCCAGTCGCACTAGGGTATATTATTAGGGTATACCCAGTATTATTAAGGTGTATTATTAGGGAATACCCAGTATTATTAGGGTATATTATTAGGGAATACCCAGTATTATGAAGGTGTATTATTAGGGTATACCCAGTCGTACTAGGGTATATTATTAGGGTGTATTATTAGGGTATACCCAGTATTATTAGGGTGTATTATTAGGTCAGGTCAGGTTGGGGAGCATGCACTGATGCAGTGTGTTGCTGCACCCACCACATTGTGAAACACCTTGAGATCCTGGCTGGCGACCCCCCCAGGCAGACACACGGTTCTGTCCCACCCTCCGGAAATGGCCATCCATCTGCCACAACCAGGTGTTGCGTGGGCGTCCCCTTGGCCTGGTCCAGCCGCTTGGGTCCCCAGCAATGCGAGTCAGATCATACTCAGGCAATCGCGCCACATGGCCGCAGTGCCATAACTGACGCTCCCTCACAATGCAGGTAATGTGCGTTATTTTGGAACGCTGAGCAACCGCTCGTTCCACACAAAGTCAAACCAGCTATATCCAAGGATTCTCCGAAGAGACAGAGTAGAACCCTTAGACCTTTCAAAAAAAAATGAGTTGTTACGGAAGATCGTGACTAGCTAGTTAGCAGAACATGCTGCTTCACCATCACCCAAATAAGGAATGTGTTCATCTAAAATCTACTGTGATGACTATTTGTGGCTAAATGGGGGGCCCCAGACCTCAGGGGCCGCACACAAACTCGTGGTCTGAGTGGTGATGAACATCTCCATTGGGAGTACACGTACTATCCCCAGATACACTGCTCAACCCCCAGTTTTGATGTTCCTGTGAAGAAGCGGGATGCTGACCACTGAAGCTGTGTGTGTGTGTGTGGGGGGGGGGGGGGGGTATGAGTAATGATGGCGCCATATCGACAAACATGTTCTGACGCTGTAATCCAACTGAGGTCACATCGACTGTCTCCCAGCTGGCCCCAGACGGACAGACTATCACATATGTCCATGACAGGTGAACCCATATGTACACACACACACATACACTGCACAAATGTGCAGAAATACACGTGTACACACAGTAATCAGCCCCCAGTCTGCGTTTACATCTTAATTCTATCGATCGCAAGCGTCGGCATCCAGTTTATGCAGAGGTATCATCAAAGGGTAAGATTACCGGTGTGGAAACGCGGCCGTATCCGATGGGCTCTCCCTTCACGGGGTAAGTGAGGTGTTCCACAGATGTGGCCTCGTGGCTTCACCGCCGTCAGTGCCGCGCCGCTAGTGGGTAATGACAGCGTGCCTCCAGAGAGCCCCGGCGGATCTGAAGTCGCCGGAATTGAGCTTGACTGCATTAAAGGGGAATTACATGACACCGTCTTTAGATGAGCGCTTTATCTGCCGACTGTGGCTGTGCTGGTAGTCAGGTCGCTTTTACATCTTTTTACCTTCAAGGGCCAGGGGAGGTCACGCTGGTGTCAGCTGATATGTCTCTCTGTGCATAAAACGAGTGAGCGGGGAGAAAAAAAGGGACTCGGCAGAGGATTAATGGGGGGGGGGGGGGCAGAGGGATTACCGGCGTGACAGGTTACGGCGTGTCACATGACTGACAGATGGGGGAAGAAGTGAGGAGGGGCCCGATGTTGTGGATGTATCACAGCATCCGATATTTATACTGCTGGCAGAGAAACGTGTATCAGACTCTTGAAGGAAGTCTGGGTCAAGCAGACTGGGGGTCCTGTTGGGAGTCACGTGCACCCGACAACATATGGTCAAATGAGGTTTTTTGCGGCCAGTGGATAGTGTAGTTCTGGGCCTCCTCCTGAAACAGGGCTCCAGCTTCATATTCAACTTTTACATGGATCCAGGGGCATTTGAAGGGGTGGAGCCACAGGGGCACTGGCCGATTGGCCCTCAGAGTGGTTCCTCCCCTGTAACTCACCAGTTCAAAACATTTCATTGGATAATGATAAGATTACTCCCTTCATATGAAATTTAACCCATATTATGTACCTCTAACTTAAAAAATCCTAGAATCATCTAGGTATGGGTAAGAGCATGGAATGGATTGAAGAAACTTATCTACCATATTTACAGTGAGTGCTTTGTAGGAGAACTGATTGAATAAGGTAATTAAGCAAATAATTTTCCGTCTGCCCCATGACAATTGGCATAAACCATTATCTCTTATAACTAGTAGTAGACAGTCATTAAAATGTTATACAGAATAGGCACAGGCATAAGGATGGGCAGCCTTGTGGTCACAGTAGGACGTTATCTTTGTTCCTGCCAAGTCATTACACTTTGGGCAGAAAGTCCCTGATGCAGCACACAGCAGAGGCTCTGAGTTTGGGCCAAAATCCGGCACCCGGCTTGGACAGTGAACCCGGAGGCCGGATCTTTGAGCTGCAGGTGCAGGTTAGTACACAACTACCAGGATTTGGGAAGAATTCTGGAAAATATATCCTGCAGCTGAAAAATGCAGGCTAGAGGCGGAGTCAAGAACCGTGCAGTGAGACGAAGTGTGTAGACACAAGTACCAGTGCTTATGGATGGAGGATAACTGCTGACAATAGTGAGCACTGAGTTTCGTTTGCTAAGCTGCCAATGAAGCCCACAGGACATTTAACTGGAACACTTCCGGGTTTGGCCAAGCATGGATGACTGTGAGTATACTGTGATTGCTCCCCCTGCTGGTCTGGAGGGGCAGTCACACCAGACATATGCTTAAACAGATTGTTGTTTAGCCCATGCAAACTGAAAAAACAGTCATATAGGCTCAGTGAGAAACCTCACAGCTCCCAGGGGTAACAATCTTGCCCTGGAATTTGTACTTGTGCAGCTTTCTTTCAGCAATCGAAGATATGCAGCTGGCTGAACGGGAGTATCCAAGTTGTCAATAATGCCAATCTCGTATTTTGTTTGGTTATTTACAGTTTAGGTCAGGGCATTTGAATTACAAACCTGTGTGTGTGTGTGTGTGTGTGTGTGTGTGTGCGCATGTGCATGCACCCCTGTGTCCTTTGATGAACTGGATCCCAGTATAGTTTGCACTCCTGCTGAACCCTGCGCTCTTTGGATGCAACCCTATTCTGGATGACCTGTTGATAGATAGATAGGTTGACGTGCCACGTTAAAGACTTGGGTGGATACGGTAAACTGGGACAAATTTTTTGCTATTTTACTTTCTGTCACACTTTAATAATATTATTAAATATTAAAACATGAAAGTATCATTGGAAGCCGAATAAGTGAAGCTTAAGTCAATAGAACAGATAGGTGTAAAGTTACGGAGTATGAAATATATGAGTCACAGTTTGCCCTTTGTCCCAGCTAACCAATATTCACACAATGTAAATAAATAAATAGATTTTCTGTTGTTTTCCCAGCTTTTTACAGCTCTTGTGTTCTTTATGAGTTTAAGGTAATGAAGTGATCAGGAAAAATCCCAGCGTGCATCTCTCTGATCATCTTGATTTGTTCTAGTTTGTCTAGGGTCAATTTCAGCAGCTTTTAGCCATCGGACATTTTTGCTTGGCGTTGGCGCTAAGCCAGGTGAGTTGAGCCCATGGCTGTGATGTATCGATTAGCCCGACGCCTGAAGCGATAAAACGGTTCCCAAAAACTAATTGGTAGTGGTATTCCCGAAATCCTAGAGTTTTTAGTGTATTTTGCTCTGATTTGTTACAGAAATGAATATTAATGTAAAAGGAACCTCAAGAAGTCACGAGATTTTTTCTTCATTTTATATATATATATATATATATATATA
>JAODJX010000007.1:19427533-19441137 GCA_026776945.1 Isichthys henryi | reverse complement strand
CCCCCCCCCCCCCCCCCCCCCCCCCCCCCCCCACAGGAATCAGCTGCATTGCCTTCCTGGGAATGAGAAATTCCGGGAGGAAAATTCCTTTCCTTAAATGTAAATTGTGTCCCATCCTCGGTGATTCGCCTCCAAGCGGCTCACACTTGCGATAAACTCAAGTGACAAACTCCAATTCATATTCTCTGCCCTGTTTTTTTTCCCAGAGGACAATTGGCTTCGGGGGGAATGGCGGAGATGCAGGAGTGGGTCTGACGCTGCCTCCGATGCCGCCGACGGCGCTCTCTGACGGGTGAACGGAGATGCTTATTTGCAGCAAACAGCCAAGATACACCCAAGCAAATTTAAATCCACCTTCCACGCAAGCGATGATTCCGAAACCTCCGGGCTCATTATCAACTGGATAACCACGCGATCCACATCCAAAACGAGACGTGGGTCGTGCCATTTCAGAGGTAAGCCTCGACTGCTCCGGAGGCCCTGGAATCTTCTGCAAAGAAATGGGTCCTTCTAGCTTAGCCCCTCGTTCCAGGAAGGCCATGTCTGTGTGCGCATTATATATCTGTGTATAGATTTCCGTGGTGCAGCGTGTGTTTACAGGCGCACATGTGCTGTGCCTCGCACACTGTTTATGGGTCACAGCTGGGTCTGAGCAAATGCTGTTGGATGGAGGTCAGCGATGGATGTGAAGCTGCGTTCTCATTGGCAACACCGTGAGGGCGCCCTACTCCATAGCCTGACACCGTGGCATTATTTAGAATCTCATTTGATTCCATGCAAATAATAGATTCGGATGAAGGAAATCAAAAATTAATGTATAACTTCAGACCCTTAATTAATTATTAAGAATGATTAATTCTTAATAAGCGCCATCAAAAATCACCACCTACCAGTTAGTCTCGTGGAACTACTTCACCAAAAGCACCCCTGAAATTGAGAGCTGTCACTCCTTTAGTAAATGTTTGAATTAAACGAGAATGAGGGAAAAAATTATATTACTCTCCCAGTTTGAATTTGCTATAGTTTTTCCCCCTTGCAAATCATCACATTAGTATGACCTCACATTTCCCTTTGATATTCGTTTAAAAGTACCCATCATGTAACATAAATGTTTCCAAGTCCTCAAATTTTCGGTGAAAGCTGGCCTTTCGCCAGCTGGTATTGTGTTAATTTCATCTATTGACACTGTCATTTTTAGTTGATGAACACGAGGATGCATCTTAAGCACCGGTGATGTTGACACACTGAGGCACATTATCCTCTTCATCAGACATCTGAGGTGCACTTAACAACACAACTGTGTTAGCAGGCGAAACGTCACGTGCGTCAGGAGGCACGTACCATCAACGGGGAAATGGATCCGTCGGGAAAATCTTACGTGGGAATGTGATTCGTCATAAAGATTACCATTGTGGCTTAAAGATAAAGATCTTGAACTTTGTTTGACAGATATTATATAAATATAGAATTTTAACAATATTCACTGACAAACCAACACAGCTTGATCAACCCCATAACTACTAACAAACAGCATGTCAAAAATGTAAGGATTAAAAACTATATTATTGCTATAATTATATTAATAATTTACCCCAGCAGGGGGACCAGTGTACAAAGGAACAAAGACTAGAGGTATTAATGAATGGAGAAAACAAGACACATAATTCTATTATTATTTATTTCCGTGTGTGTATAATCATATGAATATTAGAACTCAAGTATTTCTATTGTAA
The DNA here is from genome assembly GCA_026776945.1 of Isichthys henryi. Classification (NCBI taxonomy): domain Eukaryota; kingdom Metazoa; phylum Chordata; class Actinopteri; order Osteoglossiformes; family Mormyridae; genus Isichthys; species Isichthys henryi. The sequence continues at coordinate 19,439,404 of JAODJX010000007.1, read as the reverse complement.
AACAAGTTCATTAGAGAAAATTTTAAATGACAAGTGTTAAAGGTGACCAATGCATTGCATACGATTATGATAACATTATTATTAACTACAGGCTAATAAACGTTACCGTCTGGTACAAGCGTTTCTTAGTGACCACATCAGCACAGACTTAGATTTCTTTCACCTGCATTTATAACGTTACTTCTGCCCGCAGACAAGATAATTCGCCATTAGTGTTTTTGTCCTCTTCAAACGCTTGGGATAAAAGCGTCGTCCGCGTCTCCGTGACCGTGTCGAGGAGAGACGGGTCCCTCGGTCACCTGATCTTAGCACTTTGCTTCTTAATGCGCCCCCCCCCCTTTCGTACCGCGCCGTCACACCGGCACGGCTGGCATTTCCATCCCAGGCGCTAGAACGAGTGTGGAACCTTAATACAACGGTACCTTAAATGTTACTGATAGGACACACGCGCACACACACGCATTTCAGCATGAAGATACTCTGCAGTCTCAGATGTGCCATCAGTTCCCACGGAGAAAGGGAGAGAGAGGGGAAAACGAAAGAATTAGAACATAATTTTTATAACAGGGTTCAATAACTCGCTTGTTCATACAGCGCAGTAATTAGCAACTTGTGCTTATATTAATTAGCAGTGAGCACCCTGATTATATATAAATTTGTATAAATTATATATAATATAAATACAGCTATCTATCTATGTTGTCATGCCGGCGTGAACAGGATTTGCATAGGTTAATTTAAGAGTCTCCTTCCTTTTGACCTCCAATAAAAACGATATACTACACGTGTACCATGTTTAGCCGTTCATTAAATATTTTATGCAAATTATATTTGTTTATAAACAAATTAACAGAGATTATCAAAACAGGTGCAGTAGTACGAGCGCCTCCTAAATGATGTGGTACAGAGAGAATTAATTAGAGCTCCGGTGGTAATTAGGTGCAATAATTTGTGTGATTAGGGGGTTGGGTAAGAAGTAAGACACACAGGCGCGCGCCCGTGCGCGCACACACGCCGGTGATGAAATGCAGCGGCGCGTGTTCGCTCCGTCTTTGTCTCCCTTTGCATGCCTGAGAGTCCTCCGAGCTCCTCTCCACGCAGTTTGCGGCGCATCAGGCATAGAGCTGACACAGCTAGAGCTAATTACGAAATGAGGAAGGGAGGGGCCGCGGCGGTAGCGGATCTCCGTTGATTTTTTTTTCCTGTACCCGGTCCATTGTTTAAAGTCCAAAGCCTCTTTCCCCCAAAGCAAACGGGAAGCTCATATATGCAATTCTTATAAATTTGCAGGAAGCTAGATGATCATGTCGCATGTGTTTTTTAAGAGGATGAAAGTGCATGATTAATTTTTGCAGAGATCATATGTTTACTTTTCTGCCTGTTTGTTGAAAACTTTGAAGCAATAGTTCCGGACAGTACGGGTGGCCTCATGCGAGTCACTCTTTTCTGCAACTTTTGTTGAGCGACTTAAAACAAGTCCTGAGAACCAGAAATGAACCGTCTTGTTTTAAAATGAACTTCCTTTCAACCGCACCCCTACAGTTTGGCTTGTGCTACCCTCCAAATTTTACAGATTTTGGCAGATAAACAGCTTCATACCAACACCGAAGCCAAGCTGAAGACTGTGGGTTGCCGAGTGATCGCTACACCACTTATTCATTATAACCGATGAAGGCACAATAGACTGTTCTGCTTGGCAATACTTCTTATCTCCCTTTTCAAAATGTACGTCACTTTGGATAAACATCTCCTGATGTTTTTGATGTGGCTAAAAAGGTTGCCGATTAACGTCTCAGGAGGGGCTTTTTATTCTTCTCCTGGGGAAGGTAATTACCCAGAATTCCACCAGTTAAATGTGCTGCTGCATTAACTAGAAAAAAAATCTAAACAGTATGAAAAATTAAATTACATGATCAAAGTAAAAAAAATGCAGTATGCTGCATGTACTCTCAAATGAGGAATTCTATAATTGCTTTCATAGATGGAAGAGTGGAAAGAAAGGTTGTATTTCAGCATAGCAGGGCATGTCTTTCCCGCGGCAGCCGGTCAGGCTCTGCATCGAACAGACCTCAGATTTTATGAGCTGTGAGATTTTTATCTGCAATTCCTCCCCTTTGAATCTCCTCCCCTTAGTCCGGCCGCTGCGAAGGGCCCATGATCGAAACCACACATCCGCCGGCACTTTCCCAGAGATGGACGGCATGTCATCTTCATTTGCGGCAATCTGGATCTTACGTGCCACTCGATATCTTACGCAATTGACTCATCCCTCCAGGCCCGCCTTCCCTGCCTTTTCACATATCACATGGCTCTGATGCCGGAGACACTAATGTGGATTAGGACGCTCTGCCTGTGATCAGAAGGTTGCCGTTTCAAATCCCAGGTTTGGCAAACAGATTTCACTGTTGGGCCCCTGAAGGAGGCCCTTAATCCCCAAATTACGCCATGGACTGTTTGCCCGTGCCTTTTCAAAACGTAAATCGCTTTGGATAAAAGTATTTGCTCAACAAATGAAATGTAAAAGTAATTTTCTCATCAGAAATTGCAACAACAAACAGACACACAGAGGGATCTCATACAGATATCTGTGCTCAGAATTTTAGCGGTTACTGCTATGATCTATTTTTTGTGCTGAGGTCGTGGGGTCCGACCAGTCTTTTAGCAAGGTGAGGGGAAAGTCAGAGGAACGCAGTGGGCCTGCAAAACCGCAAAGGTCCACTTAAAGCCCCCCTCTGGCCTTTCTCACTGAGGCCCCTGGGGGCCCCTATGGCGGCACACCTCCCATCCATCTGTCAGCGCGGTCGCCCCGTATTTGTAGGACACGCATTTCAGGCCAAGCAAAAAACGAATGAATAAAGAATGCTTCAGACAGAGGACAATGTCTCTGATGGAAATACTACTTAACTGGTCTATAACTGCATGCGAATGCATGTGTAGAGTAGGCAAAACCTACAGAGAACCAAACTGACTGAAAAACGCTGAAAATAAACACTGAGTGGTGTACGTGATAAGGAGACATGTACCATCCACATGAAATGATTATGTGCTTGCAATCCACAATTTCAGTTTTATTTTTTTTCAGAAATGAAAAAGAATAAGAAGAAATCATGTCTCGTTCATATTCCCTGTGGATGAGTTAGGGCGAGAGAAGCCATGTTACATATGTACACTGTGAAGATCGTATTGGATTCCTACAGACGAATTGGCTTTGCATAGCTGTTAGGAGCTATGCAACATAAATGATTACCAAATATAATTCCAGCTATTAGTCTGAACGTCCAGTGCCACTGTTTGAGGTGGAAATTAATATTTTGAGAAAAATGAGTGAAAGGGAATGATTAGGAATTATTTTCCTGTCACAAAATCAGAGTACGAGGCCTTTATACATGAAGATGTGTGGAAATGGCAGAGTTCTGTATGTATAACTCAGGGTGAGGATTTGGGGAGAAAGGAATTAATGGTAAAAATGAAGAACTGAAATGAAAGAGGGGGGATTATAGGTAATACTTTCCCCTTCAGCTCCCTTGCCTTGGCTGGGCTGCAGTTTTAGCTAAATGCACAGCATAAATGAAAGCAGCTCTGTATCACAGCACAGCGAGCCTGTAGGGCACCCCCTTTGGGGGCTCTCTTTTTATAGGCATGGGGGCTGCTGGTCTCTCATAAGGACCGTGTGTGTGTGTGTGTGTGGTGGGGAGGCATGTGCTGTACAAGAGGCGGTAAACAACTGCCTTGCCCTGCGCAAAGAGTCGTGCCACATGCAAATGGAATGCAAGGCTGATGGAGAGCATGGTTACTGAGATGGGGAGGTGATGCAATATCATATATGCTGTGATGTGCAATAACAGGCAGCCTTGTGCCCTATGCAGACCCCCTACACGACACATGGATGGATGATGGGTGAATGGATGATGAATAAATGAATGGATGATGAACGGATGATGATGGACGATGATGGTGGATGAATGAATGTGATGGATGAATAGATGGATGGATGATGAATGAGTGCTATGGATGAATAGATGGATGGATGATGAATGGATGATGATAGATGAATGGATGGTGGATGATAAATGAATGATGATGAATGGATGGATGATGAACTGATGATGATGGATGGATGGATGATGAACTGATGATGATGGATGGATGGATGGATTATAAACAGATGATGATGGATGATGATAGATGAATGAGAAGATGACTATGCACAATAACATAACACTAAGAATGATGACTCTGTGGTTCACAGGAGATGTCATATGACACAAGATATGTCCACCCAAATCAAGAAGATCTTCCTTATGGCAGCGATGACGCTTAATTTAATTATTCCTTTGGATATGTGGAAAAGCTCTTCTTCGATTAGCATTTTTAAAAATCACTCTTGTCAATGAGACTCCCGTTGGCCATGTGATGACACTGTTTAGCCAATCAGGGAGTGCAGTTTCAGAATTGGCACATGTATGAAAATCCGTGCCGGGCTTTGGCTCGGCACACTGGTGTAAAACGACAGGAAACCAGAATGGAATGTAAATACCACGGTACAGGTGTTCTGGCGAGGTGACTGTTTATTGACAGGAAGACACACAACAGACTATGCCACTAAAATTAGACACTGCCAGCTTGTATACATTATACTAGCTATTGGTATGATAAAAACAAGAAAAATCCCTCTGTGATATCAAAATGCTTTTTTTCTGGAAAACCATGGCTATTTAGATGCATCTGGATTAATGGATTATGGAAAAACAAGCTTAATATACGGAATTCTCCATCATTACCTGCCTTTCCGGGGTTCCTTTTTAATCGGAGCGGAGAAAAGTCCATTGTCAGTCGTTAAGGTCGTGGTTAATTGAATGTGCACCTGGGGACACAGAGGGGAGGGCGAGGGCTGTCAACGCTGTTAAGGAAACCAGACCGCCAATAATCCCTAAAGTTACAGTCGACAATAGAGAAACATTTATTTGGAGAACAAAATATGTCTCTCTTCAGCATGGAGGGAGGTTTGTCTGTGGGGGAGGGGTCTCTCTGAAACATTTTCCCCGTTATCCTGTCACCCCCCCTGGGTCTCAGGCCTCGGAGTGACATCTTTATTTCATCTGTGGCCAGGCGCCGGTAACGAGCTGATTAAACCCCACCGTTTACCGTCATAATTGGGGAGAACTTTTGCCTCTTACGTGTTTTGTTTCACGGCTGATTAATGGCACCGCCGAGGAGGGAGGCCGTTGTGTGGGACATTATCCTTTAGCGTGTCAGTTCTGTCTGCTGGGTGGTTGGGGGCTAACGACAAAAAAAGCCCCTTTCTGGCATTAAAAGGGGATCGTGTGAGGATGGACACTAATGGCGGCCTCTTGTTTGCCGTCTGTCTCCGCGGCTGCTTCTGCACAGCGACCCCATGCACGGTGCTGACTCCCTGACTCTGTGACTCCTGCTCCACTGAAAGCCTTGATTTCCCCTGATTATATTGAAGCCTGTCAGCTCTCTGCACCGCTCTCCTCCTCTGCTCTCCTGCTAATAAACGCCAAACGCTCCAGTCAATAATATTTTACTTGTCTTCCCTGGTGCGCCTCTCCCCACCCGCCACCCAACTTGAGCCTTTTTGCTCGGTTCTGTTGGGTTTCCAGAGAGAGTATCGCTGCTGGGAAAGTTCAGCCAAATGTTATCAACCATGGAGATGGGCTCTGGGAGGGGGGCTTCTAAGCCAGCCCCCAACCTCCCTCCACCCCCGAGGACCACGACCAATATTAGCTGCAAGACACTGATAACGTCAACATCTGTCAAAGGGCTTGGGCGGTTGCCCCATAAACTGAAACACCTGTATTCCCTCTTGCTTTTGATCGTTATCTGTGGCCCCACCCCCGCCATCACTCACGTGGCTCTGATTGGTCTGTCACAGGGGGCCGGGGCCAGGTGGACGATGTATAAACCGAGAGATTCTCTTGCAAAAACCTGGCAGGGTTTGAAAAGCACCTTGATAGCCCCTCGTGTCAACGAAACCCTGGGGCGGCCTTCTTAATAACCAGCTGCCTTCTCTTACAAGAAGCTCGTCTGGCCCGATTCATCTGACGGTCCGTCACTATTGCCAACACATTGACTTTGGCACGGAGGGACACCTGTGTCATGTCAGTCCACTGGCTAACAACCGCTAGCTCCTTTCAGTGCGCAGTGTCATTAAGACAGTGGTAATCCACAGAATGTCTTGGATTTTGTTACCACGGAGATACAGATTCTTCTTCATAGAGGAAATGCAGTGAAAATTTAAATAATACAGAACATGTTAATCCAATCATCCATCTTGTATAACCTCTTATTCAATGCAAGGTTGTGCTAAGAATACAATTAACAGTCATCTGAAAACATCACATTACATTATTTGTGTTCAGAGACACAGCAGTCCACATCAATATCTTACTGACCCAAGCATTGGCGATCAGTAAAAAAAAAACAACGTTCAGATGTTATAGTGATCTCATTTCAGAAGGACCAGAGATACTAGGAGTGGAGATAAAGAGAGATATCTCCAAAAGCCTGCAGAGATCCATTTGTTTGATCTGACTCAGCCTTCCTATGTGATTTTCAAAGATGATTTCTCACCAGAAAAAAAATCACATCTCACTTCAGTTGTTTTTCTGTCCAAGTGGCTTCTAATCAACAAAATGTAACTGTTGCCAGACTGCTGGTAGTACTTCCATCTTCTAAATCTGAAACTAAAGCTGCAGATCCTAGCAGGGTGTAAAGGACAGGGTGGTGTAAAGAGTCTAATCTAATCTAGAGTAAAGTGTAATCTTCATTATGTTATAATGACATCCACTTCTGCTGTGCACTGTAGAGGGAAAACTGCATCGTGGGTACATTGAAGAAACACCAGTAAATGTAAAACTGCATGCTTATAGAAAAGCCTTTTGCCTTCCCCGCTATACAATTGTAATCTTTAACTGCCTTCCTGACTCTCTCTGTCTTTCAGTTTGTGAATGTTAGATCGAAGAGCCTCATTTAATTTTCTGGATTAACTGATGCAAAATGTCCCCGTAGAAATCAGAGTATTATAATCCCAAACATCACACTGTGCTTGTAGGCTTGACCTATCCCGAGTATTGATAAGAGGGGGAAATAAAGAGCTTCCCTATTGAAACAGAGAGCAGTCTCCAGTATCTTTAGGTAGGAGGGTCTGTCTCCAGCCAATCACTGCTAAGCATAAGGTTTGCTTTTCCTGATGTCCCTATGGGAGCAAAAGTCACAGGTGTTACTGCACAGTTCGTTGGCTTCCGCTAAGCAAGATGTCTGTCTAGCTGTCTGTTCTCTTATCCAAATATTTGGTATATATTCACACTCGTGTGGAGCAGAATGACTACTGCTGGGGACCAAACGCCATCGTCCGCGCTGGCTGGCTCTCCCCTCGTCATGTGACTCTGCACTCATATTCCTACAGCGCAATAACGTCCACAGGCCTATTCACGGACACAGACAGCGTAAGGATGCTGCCGCTAAAGGCTAATGTCTGATCCCGACTCACGTTAACCAGTGAATCTCTCTCCGACTGCGGGACACCTTGGGTATGGCATCTACAAAGACCAAACCACACAGCTTCAGTGTCGTTTGCTCCTTGGGGGTATTTTATTTGCATTTTTACCTGTTTATACGGATGGGTAGTTTAGCATTAGCGACACGGGATCACATGACTTCTTCTGGGGTCTCCCAGCAGAATCCTTAGAAACATCTGAAACTGACCGACATGCTACCTATACAAGTTACCTGGACATATATTCATATTAAACGTGAAGTAACATATTTTATTAACGTGCCTCAGAAAGGCACAGGTGCATATCACTTGACAAAATGTAGATGAACTAAAATCCTGGAATTCTTCGGCCACATTCCCATGTTTCATGTCCTTATGTTTCCTCATCCTGTTACACTGGAGAAAACGTGCTAAAATAATTATATAAAGTGCTGCCGGGTGGAGTAAAGTGTTCCTTTAAGGATCGCAGCAGCGTAAGCAGTTTATTCGGCGGCACACAGTTCATATTGTGTGCGGCAAGCCGTATATCTGTTAGTGATGACACAGAGTATGGCTTTAATGCAGCATCACGTGCAGCGGGGGTGCGAGGCAGATCCTTCTACACCACAGCAGACGTTTGTTTTTTCTTATTTTTACGTATTTTTTTTTTTTACGATGAATTCCAAAGCCAAGCCCGTCACATTGCGAGCATTTAGCATGTCGCCCCTCATTACATCCTCGCTGATTTCTGTCACCTCGTCGGGATGAGAGGGCATTTCTTTCAGGGGTGACTCGCACGCTCAGTCATGTGGCCATATTGATTACCTCCTGATTGCCCCCATCCAGGAGTCTCTCCATGCAGGGAACCTGTTGCTGACCGGGCGATCATTTTGAAAGAGCATTGGCCAACCGAGTTCCCAAATGATATTGATCATTAATTATTATTCTCTACTAGCTAATCCTGGGATTTCACCCTGGGTTCTGCAGTAGTGTAATACCCCACAGTATAAAAACCATAAGTCCAGCATATACTGCCAACAGTCCCCATCACTCCGCTCCTCATAAACTTCAGGATGATTCCATATCAGAGCAGGGATTGTTGGAAAGACGGCTGATTAATGGCATCTGCAGTAAGGGAGGTGGGTGGGTGGGTTGTCACTAGCTGGTCAATGCAGCCCTGCTTCTCCTGGGCCATGTGAAAAGCAGGCGAGAACGGTGCCTCCGTAGCCCGGGAATTCTGTGTTTGTGCACATTGATTTCTCAGCCCTTGTGAAGGCTATTTACCTACTCAACCAGCCCATTAAGGAAGGCTTTAATGCCACTGGGGTCCCCTAGGACCAATGATGCTTATAAGTAGGTTAGCACAAACCGGAGGAGGTCTTAATTTGATTTGGTCGGGATAGAGTCCCGCTCCACCTTCTCGCCGGCCGGCACAGGAAGGATCTGACCACATGTTGGATGTTCTCATCTCCAGGTGGGTCTCATTCACTCTGACTATCCTGCGTGTTTTTGTCTGTGTTGGGCCTAAAGACTTTTGATCCTTATTCCTCATTGCAGGGGCATCCTGACTAGTCTTGTGGAGCTTTCAGAATTAAAAAAATGTAGTTATAAATGAATAAATCATTGAATCATTTAAAAATATTCTGTCCTTGGTGGCTGGGGGGTAGAGTAAACACAGAGTGATCAGGAAGTCAAGAAGATTTGCTTTTGGGTCCTGTGAGACCATTAGGAGGCGCTCTTTCCTCTTCCTGATAATTCGGCTGCTCCAGGTGCTGCCGGAGGTGCCCTGAGACTGGGTGCTTGGATACTAAATAAAAAGGAGGCAGTGACAATCTAGCTAAGTAGGGCCCTGTGCTGGGCCACAGCACCCCCTTCAGGGTTGGGAGAGTAATTTCTCCATTTCTCCTCCTGCCTCCTCAGACGCCTTAAAAGTGACAAGTGGGAGATTTTTAATAGTTCATACATTTGAAATAAAATTATGGGCGCTGAGGTGATTTAACTGTATATCGTCATTCGGTCGAGCTCCTCAGTCTTTTTACGATCAGAAAGCCGCACATCCCTCTGCATTCATTTGTCTGCGGTCACGTTTTATTGGATTTTGATTTGTTTCTTGTTTGACCTCAACTGACCTGGTCGTGATAGCATCCTGGCAGTTATTAAAAACAGTCCGGCCAAGTAGAAAAGTAGCGTTGATTCCGTAGGGTCACACTTATTCTTAGCAGGACAAAGAACAGAAATGATCCCTCGACAATGAAGCCAACACTCTTCCAGCTGAGAAATGGCTGGGGATCTAAATAACCTTAGAGATCACAGCAGAGCTCGACATCCATTAGCTTAGCATTTAGCATCATCTGGAAAAGCCTATTCATACAACAGGACACCAACCACACTGAGGAGGGAAGCTGTTACTATACTCATGATGTGAGCACGTGACCTGGGTCAGTTTACTAAAGGAAATTTCTGGATGTTAATTTAAAGTCCAGCTTATAAACATCTGCTCAGCATTCTGCACTGATCAGCCCGGCGTCCTGCTGAACCCTCAGTGACAATCCCTATATTTCACTTGCTGCTGGGGCTAAAGGCCGACCGCACGATTCCGTGTCCCCGCAATGGCTCGTACTGGGCCTGTGACGCTCTGTCGCGATGGCTGGAATCTTCCGGACCGCAGTGCAGGATATAAAATGCCCAGGTTGTTTTAATCACTGCGTGGTCGTCCGCCCCGTAATTAGCTTGCTGCGGTTTTCCGCTGCAACTCATTTGTGTCAGCGAGGAAATAATTGTGTTGTAAAATATTGGCCCGTGACTGATCACCCGAGCTGCCGGGTGATTTGTGGGGGTCTGCCACACGTTACTAAATAATGCTGATGTATTTATTAATCTGAAGCGAAAATGAAAAGTGAAAAGGCAGACCTCGGAGAGCTGGCAGGGAGCGGGCCTTGGGGGGGTGGGCGACGGGGAGCGGATGTTGGTGGAGGGGGGTTAGAGAGACAGGGTGACTCGGGGACAAGAGAGACAAGGCGATGGGGAGTGGGCGAGAGAGACGGTGATGGGGAGAGGGTGACGGGGGTTAGAGAGGCAGAGTGACAGGGGGGTGAGAGACTGGGTGATGGGGAGCAGGCAAGAAGGACAGAGTGACACGGGGTGAGAATGACAGGGCAATGGGGAGTGGATGAGACAGACAGGGCGATGGGGAGTGGGTGAGAGAGAGGGTGATGGGGAGAAGGGGGAGAATGATGGGGGGTGACACAGACAGGGCAATGGAGAGAGGATGATGGGGGGGCAGGGCAATGGGGACTGGGAAACGGGGAGTGGGCGAGAGAGTCTGGGTGATGAGGAGCGGGTGATGTGGAGGGGGGGTGGTGAGACTGACAGGGTGATGGGGAATGGATGACAGATACATGGCAACGAGGAGTGGGGACAGTGAGGATAGAGGCACGAAAATGCCCCAGTGGAAGTGTGTTGTGTGTGAGGGGGGTGGGGCTGTTTGCGACGTGCTGCGAATAGCAGGCATATAGCAGAATATCACATCTATACCCGCCGTCACCTCCGTGATCCTAGTTGTGAAATTGAGGCTCTGGTTTGCACATTTACACGCATATATGTGTGTGTTTTTGTCTGTTTGCTGCTGCAGTGTTTCTCCATGTTTAAGATGCAGATAATATACTCTCAGCGTGTAGGTATTTGTGTGATTGTGGAGCCAAAGGCCTGATGTATGTTTCCATGTGTGTTATTCCTGAGGAATGCTAATGTGCCTAAGCGTCATTGTAATGGAGGTTAACGCTTTGGCACTTGTGCATGCGTGCGTGTGTGTGTGTGTGTGTGTGTGTGTGTACACATGTGCATCTCCGCTCACTGCCAGCTTTGTTTCAGCACCAGTGAGCCTGACTGAAAGGGGGCCTCCCCGAACCCCCCTGGGGGGGAAGCAGACACCTGCTCAGGGAGGAGATGTTCCACACGAGCTGGAGTCACACCTCACACCGCGATGCCTGTTGTTCGCATTATTTATTACACGCTTTAGCTGCTTAGCAGATGCTCTTATCCCGAGCGATTTACAACCCGGCCTGCGATGATGCGTTTTCCCTTCCTCCTATTACAGCTGGGGGTTTTAACCCAAATGCTCTGCTTGAAAAAGAATGCGAACCTATGACCTCCCGGTTGTGGGTCAGACTCCTGAACTGCTACCTGTCGCACACATATCGCACACTCCCTAGTCAGCCCTTGGTGTGGAACTGGCCCAATCGTCATTAGTGTCAAATGCATGATTATCAGAAGACTGCACGGGCTGATTCTAATTACACCGCTTGCCGTCGCCCCTGCTTGCCACCCTCGCCCCCACTCGCCGCCTGTCCCGGGTTTGACAGTGCACTGGGATG
>JAODJX010000007.1:19394743-19407008 GCA_026776945.1 Isichthys henryi | reverse complement strand
ACCCCCCCCCCCGCCCCCCCCTGCTCAGCTCTTCTTGTGGTGCATGTGCATCAGCTCACCGCCTGATACAGAGTCCTGCCCTTATGAGCATCATTGGCACGTTGACCTGGGATGTGCGGGAGGACATGCCCATTCCAGGTGCCCTGGAGGCCGGGTTACATGCGTCTCCGTGCGAGTGACCCTCTGCTGTGAAGGTGTGATAATTTAGCATTTACCTGGACATCATTATGCTGATTGCCAGTTCTGATTGATCTGGCTTGATAACTTGTGCAGTGATCATGAACGACCACTAGGAGGTATAATGTCCGAAGGGACAAAGGAACGTTTGTTCAAGGAAAACCAGACGTGCCTTTGCTGTTTTCATATAGATAAAATTCATATGAATTTGAATGGATGGATGGATGGATGGATGGATGGAGTTTGTAACTTATGTGAGGATCCATCAATTAGCCATATCCACTGACTGGAGAAGTTAGTAACATTGATTATCTCATTACAATGCCACCTGTCAAGGGTACTATTATATATTAGGCAGTCAGTTCATGAGTCGGTTCTTGAAGTTGATGTCTTGGAAGCAGGAAAAATAGTAAAGTGTAAAGATTTGCAAAACCTTTGATAAGGGCCACATTGTGATGGCTAGACGACTGGGTCAGAGCATCCTCAATGCAGCCCTTCTTTTGTTGTGTCCCCGGTAGGCAGTGGGCAGTACCTACCAAAAGTGGTCCATGGAAGGTCAACTGGTGAACCAGCAACAGGATCAAGGGCGCCCAAGGCTCAGTGATGCGCGTGGGGAGCAAAGACTAACCTGTATGCTTCAGTCTCCCTGGACAGCTGCTGTGGCACAAATTGCTTAATAAAGTTAATGCTGGTAATATCGGAAAGGTATCAGAACACACAATGCATTGTATCCTGCTGTGTCCGCTGTCCCCTGTCAAAAGTGCCTACAATGAGCATGTGAGCAACAGAACTGGGCCATGGAGCAACGGAAGAAGGTGGCCTGGTCCGATAAGTCATGTTTTCTGTGACATCATGTTGACTGTTTGTGTGATGAGATGGCACCAGGATGCACTGTGGGAAGAAGGCAAGCCGGTGGAGGCATTGTGATGATCTGGGCAATGTTCCGCTGGGAAACCCTGGGTCCTGGCATTCATGTGGATGTTACTTTGACACACACCACCTACCTAAACATTGCTGCAGACCAAATACACCCCTTCATGGCAATGGTATTCCCTGATGTCAGGGGTCTCTTTCAGCAGGATAATGCGCCCTGCCACACTGCAAAAAAATGTTCTGGAATGGTTTGAGGGACATGAAAATGAGTTCAAGGTGTTGACTTGGCCTCCAAATTCCCCAGATCTCAAGCTGATTGAGCATCTGTGGGATGTGCTGTACAAATAAGTCTGATCCACGGAGGTCCCACCCTCCACTTACAGGATCTGCTGCTAATGTGTTGATGCCAGATACCACAGGAGTCCATCAGAGGTCTTCTGGAGTCCATGTCTCGAAGGGTCAGACCTGCTTTGATGGCAGGAGGGGAACCTACACAATACTAGATGGGTGGCTTTTACTGTTATAGCTGATCAGTATATGTGTCTGTTAAAAAAAAAAAAAAAACAATAAATAAATTAGAATTTGCACCTTAATATTCTGTTGTTATATGTGCTGAGCGTAATGTCTACCTTGGTGTCTATGGCCATTTTCATGTTTCAAGTCATGGGGGGCACCAATATTGCTCCCATATTGATTAAACTCCCACCCTGGGCAAAAAGCAAATTATTTAAGATGGGCAGGGTGCAATGGCAAAGATTAAGGAGGGCTGCGAGAGGACGATGTCAGCTGGCTGATAGTCGGCGACTTGGACTTTCTTTTCTTTATTATTTTGTTATTCTTTTTAGCCCCCCCCCCCCCCCAAGGAGGAAGGGAGACTTTGAAAGTCACACAGGAACTTTCTTTTGGTGCCTGATCCGTCCCTTGGCTGCTCCCCGCTACTGCCGCCTGCCAGCGGCCATTTGTCTGAGGGCAAACCATCACCAACTGGTCACTACTGTAGAGATAGCCCCGCCCCTGCCCAGGTGGTCCAATCCCTGTCCAGTGAGCCCTGCCCTGCCACGTGACCCCACCCATCTTCAGAAAGCCCTGCCCCCCAGGTGGCTCGTCGTGTTTATAACAAGAGAAATGCCACAGGACCACTAGCTGACACTGTTGGGGGGGGGAGGGGGCAGAGTGCAAGTGGTGTCATTGAAGGACGGCTAAATGTGGACTTTTGAGTCCCCCTGCCCCCTCCAGCCCCCAAGTCGCCCCCACCTCACCCTCCTTGTGGTTCGTATGGATCAGGGGAGGACCACTGCATAGCTGTGGGAGGGGAGCTTCATTGGGAAGATTGATTGTTTTAATTGCCTAGGCTTTGCTTTAGTAGCATGTGGTAGAGGGTACCAGCCCCCCAACCAACACACCTATTTATGCAGTCTTAGGATTGTAGCCAACCAGTTTTTAGGGTGATCCTCCATGACCCCCCCTGCCCCCGCCCCAGCTTACAGAAACTATTTTATGAACAAAATAGGGCTCTTGGGGATGAAGGATTACAAATGGTGGGGGGCGGGGTGGGGGGGGGGAGTGACATCTGGATTCTATCTGGCCTACGGCTTTGTTTTTAAATCCATTGCATGTCCAGTGTACTAAAGGCGGACACCCCCGCACCCCACACTTACTTTGCATACAGTTAGGTCCCATCTGTGTTGCGCGGGGTCATCTTTTCCTATCATTCTTCTAAATGTAAATATGAACACGCTGGGCTCCTATCTCTTCAAAGTTGTTCTTTTTGGAGTCGTGCTTTGCTCCGTTAAGATCCTCAAAGATGAGAAAATGCACACTTGCTGATTAGGGTCTATTGATTAATGGTGCGAGTCTGTATCGGAGATGCCGCTTGGCAGATACCCTTATCGGTGTTCCGTGATTCGTCTCTGTGTGACTCTGAGAGGCTGGAAATTAGGCAGGTCCAGGCCTGCACTTCTCAGTGAGTGCTAGCTAGCTTGAGTCCCAGGAGCCAAGCTCATATTGTGCCCCTTAAATTTGCATCATTGAAATACACACCCATATATAAACCGGTCCGAACAGCCGGGTTTTATAAGACTTCCGTCTGAAGGCATCTGAATGCAGAAACTCACAGACATAACAAAGGCAATATTCTTCTCTAATTTTGATTTACTAAAGTCTTTCTCTGATACCACAGCAGAGTACATGGTTCGCTTGGGAGGTGGTGTCATATGGGGATTTTTACCAATACTATTTAAGGCACATATTGTTTGGCCTTTTGTTGACTAATAAGCGAAACACACACACACACACACACACTCAGACACACACACACACACACACACACACACTGATCAGAGGGCGCTGGAGAATTCACGTTCATGAGCGAAGCTCCAGAAAGTCACCATTGGCAGATTTTCTGCTGCCGCTGCTGCCGGGAGGGCGGGGGAGGGTGGGGGGCGCCTTCAAGGCCAGGGGCGGGAGCATGTGTTACTCGCTGTCGCCCCCATCAGTCATTCTGAGTAGGAGGGAGCGGCCCATTAATCCTGTGGCTGAATGGAGAGTCAGAGGCTAGAGTGACAGTAATGAAGTGGCCTACCTCCCATTCGTCTCCCTCAGGCCAAAGCTGACCTCAGGGGGAGGTGGGGGGGGGGCACAGCCGCTGAGTTCTGCCAGGGTCTGTGTGCTGGGGGTCCTCAGCCCTTTTGTTATAGAGGTAGGGCGCACCTGTGCTTTTTATGGCTGTGTTTCCCCCTCACTGTGGTGGTGGTGGTGCGGGGGTGCAAAGGTGATCAGTAGAGTGAGAGAGTGACAGAATGAGCACCTGAGTGAGACACTGGAGCACCTCCATTTCTGGAATTCTCAAGCTTTCTCACTTTCTGTTCCTTTTATTAATATACATAAAGTTTAAAGGATAAGAGGTTGGAAGATGGATGGATAAAGCATAAAGCAGAGGTGGATAGCTCAAATCCAATAAGTAAAAATCCTGACCAAAATTTTGTTTCAACCAACCAGTTGAGTACTCATGTGACTGTGACTCTTTATATTCAACTGGTAGTTGGTTGAAACAAAATTTGGCCTGGATTTGTAACCTATCTACCACTGGCTTAAAGTATGGTGTGATTACTTTTGAAGACCACAAATCACTTACAAATTAAGAGACGTTGCAAGTCAGAGTCCTGGGAACCGTGTGACGCCATCATGGATGATCATATGTTAAAATGTTAAAATATCAACACTGACTGCAAAATGGGGGTCTTATCAAACATAGCAGTCTGCTAATGAATCTGTAGCGAAGCAGCATCTTTTAACAGTGTAAGAGGCTCATTTAAAAAGGAATAGTCGTAGGCATCAGCAATGTCTGCTAATCGCTCACTATTCTGCATCTTCTTTCTGCATTTCAAATACGGGGGAAAAGTCCTTTAAGAATCAGAATTGTCACAATGTGAATAATTACATGTGTTTTATTCAGGAAATGACATTAAATTCCATAAAGACTTCCCAGGTTGTCACAGAGGATTTTACAGTGAGTTGGGGATAAAAATGCCCGCTGGGTGACATCTCCTCCCTTTGCTCTCTGTCAAACCCATCTTCTCAGGATCAAGGCGTGCAAAGAGGAGGAGTGCAGAAGCCACCCACGCTATAACTGAGGCCAAATTCACATCCTGTCCCCGCTGCCCACCACTTCTCTCTCCTTTGGTCTGTGATTTTCCTTCACAGTGTTCAGGCTATGAAGAGATGTCCTCGGCACTGCAGATAACACATGCACTCTGGTACGAGATACTCTTAAGGCGATGATACATGGGGAGACCGTTTGAGCAATCTCGCCTGGCGACGCTCAGCATCATTGCTCAGGCACTTTCCCATTGAGAATGGGCAGTGAATTTTTATCTGGATGATTTTCATCTCAGTGGGCAACCTTTTGAGATCTTCTAATCAGAATACTAGCAGGCGATCACGTGACCCGGTCCAACGTCCATATTTGTGGTTTTCGTCACCTTGGCAACAGATTTGCTCTTCTCTGATTGGTTTTTGCCAGCTGTATATTGCTTTGCTTGGGTGCCCTATGTCTCATCTGGTTGCCCGTTGCTGGCAACATTACTAGGCCACATTGCTCAAAGTTTCCCCATGTATCATCACATTTACTCTTACTGAGATATTTGACGTAATCTACTGTACTACTATATTTTCCCCAGAAAAACAGTCGCATCAGACCACTGGCCATTGGTTTGCTTTCCTTGATCCTGCTTCAAGAGTCATCTGGTTCAATAAACCAAAGGGATACAGTTATGAGGTCACAGAGAGTCAAAGGCTGTCTCCAACTTCAGTGGCTGCGTCCTTCCAAGGCATTTGAAGACCGAATTTGTCACAGTCTTGAAATGCGTCCTTCTTTTGTTGATTTTCGAAGGTTCCATCTGATGGATCCTTTGCAGCCTAACCTATCTCTAGATTCGTTATGCAGAGGTAAAGTGGGTATTGTCCTGGCTCTGCGATAGAAGCGGCGCTTTGTGACTCAATGGTAAGGGCGGGAACAGCTGGTGACGCAAATAGAAAATTATCCGTAGGCCAGACTGTCCCATTTGACAGCACTTTCTGTTTGACATTCAAAGAACGCGGCCTACAAAGGCTACACCTTCCTAGACCACGTCCTTCGGAGGATGCAACCCCTGAATTTGGACACAGCCAAAGAGAGTTAAAGTGACCTGAACGTTTAGCTGTTCCCCAGCTGCAAAACGAGTAATAATTTATCTCAGAATTTTCTGGTTTTCTCATGAAATCTTTCTCTACTCTATGTTGCTTTGTCCCAAAATGTCTTCACCAGAATAACAGGGCAGGAAAAAGATCTGATCAAAAAGAATGTTCTGGAATGTACTGGTAGAATCTGAGCATCTTCTCAGAGTACAATGTTCACCAGTTTGTTACGTACCATGCTATATTTCTCAGCTGCTTTGAGGACTCTGGAAGATTCCTGCATTTGGTTTCAGTCTTGCCTCCTCTCCCGATTTTGCTGGGTACCTGCTGGGACTATACTGCAGGAGGTCGATCCTGGAACGTTCCCCCATCCCGCCTGCTTTGAGATAAGACCAAGCCCTGCTATCTGGCTGGTCTGTGTGTTGATGTTCAGCTCTGATCAATTATATTTGGACCATAATCACCTCGATATATTCTACACTAATTACACCCTCCCTGTACCAACGGCTGGGCACATACCTGATAATGCTGCTTGGCTCTTTCCTGCAAGAGGAGCTAAAGTGTAACTTCCTGCTATAGCTTGTTAAATGCCCCCCCGCCCCTTGCTTGGTTCCCTAATGACAGCGTATGTCTCCATTAACCTGTCAGTCAGTCGGCAGGAAGACGGCCAATGTGCGTATGTGGGGGGTGGGTGTCTTGGTGAAAAAGAGACAGCCGGAAGTGGTGGGTAACCGCAACCCCTTCACGAGGGTTTGGGGGGGGGGGGGGGGGGGGGTGTGACATTTTTAGCTTCGTCGTCATCAGGACTTAATTAAACCGGAGCTGCTCCTGGGTTCACATCCACATGTGACCCACTTAACCGCAAACTACAAATGATGTCATCGCGTTTTATGGAGGCCTTGATCGAAATGATACTTTTAAGAGCAAAGCGGGGGGGCGGGGAGGGGAGCTCTGTATGAGTGTGGTTGGGGAGGGAGAGCAACGTGGTTTGCCCTCAATTTACCGGCACACCCGCTGAAGGACCTGCATACCGGGATTCTCATCACCGTCACACCGAAGCATATGGAGGGCCGTTTCGCCTGTCCATGCTGAAATGTGGCCGGGATTTACGGACCCCCCCTTACCATAACCCCCATTACATGATTACACATTTTGTACAAGCAGGGTTCACTTTCCTCTTCTTTGAATTCTAAAACCAAGGGTGTCAATTCATTTCTCTGGGTCCGAGCAACGGCAACGCTTACCGTAACGTCGGCCTGGCTTTCACCCTCACGAGCGTTCAGGTGAGGCAGTGGGGAGGGCGAAACCGTCGGGGGCCTCTGTTTTTTTATTCTGAGTGTAGCTCCCACAAGAATTTAATTAGAGCGCTGGACCGGCCAGACAGCGAGAGGAAGGGCGGTCAAGGATCGTTAATGGTGAGAGAGTTTCGGCACGCTGCGGTGTCGCGCGCATGCATTGTGGATGTGTTGCCAGGTAGCAGACCAATTAGCGCAGCTTGTGATTATTTACATTCAATGCTATATATCACGGCGGGCGCGTGGCCCATGTATCATCCGCACTGGTGTGATTTACCCCCCGTCCCACTAACGCCCGCACCATGGGACCGCAGCCGATTGCCTCAGAACCTCCTTGTCCCTGAGATGGTGAGTCAGGAGGGGTCACATGATGATGGGGAAGGGGGGTTTGCAAGGGCGCACTGTTATTTTTCGTTGGGTAAAAGCCCTATCCTTAATGCCCATGTGCCTCGGGGTTGCCGTAATCACACCCTGGTGCTCATTTGCTAATCGAGAATCACCCCCACTAAGTGGGAGTCGGACCCCTGTCCCTATACGGTCAGCAGTAATCCTCCCCCCAAACATTCCTCATCATCAAGCCAAGTCCTTCAGCCGTACAAGGGAATTCTTGTATCTCATGATTTTGGGGCATTTTCCTCATGGAAAAAGTGAAAGAAACAACATTCCTCGGCAGTTTTTATCACGTGACGTGCTCAGTGAGGATCAGACTGGGTCTGGGGTGGGGAGGGGGCACTGGTGTAGGGAGAAAGGGGGCCATCGGCTGCGCGTCAGCACAGAGCCATTTGTCAAAGCCGTATCTGATCTCAGAGGTATTGGATCAATCAGTCATTGTGTGTAAAACGGGGCTGGCCCTTTCACGAGCAGCTCTCAAATGAGACACCGTTAATATTCCATGAGGAAACCGTCCAACGGAGAGTGCAGGATTATGCAAAGTCTCATTAAAAATATGCAGTGATGCCATAATGTTTTTGGCGGGGAACAAGAGAAAATTCTATTCTTTCGCATTGAAACTTTCACCGTAAATGGTTTCTCTCCTAGAGCCGAAATTGCTTCCCGTCTGACAAAGCGTCTGCCTAGAAGTCATCTGTTACTCGATCCCTCTGTCCATCAGCGTTCTGCCGCTCTCTGGCATCAACAGATAATGTCTGTGCATGCGGGCGGCATTTTGATGAGTTCCAGGGCTATGTTTCACGAGTGCTTGTCTGTGTGTCAGAAACTCTCCCTTTTGTTTGGCAAAAGACTGTTTTACATCAAAGCAACGAGCTTTTTTCACAAGAAAAAGTTAAAAATCTGTCTGACGACAGCATGCGTCCTTTTTGAAAATTAGTTCCATCACCAGAAACTTAAAATTTCATATTTTCATGTTGTTTTCCTTGTGTTGTATATGTGAATGAAGGTGAGAGGCTTTTCTACCATTAAAACATGAAAGGAACACTTGTTAATATCACTTTTTAAATTGTTTCGACTTTCGCTGACTGGCAGAGTCTGCACAACACAGGCCAACAAATTAGTCTTTAAAAAATCAATTAAACAGAGATGTGGATAAATGCTTGAAGAGCAAAACGCATTATTAAAGCTCCCCATCAACCAGTAGTTTCCTGGAATTTTCCTGTGAATATAATAAGGCAACCTTAAAGACTCCTCTTCGGTGCTTGATTAGTCTGGCCTTTGTTGTAGCCTTGGGGAAAGCCGCAGTTGAGAGTTTGAAGCCCGTCACGCTGCTCATATATCCCTGAACCCCCTCCCAGCAATTCCAATACCGCTGGCAGTCTTTAGCCAACCTCCGAGACCTGAATCTTGGCCCAAAACATCCCGTTGTAGCCATTGTTGTGATGTGCCCCCTCCCCCCACTCCCACAGGCTGACATCAGGACTTCTTTCCGTGTTCCACGGCCTGCTGAAAGAAGGACCCTGACACGTGAGACGTTAGCGTGCTGCTTGCACCTTCAGAAGGTCCTCATATCCAGCGCGCTTTTATCCAGGCTGGTGGATTCTCAGCCGACAGTCTGGGATGCTTCTGATGTCTGACACTCAGGCTCGGTGTGATGGAGGTGCTACTGTGGTCCTTTGAACGTGCCGGATAGACGTCTCGCCCTACAGTGACCCTGGGCTCATGCTTCAGTTGCCATTAGTAGGAGCAAGGTGCTTCTCTTCACCAAGTATGATCAAAATTGATGCAGATGCAGTGGTTTTGTCCATCGGCCATTACAGGGCACGCACTCACCCACTATGGGCATTTTACAGATGCCAAGTCGCCATATCGCAGGTCTATGGTCCACAGGAGCACATTGGAGCATGTGGAAGAAACCCGCACAAGATAGGGAGACCATGGAGACCATGTACACTCCACACACAGAGGGAGAGTTGGGATCTGAACCCACAGCCAGGGAGGTCAGAAGCAACAGTGCCATGCAGTTCTAGAGTGTGGCCCATCAGAAAATTTTGTTTGGAATAATTCTTTATGAATATAAAATCATGATTTAGATATATGCACATTAGTAAGCTGACTTTGACCACATTACTGAAATTTAAGCCTTTATATTCAATAAACCGTAGTTTTTATCAGGCTTCTAGGGTGGTCCTGTCAGCATGGTAGGAAGTCATTAACATGTTCTACAGAACTGTCCTGTCACATGATGCGAACCATTAACATCGTGGGAAGACTGGAAGACAATGTTTGAGGAATTGGAGCCACAGCTGCCGTCGGGCCCCTAGGAAGATGTCCAGCGCCAACCTCCTTCAGCCAGCGGCCAGATGCACGACAGCTAGTTACCGCTGATCGCTTATCACAGAAATGTGCTCAACGAATCAGCGTGGCATGGCCATTCCAGTAACACAAAGTAGAAGTGATCCAGTAGGATACTGGTTTTTAGGGGTGAGTGGAATCAGCCAACCTGTTGACAGGTGGCTGATATGATTGGCGTGCTCTGA
Organism: Isichthys henryi; assembly: GCA_026776945.1. NCBI lineage: Eukaryota > Metazoa > Chordata > Actinopteri > Osteoglossiformes > Mormyridae > Isichthys > Isichthys henryi. The sequence continues at coordinate 19,397,059 of JAODJX010000007.1, read as the reverse complement.
CTGGTGGACTTATTACAGGCCCAGCCTCCATCCTTGCTTGCCTGGGCCCCATGGGTGTGAAGGAGTGTAATACTGTATAATCCTTTCACACCAGGGCTGGTGCCCATGCTGAGCCTTGCATTCACACCAAAAATAATAGCAGTGCAGGGCTGATATATCCGGTCGGAGCTCATTTTCCCTGCCCCAACAGACTGCTGGGTCAAAGTTGGGAGAACATAATGTCAGGAAGCAGGGTTAGAGGCGTCAGAGTGAAAAGCAAAAGTTTAGGAAGCAATGTGGAGTGAACCGGAGAAGGCAGGTGTTATCAGAATAACGGAACAAATCGTGAAGAAGATTTAAAAAACCATTGACTTTCGTGACGGCTTTGGAGGTATCGGGTAAGTTATTGTTGTGATTACTTGTAATGTGACTATGCACTTTGCCTGCGGTGAATGTCGGATGCCTTTCAAGGTTAAAAGCTCAGGTGTGTTTTGTCTGTTGGAAGAGTGTTGTGACTAGAGCTGGGGTTTATATCGTTGTAATGACAACTTAGCTAACTAATAGGTTATCATTAGAATTTGAGCCAGTTATACATAACAGCTACCTGCTTTGTTACAGCAACGGAAATAACACTCATGCTATCTTGCTTGAAATGTCAGTAATTAAAGTGAAATTTCCCCATCGTGTCTTTCATGTGCTTGTTTTAACACAGGTGAAGGGAAAGCAGATGGACAGGAGCGTCACTTTTTATATTTATTTATTCTATTATGAATGATATTTCTTGATTATTTATATATCGTGAAATAAAAGTTTACTGAAATGTTTAGTTCTTTTCTTGTCTTCACTCTCCCTGTGAAAGCAGTCCATTACCGCACATTGCGCAGTGGTTCCTTCAGCATACCATACTTACTTTATATGCATTTGCACTGATTTTACAAGAAATTACTATACATTTTAACCTTCATATGCTAATTCTCACTTCATTTGCGGTACGGAGGTTAAAATGCACGGCAACTTCTTCTCATAACAGTGCAAATGCACATAATACAAGTACACATTTGCGCTGTTAATCAATTGCCGCATGTATTGCTTTTAAAGGTGAATGCAAAAATGTGTGACAGTTATGTGCATTCTCGCGTATTAGCATGCACAACTTGCAGTTCATCCATGAACGCATCTCCGATTGCAACCCGCATTTTAACTGGAACACACACACAGCAATTCATGTTGGACTGCTGAAGTGTAGGACTAAGTCGCTGGGAGATGTACTCAAATGACTCATGGGAAATTTTGAGTGAACTGTGTTGGGTTATACCCAGGAACGATAATATATAAAGATAAAAAATAATGTAAACACTGAATTCTTCCCATTGCATCTCTCACAGTCCTCCATTTTTGTCTTCACTTCCGAAATGGTATCCCTCCCACAGCAACACATACACACTGACATCATCGTTCTATCCTTTTGGCACCAAGTGCAGTGTGAATGCAAGACGGTTCTTGGTGGGGCCGATGTGAGCTCCAGCCCAGCTCCACCCGGGCACCAGCACCAGCTCCGGCCAAGGCTTGATGTGAAAGGGGTATCAGTGTTGACTCTCTTGTGCATGGTGCCGATATGTCTGTTACACCCCTTTTGGAGTAAAGAGACAAGGAACCACTAAAACCACAAAGAGCAGTTAGCCTGTGTTACTCATTGGACAATGTCTTCCTGTCATGTGACCTACTAATGACATAGACGCAGAGTGAGAGGACATCTGCTGCATTCTGTTTGATCTGGCATTTAATGTTCACGTAAGAAACTAACAAAACATCGGCTGGACTTTTCACCCTATTCTCACGTTTAGATGTGATTTCTAGCAAGCCGCTGCAGAACGGTATGACAGGCAGAGGCGGAGTTTACCATGTTACTGCTTGTAATTCAATGTTACTACAAATATGACATTATTGTTTTTTCCTTCCAATTTAGAGGGAAATACATATTCGGCTTTGTTTATCAGAGTGATGATACGTGCTATATTACACTTTTATGTTCCCTTTATAAGAGGACATTAAAACACAATATATCTGACGCTTTTTATTGCCTGACAGCCAGGGAAGGAGGATAGTACTAATGGCTTAAAACCAGATGAAAAATGATGCTAAGGGTTATTTATCCCTGAACATTATGTACAAGAATCTATCACATCCCATCGCATTTCTGATGCGCAATTATGAAGATGCACTCCAGGACAGCCTCATCAATAAAGCCTGCTAAGGGAGGACTTTGGATGTTTTCACTTGTTTTTTTGTGCAGACACCCCCGTGTTTATGTTTGTCTGTGGGGGGGTGAGGGGTGTA
>JAODJX010000007.1:19355715-19387280 GCA_026776945.1 Isichthys henryi | reverse complement strand
GCACCAGCGTAAACCCCCCCCCCCCCCCCACATGCTTTTAACCAAATCCATGGCGCCTTTGCCATTTCCTCAGCCCAGTGACAAGCAGATCAAACGAGTCATTTTATTCATACAACTGCAACAAGGGAGGAGGGAAAAAAAATCCCCTCTCATGCCTTTATAATGTCTATTCCTAGAGGAAAGGGGGGAGGGGTTAGCCCATCACCCGGGACAACAGCCCCCTTCACCTCTCACCGTTCCCAAATTAGGTCTCGGACTGGTTCAGTTGAACAAATGAGGGCCCCTTTAAGCCAGCCTGCTCTGATCAAAAGGGCCCCCCCAGGGAGACTCCAGTCTGGATGTGGGAGTAAGAAGCAGGCTACGTAGTGTGGTCCCCACAAACCCCCCCACCATCGTCTATCCCCCACCCCCCCAACCCATCCCATCACCCCGGCCTTCTCTGCTCCTCTGGATCGGACTGTCTGGATTGGTGCCGCCCGAACAATTTGTTTTGGACCGGGGTGGGGGGGCAGGGGTGGGGTGGCTAGGGGGGTTCTGAAGAGCAGAGTAAGCTTCTAAGTTGTGGAGTTGAAAGCAGGTTTGGGGGGGCGGGGGCGCAGTCCCAGTTGTCCACTTATTTCCTCTTCACTCATATCCCAGGAACACGATTGCGGCCCTAAAGTCGCGCAGGCTGTCATTAGAGGCTCTGTTTTATAGGTCGCGGCGGGTAAGCGGCTCCTCGTGTGCCCAGGCCGGTGCCCTTATTATATGCTGGGATCCGGGGGCGGGGCCAGCCCAGTGAGCCCTCGGTGGGCCCATCCCGGGCCCGGCCCGCTTCCCTCCCGACAGATAATTCTGGTGATGCCCCTGACAGGCCATGGTTTAGATTTTGATTTATGTTCTTCTGAAGCTAAAATCAAAGATTCCATCTAGTGCTGTTTTATGGCAGCTCAGATGATAGATGGTGCCGTCTGTGGACTGAGCTAAGCTGCTGTGTCTTTGCCCTGGATTTTAATTGCTAAAGTAGCCAGTCAGTGCTCAGGATTCAACAAAAAGAGACCAGCCCCCTCCCTCCTGCCCTCCCTCCCGCTCCAAAGTGTGCTGGACATGGTTGCTTTGAAAGAAATTGAATTTAGTTTACAATAAGTTACTGCTAAATCATTCATACTGCGACCATAGGGAGCTCGTACAACAAGTACAACTAATGGCCCTTGTAATAGGCCAAACTTTGAAGTGTAAATTCAGCATGTATATTTAATACAAGAAAATAATATTTTTTTGTAAAAGAGTCAATGAAGACTTTATTCCGAATCCTGAAACATTGTCTAAACATTGTTTTGCTATGTTAATTACCTTTTCCCTGTCAATTTAGTTTTTTTTTTTTTTAAACGACCCATCTCAAGGCACATGCATGGTTTTCAAGGCAAAGAAGGCCAACTCCTTGCAACTTTCAGAGCTTATAAAACCGGACGTCATAACTCAATAATAAATTCTGAAAAGAGACAAACGATGAACAGTTACGATGACAAACGGGCCGTTTTGCAACGCTCCTGTTTTTAATCTAAAACCCGAAATGCTTCCTAACCTAGAAGTACAAATTCACCTTAAAAAGAATAATACAAATTCTTAAAGGCTATAAGAGCTGATAAACATATGTAAATAAAATCATGAGTCCACAGATCATAAATCACGAAAGACAGCGTGATTCCGCCTTTTAAAATCAGTAACATTGTTTTCCAAACTCTTCCTAGGAAAATCAATGATGCAAATTAGAAAAACAAGCAGGCAATAAATTCTTTCACATGTGTTGCCCCGATGTGATTTTGTAATCATTTTTAATAAACCGCAATTGTAGTTGGTAGCGCTCAATAATTAAATCAAACAGAGATGTGGGGGGAAATAGCGTGATACAGTATTTTCAAAAAATCTCATCTGCTTTTTGTCGCCACGTGGTCACATCCTTGTCTTCCAAAGACAATAGGCAATGATAATAATTGTCCTCTGGATATCGTGATTAGGCTGATGGTAACAGTATCCCCAGGACGATAAAACAGCGGAAACCGGCGTATAAAAGAACGCACGACAGAATGAATGAAGCAGCCTTAGGTGACAGAAACCCTTGGCAGTAATTTATAACAATGACACAGGAACGACGTTTTCCTAAATGAGGCCTTCAGATAGCCAAACCAGTCATTTATCGTGATGATTAATACAAATGATATTAGTAATAATAAATATCGCAGCCGCGCTGCGCTCCGCTCCGGGGAAGGAGGGGTGGGGTCTGCCTCGCAGGGTGACGCAAGAGTGCGCCGGCCGCGTATTCCCAAAATCCAAACCCCTCCCCCCCCTCCACCACCACCACATATAATAATACGGCAGAAAGTGCCATCATAATCGCAAAGGGTAAGGAATGCCTTTGCCGAGCCTTTAAACAAATGAAGCTGTCACGGAAACACGGGGCTCCGAGGAGAAATTATAGAGCGGCACCCGGCGCTTACGCACGCAGCTTGCCGTTTCCCTTTCTGACATCCTGGGTTTTTTTTCCTTCCGTCCCTGGCACACGCAATAGACGATTACTGGGGCATTCACTGGTTATTTAATGCCCAAATAGTGTCCAAATTATTATTCATCGCATATCGCCACCCCACCCCCAATCCCGTACATAGTGGGTCCCAATGAACCCTCACCTTATCTCTGCTCCTCATCCACCCACATGGAGACACACACACACACCAAATACGCAAACAAAAATACGATACTTTTCCGCATTTTTAATTTTTTTGATTGCATACATAGATCTTTGTGGGGAACTGAAAATGGTTCCCACAATGTAATGTAAACATAATCCACACACTTAACTGCTTCAGCAAGCCGTGATTAAGCCGTGCCTGGCTCCAGATCTGCGCCGGTCGCTGTCCGGCGTCGCCCGCCGCCTTGGCTGGGGACAGAGAGGCATCTGTGAGCCTTTTCTGGCGCGACGAAATAGTCCATAGCTCAAGATTCACTGCATAATGCACTGCCCCACACAGTCTTAGCAGGAAAAGAAAATTATATCTGAGAATCAACATAAAAAGTCAATTTATTTGGGGAAAGAATGCGTTGATGTCAGCCTCTGATAAAGTTTATGTCTTCCTGCCATTTTTTAAAAAGTAAACATGCTCTACACTACATGACATTACTAAGTAGGTTAAGTATAGCCCGGGGCAATCATCCATCATTACGGAATGTAGCATATCCTGTTCCCTGAAAGGTAAAAGTTTTACACTGTACCACGATGACATTTAATTTTTCATATCTCCTCCGTAGTCCTAGAATGAATTTTGGCAGACCTGATGCAATTTAGCAGCTTGGCAGTTTAAAATTGGGCAATGAATCACGCGGATTCAATAGGAACGAGTGGCTGCATAATATTTTCTCTGTGTCAGGAAAAAGAGAGACAGAGAGAGGTGCCGGGTCTTTGGACAGAAGGTCCCCCAGACGAACTCCCGATTCCCCAGCGACCGCCATCCGTGAAATTCGCAGCGTATCTGCCCAGCGCTGCTAACCCCCCGGCTGCCGCGTTTAGCTCCCGGAGGTCCGGCCTTGTAACCGCGCTCCCTTTTGAAAACGGACTTTGCGGCTTTCAATGGTAGGGGAAGGCGGGATTATTATTATCGTTTTTAATTTTCATTTTTGAAAAATGTAGAAAAATGGCACAATGGGGGAAAAAAAACAAAGAAAATAAAGCTTCCGTTTCAAAGACAAGTTATATTATTTCAGGAAACATCAGTGGTGTTAAGGGGAATCTAAGTTGTACGTGAAGAATACTGTAGGCCTATTCTTCGGAACATCGGACCCCATTCAGCAACTGTCCCTGGTTTCCCATGTCACATTCAGAAACTGGCTCTCACTGTCAGTGCCTGTAATCATACATTTCACAGCGGTGAATTATGCTTCTCAATCACAGCTTATTGTTTGGGTTCCTCAGAGACAAACCTTCATCGCGCATGAATCCGTTATATTCTTTTCTTAAATTTATCTTCTGTGTTGTCTCTGAAAGCCTGCACTATACTGGCAAGACAAATTTCTAGTGCATATAGGTGTATCTGGCCAATAAAGTGATTTCTAATGAAATCACATTCAGTTCATAAAAAAAAACTAGGTGATCAGTGGTCATCGCTGACACACTACAATAAACAACAACGAAACAATGTGTCCTCTACATTTAACCCATATGTGACAATGTGACATAACAGGGGGCAGCTAATTCATCGCCTGGGGAGCAGAGCTTGGGGGTGGTTCCTTGCTCAGGGTACCTCAGTGGTGCCTCTTTCAATTAGAAGTGCGCTTCTCTAACCATTAAGCCACCAATGGCCACAAAAAAAAATGCGTGTAGTGGACGGGACTAGCCCTATTTCTGGCTCCCTGTTCCAAAAATCCGTTTAATTAATATGTGGTACCCTTCCATGGGTGTTAGACGGATAAGAACAGATACTACACTTGAGAAGTGAATCTTCATTGTACCTGGTCTGATGGGTGGTGGTGGTGGGGGGAGGGGGGGGTGGTAGAAGGGGCAGCCAGGTTACCAAATGATTTGTGGTTAAAGTAATTAATTATTAAAAATATTGCATGCAGTGATTGGTTGGTGCTGCATCCTGGGTTGTTCCCTGCCTTAGCTTCTGGGATGGGCTCCAGACACCCTGCAACTCTGAATAGGATAAGCATGTATGAAAGATAGATGGATGGATGGATAAAAGATGTTTGAGTTGGTAAATATGGTTGAAAATACACAATAATTAAGATAGTTATGTTAATGTGCCCCATACACAGGTATAGGTAAAACACACACGTATTGGTATAGGAGGTAGAAGTCTGGGTATATGACCTCCACCCAGAGAGGACCCAGCCATGTTTAAATCCTGGAACGTTTGTCTTGATAAAAAAAATAAAAAATCTGTTAGAGCAGCACGGGAGGGTGTAGGACACCACCTCATCTCTCCGAGCACCAACAGCCCTCCCCCCACGCACATCACCGCAAAACAAAGCCTCCCCCCCCACGCACTTTTTAAAAGCTATATGTGCTTTTAAAAGGTGAGGAGGTCCATAGGGCTCCGTATTTGATTTTTGACAAAGAGCAGTAAAGGGTAGAAATCAATAACACCCACGGCGGCGAGCGGCGGGACCGGCGGTGCGGCCCTGGCGCCGACGAGCCCAAACAAGCAAGGAATGGACTGACAGCGCTTTTGACACTGGCTGTTTATTAGCCCCGCTGAGTGGCAAAACGGACCTGGCGCCGGGGATGACCGCGCTCGGAGGAGCTGGGGTGCGGGCGGCCATTTGTCAGGGTCACAGGCGGGAAAATTAGTGTTTATTCTCGTAGAAAAGCCGCTGATGAATCGACGCATTTATATGCTAAGGGGACGCCGTCACTTCCCCTCGCTGCTGAATGGCCATTTCGCCGTCATACATGTGCAAATGTCCCGACTTCTCCGTGCCGGAGGCTCCCTGGCAGGCGAGGAAGCGGCACGGCCGGAATTCCAGGATGTTATCCCATTTTCCCCGCCGCAGCCTGCTCTACCTTTTGGAAATAAATTTACTGCCGACGTGACTAAAACCAGTGTCTGTGTAAGGAAATAAAACAGCATTTCATGCAGAATTAAATTAAGTGCTTTAATATAACTGGCACAACGGCGAACATTCTTGGGGTGATAAATTTGAAAAAGCAAGCAGCGGCTTAGATTGCCTCCTATTTTCAGAATATTTAAAAAATGAATTTAGTGTATTTGGGTGGTTTGGAAATATTGTGTGAGGTTTGCTGGATACTTACTATTAAGCAGGTCGTAGTTTTTATAGGGCAGATGATTGTTGATTATAACTGAGAGAAGCTAATAACCATAGTAAAAATATTGATTCTTATGTAAGGCTTCCTGGTTAAGCATCCCTGCTAAGTTGGCGCCCCATCAGAAGATGGAGCCTTAGGCAGACCCCTATGTCACCAAATGAATGAATGACACTCTCACCAACCATAGTTCAACAGCATATGGTGAGTAAACCTGCATACTCCAGCCTGGCTTTAGTGTGTGAGCGTGTGCCCTGTCATGGACTGGCATCCAATCCCAGACATTCTTCTCCACTCTACCTATAGGCTCCATTGTTGCCCTGTACTGGATGAGAGATTAGCAGATGGATGATTGGATATCGGTCTTTTGGTCCACATAGAGACCACCATCCTGTATGACACAGGGGATGTCCATGTCAAAGGACGCGACTGAACACCATTTTGTAAGAACCTCTAATCTTGATTAGTCTCAAGCATGCCTACAGCTCGCAGCCTTCTGAATAATTTAGCCCATACATTCCCAGAATTCCCGGGATTATGCTTATTAGCGAGATGCCAGTCAGGTGAACCAACTAGAAATGGCATCTGTCTGTATGGTTTATTTTTTATGCTGCCTTTTGTTATTTCCTAGCATTAATGAACTCACTCGGGCTGGTAAACCACTGTCCGCCGATTAGCAAAATCAGCATCAATATTTTGTAAAAAGCCAAACCCAGCTTCAAAACGAGGGGCTCTAGACTGAATATCATTTTTAAATATTAAACAACACTTTACTGTCAAGCGATGATTGGGCTTTAAAACTGTAATAGCACTGCCTCATGGCTGTTAAAGCTTCCAGCAGATTCCAGATCGCATTAACGATCAACAAAAAACGGCAAAAAATTAGACTTGATTTTTCCTCATGTGGGAAGTTTGACGAGGCTGAATGAGGAATTGACATTTACAAATATCACAAAACAGCTCAGTGAAGATGGCAGGAAGGGAACGTGAAGAACTTAGAATGTCAGAGATTTTCCCACTGTTTACGTGCTGAATTGCGTTATTATGTTATTCTAACTCTCACTGGAGCATATTTGCAATTAGAACTTGGATGCAAATGTTGCAATTAAGGTCCAGTAACAGAAGGGGGGGGGGGGGGACTGAGAGGTGGAGTGCCCCACCCTACACATCTCGCTGTTTCACCCAGGGAGGGGTGCTGACATTAGCTAACGCTGAAGTCACCGTCACGGGTTGGGTGTTCAGAAGGTGGAAAATCTCGCAGCACCGTGGCCCTGATTAAAACCACACACATCACTTTAATGTGGGGTTTTTGGTAATTTATCCATACCGACCTAATGACTGACGCTGTGTTTAAAACTGCCAGGGATGAGGTATGACTCGGCTATTAATCTGAGTAACTGTCAGGCCTTCAGTCTCCCTGAGCAAGCAGCAGGACGGAAGTGGTATTCCAATAAAAGCAGACCCCTCATATTCTCTGAAGGAGGTTTTATGCCGTTTCTCATATTTGGCGACAGCCTTCATTTTTTTTCCAAAGCAGACAAACAAAATTATAGCAAGTGAAGGAAAACTGCACCCCAAAATAATTAATTCAGATGTCACGTTGTCATCTGAATATCCCCCATCTTGAAGGGTTAAATATGGTCTCATAAAACAACAATTCTGGGTCTCAGGAAAGATCAGTCAAGGTGGGCGGGTTGTTGTTTTTCATAATGACTATTTTTTTAACTAGCTCCCCCCAGTCAGTGGGACTTGAACCAACAACCTTCACACCACAGGTACAGGGTCTCCTCCACTGTCTCCCCATCTCTGTCTAGTTTTGCTGTGAATCCAGTGATCGTATCTTGCTTCCGCGGGACCTGTCTGCTATGCATCTCATCCTAACAGCTTCTCTCCATGTAAAACAGAAACGGGTCGGATGAAGCGTACAGGCCTGACAGGATTTAATTGGGTCGATGATTCGCACCGTGGGTGATGCCAATCCAGCTGTTTTCAGAGCAGGACCACAGCGACACGCACCTGCATGACATTCCCAGCAGGGGGCTCCGACTGATGCGCCATGGCTGTGAAGTAAACGTATAAAATTAAGGGTAAAGGTGTGCCACGGCTGGGTGTTTGAACCCTGCCGGTTTTCCCTGTATCATGTGGGTTTACTCCCACAGTTCAAACAGATGCAGTTAGGCGTCTCTGCATTGTCCCTAGTGTACGACTGTGTGGCATCCCATCCCATTGCACCCAAACCTTGTGCCCAGTCCTTTTTTTTGGTTGATTTTGGTTAATTTTATGCTAGACAACGCCAGTCCAGGGTGGCCTTTCGGTGAAATGCCATGAAGCCGTTAACCTATATATCCATAAGACGAGAACGCGGGGACGGTGCCTCGTAATAAAATCAATAAGACCTTTATTCAGTTCAATTTTAAAACCAAATGTTACTTTTGCATGTAAATGGAAAGCCAGTGGTCATGGAGAGAAGGGTTATGAATTATTACTCTGTCATCGTTACCATCACCGACAGTGTGAGATGGTTCCGGGAAGTTCTGTGCTGTTCAGAGTGTGTGGACGTGCTCGTGACCGGTGTTACATAGAGTGGAGCCTTGGAGAGACTCATCCTGGGGTCCGAACCTCAAGGAAACCCTAAAACATCGAGTTAAATGATTTTCTCTGTGCAAAGAGCACATTAGTTGCATTAGGCTAATTCTGAATGGGGAAATGCGACATCGCATTTACTAACACGTCACGCGAGTGTGCGTTCTGCGACCGGGTCTATTTGACTTGTCAGGAACCACAGGGACTTTGTTAGGTAATAAGGTGCTGGAGAAGCAGACGGGTGTCACCTTAATGTAGGGGCCTGCATTAATCCTGCATCGGCGGGGGGCGGCAGAACCTGCGGCACAGATCTATAGCCCTGAGAGATAAGACCACAAACATTTGTCATTTCATCGGTGATCTCTAATAAGGTTAACTGAACGGAAAACACTGGAAAAGCAATGCACAGACAGAGATACACTCTGCGTGCATGCTGGCTGTGAAAGAGCGAGAGAGAGAGAGAGCAGCTGTCTCGACAAGAACCTGTAACAACATTGCAAAATAACCACAACGCCCAAGTAACACTGCTAACCAAGGTGTCAAGACCACACTTGGCCTTTTCCCACGAGGGCGCCAGCGTGTCCTAGCCAGCCCTCAGACAGACTAGGCGATTCGAGGGTCCATCCAACAGCGAATAACAAAACACCGCCGTGACGGATGCAGGCCGCCGCCATCGGCTCCTCCGGCTCCCTCCGCGTCTCCTCCACCACGTCACGGCGACACAGTTCCTGCCTTAATGATGCTACACCCGCTTAACCTCCCCACCACAGACGCACAACCCTGGGGGGTAAAAAAATGACAAAAACAATAGCTTGCAACTGAAACGATTGTCTAGGAGATCTCTCCTTTAATATAGCAAATGCTGCAACATCTATGAACCATTAATCACCTCAATATGAAGCACTATTTTAAAATATGGATGATATAATATAAAATATTTAAATAGGACGGTTATTTTGGCGTAAAGGTTAACCTTTAAGAAAGCTGCATAACAAGGAAATCCTATAGTTGGCTTTAATTTATCGATCTTGACATTATCTTTTGTCGTGTGTTCTGAGGCGAAGTGCCTCTGTCAGATGGAGAGGGTCCTGCTGGTGGCTTGGAGAGCAACCCAGCCATGGTCATTAATCGGTCATAATGAATCGAATGTGTAACAAAACAAGGGGCTCCTTCATTTGGGGTTGACACAGAGTTCACCATACAGGTTACCAAACAGCATTCAGGTTAACATAACAGGCATAAATAAAATTATGCTGGCAGGTAACCTTATAGCGCTCAAGGATCAAAGATTTTTATTTGTCATTGTGCTAGTGGGGTACACAAGTACAATGATATTTAGTAGCAGTTTCCGTAACATAAATAACATATACATTCATACAAGCATACATACACAACACATCAGGATCAGACAGTTTAAAATATATACTTACAAAACTAAACATATGGCTATATGTGTGTACATTGCACTCAGTTATCAGCAAATAACTTGTGACATTATGGCATATATGAGAGAGAGTTTTGCAGTGTTGATGCAGAAGTGAGAAGACAGAGGCAAAAAGTCGAAGTCACAAACTCTCACTCTTTGGAGTGAGCAGCCCCCGTTTGCGGGGCCAATTGGGGCCGGGGTGAGGGGAGAGACGTGTGACTCAAAGGAACTCGCTGCTTCTTCAGTGTAATCCACCTGCTTTGATTTGTTTCTAAAAAATAACACAAGGTGAGGTTGGCATCATTCCTGTCTGGGTACTAGCTCTGTACTTCCACCATCCTTAACTGCGAATATATTTATTCAAATGGGAATACTGTCTGTGATAACCGTAGGGCATCCTGAATTAGAAGGTGGCTTTGCTGCAATCAAAAGTCCCTGATAGAAATCTGGAATCCCAGAACAGCATGGATCCAGAAACGGAATGGCGCAGCTAGGAGGCATGCCCTGTGAACAATCTCCAACAATACCTCTTTAGTGCCCTGAGCTACCTCCTCTCATAGCTGGAGGAATTAGTAGACTCTTTGTACCAGTAATTGATCCCCTTTTCTTGCACTAACTCCCCCCCCCCTTTTCTGCAGCCTTATTTAAAGGACATTGCGGCTTTTACGTGCCTATGAGGAAAGGAGGCGTATTGCTTTGGTACCAAGCAGGAAGGATTCCCGGGACGATCGAGGCTCAGTGTGGAAACGCCAAAAGGCAGCGTGAGAGTGAAGAATAAAGGGGAGGAACATAAGATGTGTTAGATGTCAGAGTGACGGGCAATTCAAAGGCACGATCGACAATTAAAATGTAGCCGCCTGATATTTTAAATATCCTCCGCATCTGAGGGATTACTTGCTCTTTTGAGTGGCTTTCCCGGCAGCACTTTGATGCCGTGGCCCTTGTTATGGATGTCAGTGGTTTCTCTGGCTCTTCCCGCTCTTTTCACACGTGTGATTGAGTCCCGCGATGCCAGCCGGTTGGCGTGTCGGGCCTTTCCTCCCTCCGACCTAATAAAGAGTTCGGAATTTGGGCTTTATCCATTTTTAAGCTTGTGTTAAGACTCCTAATGAATTCCGCACCGTCTACATGTACTCAGACACACCAATATTCAGATGATCCGGCGGACAAAGCTGGTCGCTATGCTTGCATCTGATTGGTTGCTGTTTCTGCACAGTGTTTGTAATTAATAGGGATCCATAAGCCGTGTGGGAATGAGAGCATCAGTATGTGTGTGTGTGTGTGTCCAACCCAGCTCTCGTACTAACTGGTGTCTACAAAAAACCGTTGACAAAGAGAAGCAAAGCAGATACCCCCCCTATACATACAAACATACTCTTTTTCTTGAAACAACCTTTAATTGCCACAAGCCGTAATTAAAACACAAGGACGATGAAAGAGGATCTCGCTGACAACCTGCTCATTAGAGAGAACCTCCATGTTTTCATTGGTGTCTTATTAAACAGGATTCATTTGAAGCACAAAGCTCATTTTGACCCGAGAGCTGTTGGTGTAGGAATCTGCACTGTGCTCCTTTATTGTCTCTGAATGTTCCTGCTTAGGCATGCTTATTCTTTACTTACAGTATACTTCATGCATTAGTCAACTTGTTGGGGAAAATCGCCTGGCTGATACGCAGACAGGACCCACTCTAACTGATCCTCAATATACAGATGCATCCATTTCCATACACGTCTTAGCAATTACTCCATTTTAAAAGTGCTGCGTCAGCTTCTCTTATTATTGCACTGTAAGTGCGATTGTCCTCCAGATGTTGTTTCCCTCTGAGTGACGTGTGATAAAACTGGTGACTTGTGCCTAGACCTCTAGGGGGCGTCAGAGAGGCATGGGCAGTTCGAACTGCAACTACTGTACTGTTGAAGTAAGGAGTAAAATATTCATGTCGCTGTGATAAACTCAGAAAGAAGGAAATAGAGAAAGTCTGTATTTATTTACACATTTGCTGCCTTTGTGACTCCTAGAATCAGACATTGTGAGGACAAATTAATTTGCTTAAATTCTGTGCATGTTTTTTTTGGATTTCTTTGTCATATGTTTTTGATCTCTTAGCAAGGGAGTAGGAATCATTCTTCGCACTGAAATTTGACTCAGTGAAAAGACCCCATAAGGCCAGACAGACAAATGAGAGTGTGAATAGCAGTGTGTGCCAGTGCGCACTGAGCCACAGACGAGGCCTGTGATCGGAAGCTCGGTTTAATTTATTGATCTCGACACTATCTTTTGTGTTGTGCGTTCTGAGGCAAAGTACTTCTGTTAGACACAGAGGGTCCTACTGGTGACTGTGATCAGTTCAGATCCCAGGGTCAGCAGAGTGATGTCATCACTGGGCCCCTCAGCAAGACCCTTAACCTCCAACTGCAGGGACTTTCTGAGAATGCAGCGACTGACCCTGTTGTCTCAGAAAGCGCATCGCTTTGGATTTAAATGCCTGTTAAATAAATGCATTGTATTGTACGTCAATGTGCATGTTTGTGTGTACGTCAGTGTGTGTCAGCTAGCAATTCTGTTACATACCCCCTTCCTCTCTTTTCACGTTTTTTAAATTTCATACAGAAATAATACAGCAACCAGTGACAAATGACAATAAATAACAAAATAACAGAAATGGCCCCTATTGTAGACAAAGAAACATATACAAGTGGTGCGTCAATAGTACAATTAGAGAGTTCTGTGTCAAACTCTAACCATTAAAGAGGCAGCACCCTAACCCTAATATCTAAAGACACAGTGCCCTAACCCTAACCCATAAAGAGACAGTGCCGTAACGCTAACCCTTAAAGAGACAGTGCACTAACCCTAACCCATAAAGAGACAGTGCCCTAATGCTAACCCATAAAGAGACAGTGCCCTAACCCTAACCCATAAAGAGACAGTGCCCTAATGTTAACCCTTAAAGATACAGACCTAGCCGGATGTCCTCTGTTGTCGTGGAGACAGGAGGAGATTGGGGATGGGGACGCAATTTCAAGGACTCAACCGTCTTCCTAAAATCGAAACATTTGTGAGGAAGGCCCAGAGGACCCAGGGTTATCAGTGGCGAATTAGCCACTCCATGTACAGCAAACTTGACGGGGTGTGTGTTTGTGTGCGGGAAGACATGGGGGCAGGAGTGGGGTGAAGCATTATGCTGACAGCCAGGTGGGCAGGACCTTGTCAGTTTTCAGTCATGCCGGTCAACCAGTGACGGCCTTTATCTCAGCCTCGCTTCTGTGCCCTGTTTGTCAGGGGCTGTGCTGGCAGGCGGGGGGTTGTATGGGAGTGATTAGGTCTCTGCTGAGCACATGATGCTGGAGAGAAAAGAGAGGAGAGAGAAGGAGGAAGAGAGGATAAGAGAGGATCTGTTTGGTAAAGAAGCGAGCTTTTCTGAGCGTTGAGACCTTTTGTCATCTTTACAAACGCGGCAGATTAACTGCAGCTAATTTACTTTAATTTGGTTTGTTTAATCATCACATAAGTATTCATACTGGAGACACTGTCAAAACAGGGCATTAGGAAATGTGTGAAAGACTCACAGCTCCATGCCACCAAACGCTCACAAACACGCTCCATGTGTCATATCTGCGCACTTATATTAAATGACACTTTATAACATATTAACAGTATGCTAATGTTACTTCACAAGTCATTTCCCACAGTCCCCAGCTGTACATTTTTCAAACAAATATAAAAAAATGGTGATGAACGACACATATATTGGCATTTTAGTAAATGTTTTTCTTTAAACATGAAAAATTGTTTATCAGGTGAGCTTGATTTTTTTCAATAGAAAAGCGGAACTTTAAAAGCCAATTAATACTGTAAAAGTAAACTTCATTGGTTAATTGTCTGACTGCTCTCGAGCTATCTAGCATCTCCTGTGTAAATTCGGTCCTCTGTGGATGTGGATCTGCTCCCTGGATGGCATCTCTGGCCGCGGCGGAATGCGAGCCGGGATAGATTTCCCGTTCAGGATGAGAGCGGAATGAAGTCAGTTTCGATTCGGCAGCATGTCGCCAAGGCCCTTGCGCCAAAGCGGCTCTGTCAGTTTGACGTGCAGCTGCCACCTCGTTGTGACACGACGTAATATGAAATGATATCGAACAACGCGAGTCTGGCACTAAATTGTTAGCAGGGCTTTAGCTGCGACAGGAGCCATCTTATCGCTTTAATCCCGGGGTCTTTTAACCCGTCTTGACGTAAATTGAGGTTGGCTTTTGTGGGGAGAAAAAAACCCCCCCACATTTCACTCTACCTCTCTCTCTTCCACTTTCGCTTTACCTAAAACCGCTTTTAACAATTTGTGCATGCCAATCAGCTGCTCAGCTTGACTGACAGTCAGATGAAAGGTCCATTAGAGGGTGGAGAGAATGGCCGTTCTGTAGGAAAACACACACTCACACACACGTGGACACCTCATGCTTGGTTATTACGGTTCAAAAATACTGTCAACCAACTGACGTTAACCAAAGAGGGAAAAACACAGAAACATGATAATGCCATAATTACAAGCGGGGCCTCGACTGGAAATCAAATTACCAAATATAACAACGCCTGTCGATTGTGATATCAATGGCTTCCATTCCCATTTGGTGGAGACTGAAGAGGCCTCGTCGCTCTAATTAATTGCCTTGAGCCTTCATTATTTTCAGACAGCCATTGATAAAACTACAGGGATTAAGATAAATTGTGTTTACGACCCACAAAAAAAAAAGCTACTCATGGAGTGTTAATCTGAAACAGCTGGATATTGACACAGGAGATACTTATAATGAGAACAAACAACACGGGGTTAGGATGCTGAACGTCAGAGTCATGTGCGTCGAGGCAGAGAGGCGGGATGGTTCAGCAGGCACCTCAAACCGAATAAGGGAAATGCCGGCTTTCCTCTGCAATTCAGAGAATGATAAACCTGAAGAGAATTTGGATCTCAGCCAGGAACACTTCTCATAAAGTCCTCAAAGATCAGTGATCTCAGTGCTGCAGTTCCAAGAAATACACGAGACCGAAATACGAGAAATTCACGAAAGCCAAAGCAGATTTGAGGGTCAAGTCCAGGAGTGCCCAAGCGTAGCCATAAATGGGGGCTCATTTCAAGAAGACTTAGGTCTACTTTGGTCTAAACCAAGGTCTACTGTGCCTCACACCATATGAAATAAATGCCAGACTGCTGTAACCCCAGTTTGATAAAAACAAACTGAACCTGCATGGATGAATAGGTTTTCTACATGAAAAACATAGACAAGATTATACTCTAACTCAATGTCTATCCAATGAATCTGTGTGAAGACCTAGGAGAATCTAGTTATTCCATGGCTCGGCATCATGGAAACCTCCAAAACTAAGCTTAGGGATTACCTTTACAGTCTGCTCTCCAGTAGACCAGATAGATTCTTTTTAGTTTTCTAGCCAAGACAGTGTAGATGATCTTCCCATAAGCCTCTAGCTTTGCTTAAAGCACAATGTCCACATTAGCAGGTGAATCCAAAAGCAGGCTCCGAGAGACATAACAGTACGTGTTATGGTTATATTTTGGTCAGCTCTTTAAAGTAATGTTTCCCAATTCAGTCCTCAGGGACCTAGAGACAGTCCACATTTTTACTCCCTTGGGAGCTGAGAGGAAGCAAAAACGTGGACTGTTTGTGGGTCCCTGAGAAGCAGATTGGGAAACGCTGCTTTAAAGCATACAGAAGTCAGTGCTCTCTGAACATGCTCAGCTAAAGTCCCACTACATAACACACTGGCAAACAAACATGCAGGCATAAAACTTAAGCATTAAGAAAAACCAAGCAATTCTGTCAGCATTTGCATAGATGGGTATCACAAGCGCCCTGCGATGGGCTGGCCCCCCATCCTGGGTTGTTCCCTGCCTCATGCCCATTGCTTCCGGGATAGGCTCCGGACCCCCCGCAACCCACTAAGGATAAGCGGTTTGGAAAATGGATGGATGGTATCACAAGCCAGGTCTTTTAATAAAAGACATACATCTCTGGAATAACACACTGTGTGCCGTGTCCCTAAGAGGACTGACAGCGTGCTGTGTCTGGTATTTAAGTTCTAGCAGGAAATACAGTAAAGGGTTTCTAAATTGGCTCGGTTAATTAACATGCTGAGAAAGCGTATTTCCACGCATGGCCCTTGCTAAGCTCCGCCTCCTTCGTGGGCACGGTGTCAGGCACTCGAGATGCCCCACGTACGAAAAGACGAGTTTCGCCAGATTCCCGGAATTAAGGTCGCCCGCTAAGAAAGTAAATAATGTACCGTAATTCATCAACGCTGCGCGTGCCACGGCAAAGTAACCCGCGTGCACATCGGGGACATTTTTCTATCCGAACTACAGCTGGTCCCGTTTTTCCACTTCAGTTCCTAAGATCGAATTCCGAAGCCATTATCCGTCCCCGTCCATGACTCCCTCCTCATTAGTATTCCCTGCTTGTTAATTCTGAGACGCGGGTCAAAAATAGTTTAATGTGAGTGCATTATCTCTCCTGCTCCCATTATTCTCTCTCACTACCGCCCCCCCCCTCCCGCCACCACCACTCGTGATAAACAAACGCAGAAACAGGAACGTGCTTTGGTAAGATCACCGCAAGATCTAAAGGTTACTTTTATTTCTTGATTTGTTCTTGCGGATGTGTTTGTACGCTGACTTGCACTGCATCCCAGCTCTGTTTTCCAAGGGGAACTGGACTGGCAGAATCTGACTCCCCCTCAGATATTGGGCTCTTCTTAGACCCACTTCACGACCCCTTAGACCTTAGTTCTCACTCAGTCTTGTTGTCAGACTATGTGACTGTAGGTCTCCCCTGAGCCAACAGATTTTGAAAAGTGTGGGAGACTCCAGGGGCCTGAAATACCTCCAGCATTGTTAGTTGTCATCACATACTGGGACCCTTCTCTGAATCAGTGTCATACCAGTGCCGCCTGGCAGGGGGTGGCCATCCCGATTCAGACCCAACACGGTTGGGGTTGTCCTCCCACGACCTTGTCGTGAACTAAGAAGGTCGCGAGGTCAGACAGCTGCGGTTACTTCCTGCTTGAGCCTTTCTGACGGCTCATTCGTGTTGTAGGTGATCTTCTTGTTGACTATGAGCTTGGCTTTTGTTTGCGGTCCACCAATCTCAGTTCGCTTTTCATCTGACTCACAGGACTTCAGCCCAGTTTTTTTTTTATAAGCTTCTCCACTTGGGTCTGGTTCCAGTTCATATCCCAGAATACCTCTTCGTCTTCTCCTGGTAAGACCTGCCGTAAGAGATCTAAAAGACATTTACAAATCACTCGAAGGTCACAGCTACATATCCAAATTTCATTTATTTTTAGCACTTCATAAAGTACTTTATTAATTGTTAGTCAATCAAAAAGTGTTAAAAGACACAAAAGCACACTAATGGGGACACAGGATTTCAATAGGGAGTCAGTAATTTGGGGCCTGTTGACATGTGGATAGAGGGTGATTCATTAGCCCGGCCCCTCCAATAGCCCAAGCTAATACGTTCTTCTAATGTGGTGACCTGTGGTAACCTCAGAGTCACCGGGTCAGGGCACACGGTACGTGTCACTTACAGCAGGGCAGTATCCATCTTCATCCTTCTGTGTTGCAGATTCGACGCCCCCCCCCCCGCCCCGCCCCACCCAGGTGTGCTTCACAGTTCCCACTTCCCGCATTTCGATTTTCTTCTTTAAAAACATCCTCACACATCTGAAAATGTCACTTATCCATCCATCCATCTTCTAAACCCTTATTCTGCTCAGAATTGTTTATTTTCCTTTCAATTCACAGTTGAACATGCAAATATACTGATGATCCTGACGTTAATATACCGAATGCCAGTTTTTGTCATTAAACTTTCATTAACAGAAGGTATGATTCAACACATAAAAAAACCCCACAAGAGCAGCCAAACAACAGAGATGTTTGCTAAAAGCTTATATACAGAATCTTTATTTAGCCATTGAACTGATGTATCGATGACGACTGACTGAGACTGATTGAACGACCTTCATCCATCCATTAATCGGTCAGTTCAGCTTCTAAATTTGGATTCCTTTTCTTAAGAACAGAAATGTATTCCATACCGAACAACAGATCAAATTAAAATCTCCATGAAGTCACAAGATGGCGGATGGATGGAGCTGCATCTCCCATCTAGCAAAATGGCTTTCTGGGTTCTGTTTCGCCTCATTGTCTAAAAATAGGATGAAGACAAATTGTTATCATTTGCAAAAAGCCCATGACAATAATGATGAATGAACACTTTTTTTTTTTTAGATCACCCTCTCTGAAGCCATTGCTTAAGGCTTTCTCTGTGGATCAACACTGTTACAGCAGCAGATGTGTCTTGGGATCTGCCGATGTGGTGGCGACTCTCTGATCTGGGGTGTCGGGGTCTCGTCATGCGGATCAGTGATTGATTTGCGCTTTAAAATGACAATGAAGCCCCCACCACAGATACGAAGGAACTATCGATGAGTAATGTAAAAGGTGATAGGAAAACATATGCTAGATCCCTCAGCCAGCCGCCTCCAGTTTTTGATAAATAATGTTCATAATGGAGTGCTTTAAGGTCATTATTCTGTGACGAATGCAATCAGTTTTCCTCTCTTTCCTAAGGTGCCCTTTCCCCCTTAGTTTCATGTGCTCTAGATTTTATTCGAAAGCCATGTAACCATTTGGGCTGCAATTCAGTCATGCTAAGCTTTCCTTGGTGCTAACAAAATGTTTACTTCGTTTAAACAAAAAAAAAAAAGAAAAACAAGCGGAAATTACTTTTGCTGTAGGTTTTTTTTGGCAAGGAGCATGTACAGCACCATATTTTTGCTCACTAAATGTCGGTAAGGATGTAAACGGGGCAGTAAACTTTAAGTGCCACAAGGTATAAATGACAATTATTCAAGATGTAAGGAACGGTTGAGTAAGAAAGCCGACGTTTAATTGGTCAATGATGTCATGTGACAGTGTCATTCTAAAAAAGTTTGTCTCCCCCCACTGGTGAAAAGAGGAAATTGTCAGAGCACCAAAGCAATGACCTCTCTGGCTGGTAGCCACTCTGTTGAGAGCCAACTAATAGTCAAAGTGGTTATGGGAACATACATGCTCCCAAAAAGTCACTAGTTAGTAATTGTTAAGGGTAGGGGGTCCATCAGTGGATAGTGAAACAGCAGAGCCGCTGTTCTTATGCCAATGAAGTTCATAAAATGATGCAATTTCAAGATATGCCAATCATTCTCCCTCAGACCCTTTGCAGCTTACTTATTTAATCCTGTGGATAGTCCACAGCTACCCTTTAAATTTCTGTTATCTTTCCCTGTGTTTGTATAGCTTTTTAATGCCACAGTTTTGTCTCAGAAGAGCTGTTACATTTTTGTAAGGGCAAAACAAAAAAGTAAACATTTGTTCAGCTGCTCTTCTCTCTCTCTGCATCTCTGGCTGCCTAAACGATTTGGACATGAAGAAAGAGCATAAATACTGCAGAGGTAGATACAGTCTAAGCATACGTATATCTTAAGGGACAAGCCGGCTTTACGAATAGCTCTGTGTCTGAATTACATCATAAAAGTCATTCTTAACAAGTCAACTTTTCCTGGTCAGGGAAGAGGAGCAAACGCTGTTTATCTTCACTAATCACTTCATAGCTGTACATGGTACACAGATTTACTGATGGTGTCAATTTATTGAACGCCGATTTTTATTGTGGAAACTTCCTTGAAAGAAGGTATACATCTACACATAAACACAAGTGTCAATAAACAGCAGAGATGTCTGCTAAAAAGTTACAAACTGAGTCATTTTATAGCCACTGAACCAATATATCGATGATAACTGAACTGAACAGAGCTTAATCTGAAAACCATTTTGATAAATTAAATCTTAATTGGTCAGTTCAGGTTATAAATTTGACATAGGATGCATTTTTTTAAGGAAAGAAATTCATCCCATGTATAAAAACCCAGAGATAGTTCGGGTTGGCTTTTCAGGTGCATTGTTTGATGATCTTCCCAACCAGAAGCGATTGTAGATGAAAGCAATCCCACTATTGTTCTGTCCACACAGGCCTGTTATTCACACAGGCTCTCGACTGGAAAAGATGCCTTTTGTATCGACCATTTCCCAGTAACTAAATTAAGCGTGAACTGTCTCCTGGAGAGGCAATGGTCGCTGGCTTCCATCTAGAGCGCTGGCTTTAGTTTTGGGATTGTACACCCCCCCCCCCTCCACCCCCAGCTTGAAAGACACCTTGGAGATTCAGGGCCAGAAAATGTGTAACAGGTACGTGTCACTGTGATTCTGTCTACAGGGGGAACAAACGCTGTTCAACGCAGACGAAAACCATGGCCCTGTGCATGTAGGAGGCGCCGATGCTGTCAAGGAAGAATGAAAGAGAGAGAACATAAAAAAATAAATAAAAGAGTATTGATTTGTTTCAAATGCCTGGTGGATGTTCCAGAGTACCGGTGACCACAGAATGTCAGCCGGGCCAGTGAAGAAAGGGAAGAGAGAGAGAGAGAGAGAGAAAGACAGAGGGACAAAGGAAAACAGGGAGAAAGGGAGAGAGAGGATGGGGGTGTGAGAGCAAGGTTCAGAGCCAGTTCAGCTGTACCGCTTGACAAATTATTTGTGGAATTGTTGCATTCACAGTCACTTAAATAGGAATCCGTCAGGGTCTGGGCCAGGCTGCATTCTAGCCCCGCCCTCAGCTCTCCCTCACCTCTAATGGGGGGGGGGGAGGGGGGGGGGGGCTCAATGCAACATTACAGCCGCTTTGCATGCTACCCCGATGGAGCTCCAAGCCTCTGAAAGACCCACGGAAGCACCTTGTTTCTACAGCTCTGCCGCAAACTCCATCTTTAAATGCCTTCAAAAGAGGCATTTCTTCTTTTTTTTTGAGGCCAGGTGGAAACTGGCCATCAGAATGGATGAGAACTAAAATGGATTTTTAAATAAGTCAATCACATCCTTTCATTTTGTTGTTTTTTTTTTTTGTATCTCCTTATTCCGTTATGAGCTCTGAACGTGAACCGATAACTCAAAAATGCTAGGAGGGTCATTTCCCATATAATCAGGGTGAGCGTGTCTAAAGGATGGAAAAAATTGGGTTCCAATCCCAGCCCGGTCCGCGGTCTAAAGCCAGCGTTGAGTCATCGAGTGGCATCGCCCTTTCGGAATAAAGGCTTGTTTTCCTCCCTATCATTTTCAAAAGCCAATGCTGTGCCATTGTAATTGGCCGAGTATCTCATCCATCAACAATGCCACCTCCGATAACAAATGCGGAGCATACGAGAGCTCCTGTGAGATCTAAAAGGGGGACGGGGGAGAGAGGAGGGCCACCACCGTGCTCACAAAGGACAGCTTTGAAAGCCAACTCCCCGGGCTGGGAGCGGACGCTGTAATCAAAACACGACGAGGGAGGCCGCCTCGGTCCACGGCTCTGTAAGTGCTGCGCACTTTAAACCCCACACAGCAGCACTCCACTTAAAAGCTGCAGCAGCGGGTGACCTGATGTGGACTCCTGCACGTCAACGTGGCCCGTGGGGGGTGGGGACAGGGTCTGAGTAGTAGCACTACTGTGAAAGAGCTCGCTGTCTAATGGGACTGAGATAGCAGCTCGAACGTATCTGAGACCCATTCGCACTTCTCATGACCACAAACATCTACGGCAGACTGGTTTAATCTGAAGCCAACACATTGGTCTATACCTTCCGGTATTTTAAATTTGTATTCATTTGCTTAATATTCTGTTTGTCTGCATATTATGTACCTTAATGCTGTATTCACCAGAATTTCTTATCTTATCTTCCTTTACCTTATCTGAGTGGTAGGTGCCCAGGTGGTGACTGCTGCCAATGGTGTGAGTAGAATATCGGCACTTCATTGGCAAACGTGGGTGTGATGTGCTAGTGGTTCTCTGCTGAACATGCGAGTCACTCTGGTGAAAAGAAATAAGTCCTTATGTTCTGGTTTGTGAGTGAGCAATTAGGTAAGAGCAGAAGAGCTCTTCAACCACACCGATCTTTGGAACAGGTTATTATTTCCTGTTACGAGTCCACCTCACCTCTCTCTCACCCACCCTTTATTTTTTAACAAAATGCTTAGCTTAGCTGCTCACTTATTTCCAGTCTTTTATCTCATATTTATTTGAACAATACCAGACCCATCCATTCCTATATAATGCCCAATGACAGCAAGCTTATCTAAAAGTTGCAGTTTTGCATTTTTTCCTGGTTGCGGAGCAACAAAAGGGAATAAAAATATATAAATATTATTTGTTGTTAAAAAACGCCACCCGCTAGGTTAAATGGCTCACAGCCTTTATCTCGCAGTCCCTTTTATTTAGCGTTTCAGCCTGCCTGTTAAAGAATCCTGTAGCCATATTTCCGTGGCACGTGGACACATGGACCCCGTGCATATACATGTATGAAAATCACACATCACACGCCTTCTCTGAAGTGGGACTGAGGTTATGGAATGGTGGCTCATTTCTGCCAGTATCCCTTCCTCTACCTCGTCATTCAAGAAAACCAGCACTGAGCTGGTCTACTCTCTACACCTGTGAAACTACAACATTGCTTATTTTGGAACATGTCATTTTTTACTTTAGTTTCATTTCAAAAGTCACCAAAAACTGAAATGCTGAGGTTAGTCACAAA
Source organism: Isichthys henryi (assembly GCA_026776945.1). Lineage (NCBI taxonomy): Eukaryota > Metazoa > Chordata > Actinopteri > Osteoglossiformes > Mormyridae > Isichthys > Isichthys henryi. The sequence goes on along the minus strand of JAODJX010000007.1, from coordinate 19,364,793 downwards.
GGTAATTTTAAAAAAAGCACCGAAAAAAAAAATTAATCACTGAGGTGCCAGTAGGCCTGTGTTCATTTGTCTGCTGAAGATTCAATACAGGCTGTAATGTCTGGATGAGTACTTAATGTTCTGATAAACCTTTGCATGGATCTGGCCGTCTCTCCGTGTTGTTATTGACGATATCAGCCAGTGGCCATTCTTCGTTACGACTCACGCTTTCGTGCCTGTGCTCCTCGGTGATGCCAAACCAATAGTTTTATTTGAAAAGTCGTTCAGTCATTACTGCTAATTCGGCTCGACGATCACCATTATAAGGGGCAAAATCCCCTCTCTTTCCAGACGTATAAGCTCAAATCCATGGCTGCAGCTGTAAGAACAGGGGCCCTTACACTCATCACGAAATCAAATTTCAGGCAGTTAAACCACAGTGCAGTACTAGTCACACCGAAAAAAACCAAGACACAAAAACGCAGAAAAGCACATTTGCACAAATAGATACTAGCATGGCTTTGTCTGGCTGTGCTTTCAAAGGGCGCAACAAAAAGTACTGGGTCCTTTACGAGCAAAATGGCGGCAGAGCACTGGAAGGGCATCTACAGTATCACTTTTTTAACACTTGTCTGTTTCTCTTACAGCAGAAAAATGGAAGTGTAGTCAGAATGTGCGGGGCAAAGCTACGTCAAGGGAGCATGTGATTGCAAAGTGAACGGTGTCTAATTACTGCTCGCGATGACCGAACACCGAGCTAAATGAAATATATAAACTACATTCTCAGTTATTGAGAAATTAGCATGATGCACTCAAGCCAGGGAATTAGGATTGTGCTATGTAATTCTTGCAGGCAAGGTCGGGAAGGGTCACCTGCCACTGTAAATGTGTAGTCCTGACTAGAGATCCAATAATCTAGGAGAACAATGGCTTTGTTCTTAAATACAGTAGTGTTGTAGTCATGTTATTGGTTCCTGCACAATTTCTATTTTTTTTACTGAATGAGCTGTAAAATTCTTCTACGGAAAACACTCAACTTGGCAGGCCGAGGGTGAATAACCTGAGGGGTGAAAACGTAAAGACGTCGTTTACCGGCGGTAACGCCCGAAGCAATGGAGAGAGTGTCGATCTCAGTCTGTCAACAGACTATCCCCACCGAGTGAGCGAGAGGAGGAACAGACCGAAAACATGAGGACGAACGTTCAGCACCGGGATTGTTATTCAGATATCGCTGCTCACCAGACCGGAACTGACACGGAGAGACGCGGATCTCCTGCTCGTCACCCTTCTGTCTGTCACTCCGAGAAACCTGCAGAGAGGCTGCATCCAGACATTCACACTCGCGACAGCCTCGCATCTCTGCGTCTGTGTGCCACTAACATCATTTCTAGTGTCAGCGCTGATGACGTCTAAGCATGCTTACTGGGGGCAAACATTTAATAACCTAAACTTTTGATCTTTATATTCAAATCGGTATTTTAACATTCTCTCCTTTGTTGCTTGTTTCCTGTCTGTGAACAAATCGTCAGTTCTCCCCTATATCCTAGGGTACTGTGCCAAAAAACATTGAGTGGGTAGTTATTGGGCAACCATGTGTGTTGACGAGTAAGAGGGAGATCACAAGAAATGCCAATAATTATGGCCATCAATTATTTTCTAATTGTATAAGAGTACAGTACACTAATTAAAGCTAGTATATCTTGCAATGCCAACGGCAAAATTAATTATTAATTTTTTATTAATATTCACAAGTAGCACAGGGAATATATTAAAATGATTTTGTGGCTAGGACTCTTGATCTCACTGCCTTGTATATATCTAATGAGTTTTAGCTAAAAGGATCTTTCCCTCAAACTACTCTGACCAATATGGACAAAACAAAGGACATTATGGCTTAAATAGTCCTCATCGGGTGACTGGCCTAACTTTTCACTCTGATGGACTGAGGGAACCAACAGGGTGGCCTTTCACCACATTAGTGCAGCTAAACGCAAATACTCACCTGGCCCCCCCTCCCCACATTGTGACATCATTCAGCAAGCAGGGAATTGGCGCCTCAACCAGGATCCCTTTCATGCTAACCGGTCAGTCAATGAAGTTGCAGAGACCCCACCTCACAGATCACGACAGTCCCAAAGCAGACATGGGGGCCATCTTAGTCAAGGATGGCCTTCTGAGTATTACAGCAGCTGGGATTATACTCCCTCCTGGTGCCATCCTTTCCCTGTACACACTACACAAAACAATTATTACTTTTATTTGCAATATAAATTAAAAACGCAACCAATATTTGCATATAACCAGTTTAACAATAACAACATTGGAATGGGTGGAACAAAGAAAATGAATCACGTAAGGAGAAACCACTGCACATGCAGAAAGTTAGCAAAGATTGTGTCTGCTTTTTGTAACCAACAGACACCTGAATAAAAATAAGAATAGATCATTTGACTTAAGACTCTCAAATAATTTGCGATTAAAGTCATCTGTCTCCACTTTTGCACATACCGGCGGTATTTTTCAAGTTAATTTCTGACGGTGGCCCATTATTTTTCATCAGCCCTCTATATTAGACGCCCTCCCCCACGTATCAATTTCACTTCGTAAGGGGAAAAAAACTGCAAAACAAAAAAAAAGAGAGGTAGCGGCGTGTCTCACACTGTATCAAAGGGTTTTCTTCTTAAGCAGAAAGAGGTATTTAGTATTTTTAATAAGCGTCTTCAGTACTATTGAGTTGGTTTCTTTGTTCATATCACAAGATTAATTATGCTGTCAGGCCTTTCCGAGGCCTGCTTAACAAAGATTCAGTGATATAATGGTTGCACTTTCCGCAGCCTGTCGCTTCCTGCGTGGTAATAACAATCAGCGCCCAAATCCCCCTTCTCGGACCGCACAATCCCCGCCGCCCCTTTAATAAAAAAGTCGCTTTCAGCTCGCAGATAGAAGCGTATCAATCGTTCCGGCTCGACGGTAACGTTCGAGAACAGCGTCCCCTTCGGAGTGTCGGAAAGAGCCGAAAGTTCGCAGCCATTCCACGAAGCGCGAACCCCACGAGCTGTACGTTTGGGTGTCGCAATTAGCCGCAGCGTAAACAGATCACGGAGGGAACGTTTTCCCTTAATGCAGGACCATATTGCAAACACGTAGCATCTTTCATTTATTTTTTCGATTAGTTTGATTTATAGGTGTTAATTACTGTAGCTCTTAGATTAAATTTCGGAGCAAAAGGTTTAAGGAAACAGCTGTGATTATTTTGTAAATAGTCAGCTTCTAAAACTGGCAAAAATTTAATCTACTCAGAAGATATATTTAAACAGGCATGAAAAAATATGCATGCTAGATTAACGCAACGGATTAAACTGGGTAAATTCACACCCGTGTTAATAATGAAATCAGCGGGACCTTAGATTCCCATTGTGCTGATAAAAGGGAATATTTATAATTGTACTGTATGCCCGTAAGAATGTGATTTAGTTATCAGCGATTCAGTATTTTGAGGAAACATTCTCATATGTACCAAATACAGCAAATCGAATTTTAATTTCAGAGAACACTGCTGATTGTGAGTCTGCACTTGGGGAATCTGATCATTGTTACAATGGACGGCAAAAACACCATATATATCAACGACAGAGGAACCTTGATAACTACTGACTACATTCTAAATGAATTTTAGTATCTCCTAACCTTAACCCACTAGAGCTGGAAATCTGCCTTTGCCTTGTCTTCAGCTCTGCAATACATTTAGAGAATTTTCAATAATTAAAATTATTTTGCATCAACAAAAAAGTATTCATTAGTTGCTTACATAAAAATTAACAAATAGCTACCCAGTTCTACCAGAATACTCACATTTCTTACAATAGGCTTCCTGCTGTCAAGCTATCTTATATTTTATTTGGACTAACTCTTCTTTCCATGGCTACATTTCTTTGCAGAGCTCCCAGAATGCAATTAGCAGCAATTTGCAGTGAATCTCTCAACACTACAATTTAGATAAATGCCCAGAAGGAACTGCATTTCATAATAGGTTCTCGTAAAATGCTATGATTGTGCAAGATATTCTATATTATGGACTCTGTAACCCCTGTGTATGTTTACTGCAGTGTCCTATCGGTATTGGGAGGTGCTACTCATTGTTCGTTTGTGTCCAACACATTCTGTGGTTTTCGAGTTCGCGTCTTAGGTCAACAGCCTCTGTAGTACATGCTTTGATTGTGTCTGCTAATAAGAGTAAAGGTAAAATGGAGGAGGGGGCACCTTGCCACATCTTCCAAACTGTATCCATTTGTGAAATAATTTTGATGCAATTCATAAATAAAGAATACAGGTTAAGAGGGAGCGATGCATTGACTGTAGTCACTCTTTCCATTTTAATACTAATTGTTTTAAAAGGTATTCCCAATTGATTCATGTCTTCTAAATGTTTAATGACACATGTGGGATTGATTTATAGAGAAACGCCCACCGCTGGAAAATGTATTGCCAAGTACAACGTATTGCTAATTGTTTCAGACGTGATCTGTACCTTCAATAAGCAGAGCTGAGCTTCATTCACTTGTCAGACTTAGATTCCCCGTTAAGAGAAACTTGTCTTCAGTGCATGTGTGTTGTATAGTGTTTTTTTTGCGCAGTTATCGGTGCTTTTGTAAGGGTGTGTATTTGTAATAGCCTGTATTTGCGTACTTATATAATTCAGATATGAATACTTTGGCTTCATGCTTGGATGTGCACTTCTGTGTGTGTGCTATGTATATAATTATATGTTATTGTGTATTCACTGAATATTAAACAAATAAAAAATTAAGTCTGTACATGCTAGCTTTCTGAGTGCCTGTGTAGGGTATAATATTAGCATAATACCTGTGTGTGATAATAACGGGTCATATAGTTGTTGAAGTCATAACGTGAAGGTTGTGTGGGGTCAAGTCTCAATACAGGCCTTGTTGTTGTACCCTGAGGCGATGTTTGGCAGTCTGTACACAGCTGAAGTTCAAGCAAACTCTGGATAGATGTACAACATAGCAGAGGTAATGATATATTGTAATTGGCCATTAAGCACGTGTGTGCGTGTGTGTGGGGGGTTATCTTTATGTCACACACAATGATATCAGATCCCTCCCATACCTTGAGCCAAATTGAGTGGAAGGTGTAGGGGAAGTAACAGCATCAGGTGACAGAGGGGAGATAACGAGGTCAGGTGACTGGAAGTAATGAAGTCAGGTGACAGAAGGGAGGTAACGGGGTCAGGTGACTCAGAGGAAATAATGGGGATAAATGATAGAACAAGTAACGGGTCAGGTGACACAGGGGAAGTAACGGGGGTCAGGTAATAATGGGTGCGTTCAATTTCATACAGCCGTTTACAGCATTCTGGTCCCGACGCAATGCATCATGGTTAGATTTTTTCGTCCGGCTTCAGCCAGCGCTGCAAAACGTCACCACCTGTCACCATGTCACATGGTACAAAAACCTTGCAAGAGCAAGACGACTTAAGACAGATCATGCAGCGCCTGTCAGCCGGCTGCACAAACTGGAACCGCCTCCATGACAACACAACTTTGCCCTTATTGGCTGAAGATTTTAGTGACACGCATGACGTTTGTATCCCAGCCATTTCCGATGCGTTATCTGCTATTTCTCCCGAAAAGCACGTAAAGCAGTGAGAACTGGTTTTCAGTTAATTTTCCTGGAAAAATAAAGTTTAAATAAATGAAATAAATGCTCTAATAGTACATGAAAGTTAATTATTGTAATATTCTGCTGCTTTATTTGTTTAATCGTCCAGTCTGTGCATTGTAATCTGTACATGACAATGAAAACTTTGAATCCTTTAAGTAAATGTATTTGATCTTTTCCCTGGCAGCTGTCTTTTTACACAGGGCCACTATGCACAATAATTTTTTTCACTGCTAACAGTTTGGATCAGGAGTTGGTTATTGTATAAGAAGTAATGTGCATGCAGGTGATATTTGTACAGATTAATCTACACCCTTCTGGCAGTGCTGCCATTGCAGTCAGGAGTAGAAGTTGTCCGACTTGGCTGCAGTCATTTTATACTCCAGCCCTGCAGCCGCTGGCAGATCTCGCTCCACGTCACGTCAGCTGCAGACAGACCTAAGCCCAAGTCAAACGCACCCATTTTATGCCAGCTACTCGTGTTCAAGTAAGTGAGCGAGTGTCCGTGGTGGGGGTCCAGGGGCAGTCTGGAGATACACATATTATATATATATATATAATTAGTAAGCTGGAAATCTTATCCTTGTTGGGAGTGACGAAACTAGCTGTCCTTATGTGCAAATGATGCAAGCGGGCCTGCAATGACGGCTTTGTGCAGACAGAGAATGGGTGGGCAGACGGGTGAGCCGGCCGGCCGGGCAGCGTTTTGGCACGGATGCTGACAGCCTGCTGCGCTATAATGGATGCTGTTGGCTGCTGGGATTCCTCGCGGGCCTGCCACGGGGTCCTGTGAGCTGGGACAGCGCTGTCGAAGGAACACTGAAAACATGCACAACAGAGAGGGGGGCGAACAGGGAATTCCTAACGAGTAAACAGCAGCCAGTGGGTGGACGTCTACAGCCATACCTGACCATGAACCTCGGAAGACTGGCAGGGAGGATGTGTGTCCAGGGGACCAGCAAACATTTTTGAATGGGGGGGCCAAGGATTTTCATGAGGTAATACAAACACCAGAACTTTTTAATTATTAATTATTATTATTAATAATAATAATTATTATTATTAATATTATTATCTAACCAGCTCTGTTTGTTCCATTCTAATATGTTTGAAATGGAATATTGCTAATTAATTTAAAACTCAATATGAGTAATTAGGATTAACCACATTCATTGAATTAAAAGTGTTACAAACCTGCTTATTGAGGAGCACTGCAGTACAAACGAGATGACAACGCAAACTGGGGGCAGGACCTACACAGTTAATGACACCACAGCTCTCTATGGTTTTCCTGCTGAAATAAAATCTCTACAGCCGCATTTTGGGGGTGCACAGGGGTGGCCGGAGGGGGGCCCTTGCGTGTGTCCTTCCAGCGAGGGGCAAAGGCAGGTGACTTGCTCATTCAGCCACTGCTTAATTGCCAGTAACACAAAACAATCGTCTCCATGTCTCTTGGCAGGATGATGCACCAAGGCCTTGTTGTTCCTGTTCTGATGCCTGTTTCTTCTCCCTGCGGTTCCTCTCCTCTTGTGCTGAAGCCAAAATGGCTGCCTTGTTTTCATCCCTCCACCCCAAATAAAGCCTCCATTCTGCCTACCCATCCCTGCATCGTGTGAATCTGTTGGTTACCCCTTTTGAAGCATGACTTACAAACTCGGGGGGTTTTACTCGGGAGGAGGGTAGAGAAAGTCACCTGGGTCCCCCCCGTGTACGAATGACGCAGTAAAGTTCCTACTGCTTCTCATTATCAACAGATGATCCAAGAATTATGGCCCCCGTGGGCAGGGCCCTAATTAAAAAGCTACTTCATGCAGTTTGCATCTTCATCATGCATTTCTTTGTTTGTCTGCTCAGCTTAGGCAAATCGTCTGTTAAACAATTCCTAATTGATCCTATTCCTGATTTTCTTTTTGCGGCAATGCTAGGATACAATCACTTCATGGATGCATATAACGTTACATTTAGCAGAAAACTGCAGCTAGCTGGCTAGTTAGGGGAACATGCTGCTTCTTCTAAATAAGAAATGTGTTTATTTATTATTTAGTGTAGTAACTGTTTGTGGCGATCCGCAGATGCGTGTTTCAAATGGTGGGGTGCAGAACTACATGTTCAGTGAGGGCCCCAACACTTCTGTTGTACTATTACAGAGAAATTGAAAAGTCAAATGACAGAGGAGCTGTCCAACAAAAACATGCAAGGAGTTTAATCTCTTGCTCATTAACTAACCTTAGTCAGTCGGATATGCCTAGTTCTGTGGGTAATCGTTTCAACTTTAAGGAAAATGTACATCAAAATCATATTCAGCTTTATTTCTGTAAGAATGCATTGTGTTGCCGTTGCTGTGATGTTTATGTGAGACCAGAACTCAGATCATCAGAAGCTTGGGTAATGTTCTGCATGCTCAGATTCGGCATAAAGGAAATTCCATGAGTGAATCTCTTTCTATTATATTTGATTTAATATTGACTTTTCTTAAGGTGGCCTAAATTCTTAGAATTCATATAAAATGAAGCAGAAACATTCCAGTGAGTATGCAATTTGTCAATAGCATACAAAAAGGTATGAATCTCTGGTATGTAGAATATTTTTATTACAATAAACAGGTATCATAACCTTTTTGCGTTTTTCTGGCATGAAATATCTTTTTAATATATATATGCTGTGCGTTTCCTCAGACATCTAATCATTTAGTTTGAATGTGACATTACATTATATTTAAACCTGCATAATGCTTAGAAGACTTACTGTGTTACAATCTTGGCAGTTTTTCCGTTAAAGGTGTTCAGTTGTTAGTGGAGTAATGCATGAGCACATCAACCACGGTCCACTTCCTGTTTCCCGTTTCCCTGAGCAGCCCAGGGCTGCACAAGTTATGGCGGCTCACAGTGTCGGACGCCCTGCGTGGCACCTGCACAACACGCATGGGAGCATCATGCTTTATGCGCCTCGTCACCGGCAGCGCTAAGGCCTGCTGGGGAGGTATCTGTGGCAGCCAATACCGAGGCAAATTCACGCGTAGTGGGATTTGGGTGAAATCGGTTGGATACATGTTTTTTAAACTGGGAAAACTGAATATGAAGGATCACCTTGCAGGACAGAGAGACGGGTCACATGATATGTCATGTTGTTTTCGATGGGGGGCACAGACATGGAATGAGTGAGAAGAGATGAATTAAAGGTGACCCCCTGCATAGTAAGTATTTGTGAGTCATATTTGTATACATTCTTCTTCTTCTTATTATTATTATTATTTATTTATTTATTATAATAACTAAGGGGCGGCATGGTGGTGCAGTGGTTAGCACTGTTGCCTCACACCTCTTGGACCCGGGTTCGAGTCTCTGCCTGGGTCACATGTGTGTGGAGTTTGCATGTTCTCCCCATGTCGTCATGGGGTTTCCTCCGGGTACTCCGGTTTCC
>JAODJX010000007.1:19332110-19345803 GCA_026776945.1 Isichthys henryi | reverse complement strand
TGACCCAGGCGGAGACCCGAACCCGGGTCCCAGAGGTGTGAAGCAACAGTGCTAACCACTGCACCACCATGCCGCCCTGTTTAAACTATGTTTTCAAAAACTCTATGAATGACACAAGCTGCAAAGCTTATAAATCTACATGAAAAGTTCATGATTTCTACTATGAAATGTTATAATCTGAACTGCATGGCTGCCAAAAACCTCAAACTAATATCCCAAATAATAACAAGGGGTCACTCCTTTAGTATTACGGTTCCCAGAACAAGAGCTTCTGTAATTTGAGATGGTCTCCCAGTGCACCTGTCAATTGCGTAGCGAATCGGAGAAACGACTCCAATTAATGTGGCTGGACTTTACTAATAAGGTGTAAAAAAAAGGGGGCCAGACAAACACCTCCAGGAAATAATGAGATCCTCTCATCGGAGCCTCTTATTGCCTCAGATTGATTCAGCAGAGAAATACGAGACATTCTGCATTTTCTCCCTACTGAGAAAATACAGGATAAATTAAAAAGACTCTGCTCCCTGCTCTCAAAGGCAATTGCAGACCGACAGCTCAGAATATGCCTTTCGTTGTCTGAAACTTGGGCTTAAACAAAAATAAGTTAACAAACACCTAGGGCAGTTGATAAACAGGACAGCCCCCGTACCCAAAGCAGTTTCGTCCTGACGTCTGTAGGTATATTGTGAACAGTTTGGAGATATCTGATATCCCCACTTATAAGTTACCCTACTTGATTTCATGTGGAAGTGCGTGTTTGTTTGGGGTGGGGGGGCTTTGCGATTTATTCTGAGTCACAAGTCGTGCCTCTTAAATGTGGAAACACAGCAGTCACTGTTGCCTGAAGGACTGAATTTACCTCTTCATTGGATCAGTGAATGATATGTAGATTCACGTGAGACACAGAGAAAAAGACCAAGATGTTATTAAATTTAAATTTGCAATTAATGTATTTGTGTCTCTCTTTTACTATTCTTTGGCGAGAAAAGGGTGAGATAACAGGCATCGATGCTCAAAGTGATTCTGAAAGAGAAAATAATTCTAATAAATCCATGAATACTATTTTTGAAAATGCATTAATCTGCAGCTCCCTCACCTCACATCATTTCTCCTCTAAATCTCCCAGTCGCACCAAAATTAAAGCCCCTGTCTGACTCTTTGTAAATGTATTTCTGTCAATATAAGAGATATAAATAGATTGGAGACAGTATCCATTCATAAATCTACCTGAATATTTAACAAGGGTCTTTGGAACAGGGGCGGGAGGGGCGGGAGGGGCGACGAGGGGGGGGGAGGGGGTGAAGTTTCAGCCGAGTTGATCAATTGTCGGAGTCCTACCTCCATGTTCAGAAAATTACAAATTGGAATCGTGGAATCAAGCGGGGACTCGTGGCCAGAAACAGCACGATCACCCGAGCTGATCCAAGAAGAAGGTAAGCAAGGGAGACAGAGAGGGCGTGTTTTGGAGCCCCGGCACAGTCATGGTTTAAATTAGCGAAAGGAAATAACAAAAAGATTGAGCTGTGGATTCAGGATGCAGGCTGCCCATCTTGAGAGAGTTAATACATACTACGTCGGCCCCGTTAATCCGAGGGACTCTCTGCCTTGCGTGCACGAGAAACAGATCTGTTACCTTTTACAGTTTGCATAACAGGTCTCACTTTTGTCATGTTTGTCTAATAAACAAAACGTGTTTTGTGTTTTCTGATTTTGGGAGAGGAATCGCTCACTGACTCAGGAATCTGAAACAGACACGAAATGGCATGATGCTCTTCGTTTAAAACGCATGCGTCTCTCGCCAGGGCGGTTTGCTGTTACACTCAATGCCAAAAATCCCAGACGGATTATTCTATGCTAATTTAACGACAACGCTGTCCTGTGAGCCTGTGTGCCTATATCCATCTGTTTCAGAAATGACACTAAATAACAGCTTGATAATATGTATGCAGAATTAGCTGATCTAAGCCTGCATTCCAGAGAATTTAGGTTACGGGCCCCTAATTTTATTACTAACGTAATTAAAATGACAGTTTAATCTTGTCAAACAAGCCGACTGGACGCGCCGACGGAAAGCTGCAGTAACACATGGTGCACATTTTGTTTTATTTCTTCTTCTTTCATCGTTTTATCTCATCTTGGCTGATGCAACCAGCGAAAACAAGGAACAGCAGGTCTGCCCTTTGCTACAGAAGCGTAGAAAAAAATGGATCCTTTCACATTTTGACCTTCCCTGTCTCTCTCATTCATACATTTCCGAGCATCATAGAGGGACGTCCGGCACGGTTTCCGGGTGATGGGGTGATTAATGCTCTCGTATCTCACACCAGGTCCAAAGCCACGCCTGCCGTGACTTTATTTTAATTCTAATCTATTATGTTGTATATTAGAACTGCATGGCTTTTCTTTCTATAAGAATATTTTAAAGTTTTAGCTACCACTGCTATGTACGAAAGATCGACCCATTTCGATATTCCGCCAGCCCCTTCCCAAAAGCCATCATTTTGACCTGTAAAATCCAACCCAAGACACACCGACCCCGAGCCCCCGAGATCACGCCAGTCACCTTGCACGTGCTCCCTGTTCTTCAGCGGCCCGATCTCTGTGAAACTGTGCTTGGCATCTGCACGGTAGGCCACGGGACGCAATGTGCGCCTGGTAGATAGTCACGAATAAAATATGCATTAGTTCCCACAAACTACTGCCGTTTGATACCCCTTTGGAGGAGAGATAGATCTGAATCTTCTTACTGCCTCGCAATCTCACGCAGCACAGCAAGGGGAGCGTTATCGTGAAATATGAGAGAGCTACTTTTCCCCCTCGTTAATTTCTCTCATTCTCTTGGCTCTTTTGTGCTCGGCCCTTTCGGACTCAACTTCCTTTGCTTTTTTCCTCCCCTTCCCCCTCCCTCGCTTTCTCTGCCTTTTCCTCTTCTTGCCTCTTTTTTACTGACAAGTCCACGGTTTCCTACAAAGAAAAGCCAGCATTAATTAAGACAGCGGCAGCTGTAATTTTCTTGGGAAGTAAATTTCTGCACAACTAAAGGTTACGGGGACCTTTCCACTGTCAGGATTTACTACAGCCTGTGAATGGTAATGTCCCTAATGAAGACATGCTCTCTCAGTCTCCGAACTTAAAAAAGTATCACCAGAAGGAGAAGAGGGGAAAAGGGAGAGAGAGAGAGAGAGAGAGAGAGAGAGGAAGAGAGAGAACAGCATGACGAATACATTTGCAGCTCCTGCATTAATTCAGGGTCTAGTGCTCATTATAATTAGAATATTTGGATAGCTTTATACTTTCACCAAGACCATTGTTGTTACAGAATAACCCTGGATTCTCAGCTATGATAATTTTAAAGGCAGAATTGGCATGTTGAGCTTGTGTTTCCTTATTGATAGCCCTGATGGGATGGGCCATTTATAGAAATAAATTATAGTTAAATAATAGAAATAACCGAAGTTATGTCAATGCAAAGCAGGACGACCTTTTTGGCTATTCACAGGTAAGGTCCATGCGCACAGGTTTGATAAATTCAGAAGGATCGTCTGCGTGTCAAGGCAGATCTTGTCCAGCTGACGGGATGTCTTCTATCATCTCTCCATGAGTTAATCACAGAATTTATCTGATGAAATTCCGCGTTCCGATTCCACGGCTGGGTCCGCTTGGAATCTGAAATACCATGTGCAGAATTAGCACCCAAACGTGATGCCGTGAGCCCTCTTTGGGGTTGCAGCCTCCAGCTGGCCTGGCATAAACAGCCAGGACTGTTAGCATCTCTAATGTACATATACAGGGACTCCTGCCTGCATAATGACTGCTTAAACATGTAGATAACACAGAACTGCGTGGTGCAACAGGCTCGGCGTGGCGAGGCAAAATCTCGCAAAAAGACCTGGATAAAAGCTGGGATTCAGAACTGGCAGATTAAAAAAAGCACCTGCAAAGTAATTCAGCTGGGAGGTGAAATCGTGCACTATAGGTCCTGCGGGGATGAGATGTCAGCAGCGTCCTTTGGGGGACATTTGGGAGGTACAGTCTCTGGTGAAAAACAACAACATAAAAACAAAAAATGACATTTTGAAGTATTAACTTTGCAGAATTCAAAATGATACACTCTGAGGACGTGTAATGTCTGTGCAAGCGTGCCGAACTTCAGTCACCTGGTTTTAAATGGGTTATTTGTACATTAATGTCATTCTGACATGGGCTGGCATTCTTTTAAGAGAGAGAGTCAATCAAAGACAGGTTACACGCATAAAGGCCAAAGCAAAACCAGGTGACAGGCAACATGATCCGAGTGCACAAAATCCGAAGGGTCGTAAATCCCAAGGACTGATTTATTGCTGGAACTAGTTCAAAATAAACAGTGCTACATGGATGCTAGTTGGGGTGTGAATCAGAACAAAGGAAGCGTCCACATGATCCAGAAGAAACAATGAGTGTTTGGGGTGATTATCTGAGCAGGATGATGGTGAAATATACTGTAGATTAGCTAAAATATTATCAAATGTTTCCAAAATTCTTCTGTCCATTTGAAACACGGAACAATAGCGAATGCTTAGCAAACAGATGGGTATTCAACATAAACTAAAAAAAATTCAGGGTGAACCGTGACCAACAAGGATAAATGATAGATTTGCGGCCTTCACAGAAACCCAGATAGATCAAAACTAGTTGTGTCACTCTGGTTTGTCAACCAGACTACATCAACAAGTAATCGTGGCCCCACCTTATACGAGCCAATACTGGGTGTTCTACCTTGATGTTAATTGAAAGCTTTATTTATGTATTTTTTCAATTAGCAAAGCACACACACCGAAAATCAAAGACACTCATTGCAGTTGGTACACAAGAGCTCGCTACCACAGCTTCAAAGCAGGGATCCAGAAAGGTCTTTAAAATAGGCTTTGAGTTCTCACATAATGGATGTCCAAGTTCATATAACTGAAGAGGTTGAAAAAAAAAAGCTGGTCTTTGCGGTGGATATGTTGAGAGATTATTTTAGTTTAAAGATCAATGACATCGTCTGAAACAAGCGGACTGAGAGCTGAGGAGCTCCTGAGGAAGGGAAAGTAATATTTAACCTCAGGCTAGAGAATAATTTCACTTTCTCCTGACCAGTTTAAAAAATACCCTGTGTCAGATGGAGCAGATTTATACAAATTAATGGCCTTTAGTTCAATCTCCAGCACAGTTATTAATTGTTAAAGTGCATATATTAAATAAAATGAGTAAAAGTAATTTTAATAAATTATCCTCTCCAAAACCTGTTTTAAGGGATTGTTGCTTTCGCTGTCTATGAGGTATTGATAATAATCTGACAGGAAGGACAAAAAAGTAAAATAATAAACTCACAATCAGAGCACAGTGACCTGCAGGACTATCTGCCTGTAATATATATATAATTTCCCCTTGTTTAAATGCTCCTATGACATGCTGCTTGCCCTACCACCCTCAATAATGAGGCTGCTCCCCACCTATCCTGGTGAGGTTCTGTTGAGCCGTGGATCTCCTGCTCCGGATTTCAACAGCTCCCATTGTTCCACCAGTTACTTGGGGTCGAGGACCCGCATTTGCCATCCTGAAGGTGAGTCTTCAGTTGTGGTAGGACCAGTCCCTGATCGCAGTGCCCAACTCTGAAGACAGAAAATAACAAGCCTAACATGCAGGGGGACGCTGTGTGACTCTTGCCTGTAACACTACATGTCTACAGCTAGAAACAGGACTTCTGCACAGAGGGCTGTTGGTTCAAGAAGATGTTATACCAGGTAACTCAAGCAAACATCTAGCAAAAGCACTCATGCTTTCTAGTTCAGCTTAGGACAGCCTACAGGCTTTGGTAAAACGACCCATACGTGCTGATGTGTAGCTCAGCTGGTTAGCATGCTGTCTGTGATCAAAAGTTCACCAATTCAAATCCAAGACTCAACAGAGTGATGTCACCATTGGGCCCCTGAGCAAGGCCCTTAACCCCCCATTGCTCCATAGACTGTCTGACCCTGCTTCCTCAAAAATGTAACGGACGCTTTTGGATAAAAGTATCAGTTAAACAAAAACAAGGCATTTCTTTTATTCCTGCATTTTGGGGAAACACTACAATCAGAATAGTGGATTTTTTTGTTGTTGTTTTTCTGTCTGTTCATGTCATTGTGACTCTCCCTGTTGCCCGCCCCCCACCCCAAACAGAGAGCTAACTATGGCATCCACAGCCTCTTTTGGTGAGGAGGGGAGAGGTGGGCACGCTCTGTCTCCAGCCTGGCCTACAGAGAAAGGGCAATGTGCCACTGCAAGGCAGTTGCTGTAGCGATGAGGGATGGGCACAGGTTCCGTCCCATTCAGAAATGCTGTGTGTGTGTGGGGGGGAGTGGCTGTCACGGCAACAGTGCATCAGGGCATTCCTCTCCAGCTGCCATGCTCTGCTGTCCCACGGAGTTTTATTAGCATTATGAATGAAGCCCCTCCGGTGCCCCCCCCCCACCACACACACACAGCCAGTCTCTTTGCCTGTCAGAGCTTCAGATTTAAAAGCTGCCCTCTCCAACTGAAGAACAACAACAGGCGAGGGCAAAAAATGTGCCCCCCACTAGTGGCGGGTGCTTACGTAGTCCCTCATTCATCCTGCGGGGTAGCATGCGCACTTTGATTCATTGTCCAGGCTTTGTTTTGGTGCGGCCCGCATGCCTTATCGGCAATGTCTGTGCCCTAAGGGGGACAAGGGTCCGTGTACACTGGGAGTGGGGGGGCAGGCGACACGCTGGGAGCAACGGACCAACGCGCAAACAGATGGGCGTGATGCCTCAGAGTGCAGCAAGGCGACCCCCCCCTCAGCCCACAGGGTGAGCGCCGTCTTGGCATGCTAATTCCCCATTATGCGGCAGATAAAGCATCACGATGGAGGAGAAGCAACTAGATTCTCCGACAGAAGGAGGGCGAACGTGGGGGGGGGGGTATCGGGCCCAGCACGTGACATCTAGGACAACAGGTGACAGAGCCTCGGACTCCCCATACCCCGAGGACGCCATTGCCCTCATGCTTTATGAACGTCCCAGGAGCGTTATTTGTTAGCTGGGAGTCCCCCCCCCCCCGCCACACCACATCTGCTGAATTTCCTAAATTAGATTATTCTACCTTACTACCAGGCACTCTTACTACAATACCTGCCGTTCGCTTCATTAACGCCATCGTGTTTCTCTTTTTGGTTGACTCAGATAAAGGTGCAATACAAAAACGTAATGTGTCCAGGGTCACTTCAGATTCAGGTAAGAGCTCGTGCCTGTTACAAGATGAGTGGGGAATCTCTATGCACATCTGCAGGTCATTTAACATCAGGCGAACAGAAACGTTTGGGTGAGACCTGAGCACCGACTCCTCAGTGAGTACCGAATCTAGAGTAAATAATGTTAGTCACTAAGTTAACATTTAAATTATGTAAATGGGGTTGAGGTTTAAGCTACTTTTGAGCTACATCTGTTCAGTCTGAATGAATAGGCTGGAACTGAAACGTGGCGATACATTAACCGAAGCCCTCATAACATTTTTTAAAAATCTGCTTATTTCTGCTACATGTCTGTGCTCGCAGTCGTATTTTCCATTCATTTGCATCTCATTTGCATAATATTTCAGAAAGGGCAGTGGCATCCACTTAAGCAGAGAACCTGTAATTTTGTTAGGTCACAAACCAAAGTGTTTAACTTGCAACTGACAATAATGTATGCGGTGATGGCTGTGCACGCTGAGGGACAGAGGGAGCGGATCTGTATATGGTGCCCGTGTGATCGTCCTGGGAGGGGCCAGTGATGGACAGACAGGGCTAAGAACCAATCAGGGGCCTTGAAGATGGCATGGAGCAACACACACTGGTGTCTCCTAAGGTCATGGCACCTACTGTGTTGAAGGACGGCCTCAGTGACCCCAAACATTCGACAAACTACTTTCCTCTTGTGACCTTTCAGCCTTAAAAATGCACCAGGGCTAAGGTCTGTTGAGGTTGGAGTACCTTTCGTTTTGAAGGATGGTCTCAGTGACCTGTGTACCATTTGGCTAGCAAGAGATGGGGCTGGGTGCCTCACCAGGCTGTATTATATATCCAGGGCTGATGTTCCTGTTTTGCAGCCTTTCTGCCTAAAAATGCTCCAGTATCCCTGGGTCCATACAGCCTCATGGCACGGCTGCATGCCCTTGAAGCAAACAGACGTCAGGAGTTGCTCCCGAGACCTGCGCGGTAAATTACCTGCATAAAGCCAACGGTAATATTATAAACAACAGAAATAAACGAGAGCCTTTAGGTGGCTCTTAGGACGAGCTGCCCGGCACGTTACATAAATCACCCTAATGCCCAACTAAAAAGTGTGCATGCTTTAATAAGGAGAGAGAAAGGGCTGAAATGCCAGGCAGAGCCTGCTGCACATACCAACAACACACACCAACAACACGCACTAACCACACACACTGACACAAACACCACATCCCTTCAACACACTGAAGCACACAGCGACATTATGCCCTGACAACATGCACCAACAACATGCACCGATATTATGAACCAACATGCACACCAACCAACACACCCAAACTATGTATATTAACAGCACGCACAAATAATACACAACAATAGCACACATTGACGCACACACAACATGCCCCTTCAACACACTGACAACACATACCAACATCATGTCCCGACAACACGCACTAACAACATGCACCAACACACACAACCTACATGCCCTAACAGCACTCCCTTACAACACACACCAACAACATCCCCTGAAACCCTGCAACTACAACATGCACAAACAATAAACATCATACCCCAGTAACACACCAAGATAACGGGCCTCATCATACACTGACAGCACAACCTAACAACATGCATCAACAACATGCCCCATCAACATGTACAAACAACACAGCCCAACAACATTCCCCAAAAACACGCACCGACAACGAATGCCAACAAAACGCCCTTACAGCACACAACGACACAATGCCTCAACACGCACCAACACCCCCTGACAACATACACCAACAACATGCAGAAACAACACACCCCAAGACAATGACAATAGGCCTTGAAAACACACAGCAACAATATGCCCAAAGAACACGCCTCAACACTTCGGCCCAACAACATGCGCCGATAGTAGGCACAGACCCCTCCTACACATTCAGGGATCATTATAGACCACAGGCTTTCGTTTAGACCCAAATCTGTGGACGAGGAAGTGGTCCAAAGAACTGGGACAGCATGATCTACCAGGAGCGATAACTTTTTCTCTGGGTCCACAGCGACCTCGCACAGCACTGAATTTCAGAAAAATTAAGCACCAGGACGACACATTTATGAATTTTTTATTGAACGGTTGTACGGTTGAAAAACACAGGGATTGACTCATTCAGAAGACGGGTTTGAAAAGTTTTGAGGTGTGGACCAGTACAGGAATTCAAGATGACTGGTTACCAAGAGATTCTACTAGAATGGGAGCGGGGGGGGGGAGATGGGCGGTGACGTTCAGCAATCAGTACTAATTACTTCGTGCCAAGTGCACAGCGACAATAAACAAACAGGAGGCGCTGAGCAGGCCGTCCCAGCCTCTGATTAAACACGGCACATCTTGCAGATTTGTTACCAATACACATGCGGTGCCCTTAAGCGAGTGACGGCCTGTCATACAGCGAGGGCCGGAGACACTTCGGATATAAATCCAGCCAGCAGATAAGGAAGCCGCGTAATAAATTAACTGCCGCATATAAATTGTTAAGAGCCTCCATTTTAATGCCGGTCATTATTCAACAAATTTTTCTAAGAAATGCCAAATAGGCAGGAACAAGTAATTAGGGGAGAAAAGTGAAACTGTCACCCTTAATGGTTTACTCTGTCGCTTCACCTTATCGCAGGGGTGGGGGCGAATGGCTGGGTGCAGGTGTGGAGGGGGGCAGGGAGGGGGTCTGCTGTACCATTCAGGAAGGGAGAACTCCAAATTTTGGGTAGATGTGGCCACCTCTTTCCTGACACAAACGTCGGGGCGGGGGTGGTGTCCTCATCTTCCTTGTCTTCCAGTGCCACCTCTCCTCTCCGATCGCCCAGGCCTC
The DNA here is from genome assembly GCA_026776945.1 of Isichthys henryi. Lineage (NCBI taxonomy): Eukaryota > Metazoa > Chordata > Actinopteri > Osteoglossiformes > Mormyridae > Isichthys > Isichthys henryi. The sequence continues at coordinate 19,335,714 of JAODJX010000007.1, read as the reverse complement.
AATAAATCTGAAATCACAGGGGATATTGTTAGTGTTCACCCGGCATTATTAAAATGAAGGGAAATTTATGGATGACACTTTGTAACAATTAATTAGGAACTGTTGATTAATAAAGTAAGTTCGTTATTCTCCTGAAACCTAAGCGGCAGCGTGAATTTGTCAGATGGATCATTTTATTCATTATTTTTGATTAATGCCCCCGGATTCTCTGACTCTGGTAGAAGGAGAAGGAAAAAAACATATCCACTATGCAAAATCATAAATAGTGAATGAGTCTGTGTACAGTTAACCTTGGCCATGGCACAGAGATTTCTGCGGGGAAATGTGCTTATTCGGCAAATAAATTGCTGTAGGGATTAAAAACCAAATTGGGCGAGTTTGATGAACATCACCTCTCTAGACCTGTCTGTCTTCTCCCAATGCCCATGATTAATTAGTTTGTTTAGACACTCAGTCCAGTGAAGCAGAGAGAGTGGGGGGGGGAGAACTTGGACTCTGATAAGGACAAGGGAAGAAAACAGTGTTTTTTCTGCCCTTCCTCTCTGTCTCTCTCCCCCCTCCTTCTGCAGGAGATCACACTGTCATAGCCTCTTTCATCGTCCTCTCCATCCACCAAGGTGACACCTCCACCCCCACTTTTGGCAAGACATGGCTCCCATGGTAGATGCGTAGGGGTAGTGTGTGTGCCACAGTGCCATTTTGCAAAGGTGCTACACTGGCACCAGGGACTAAGCTGCCTAACCCTGTCCGCACAATGGGAGGTATCTTCTTCATCGAAGCTCACAGGGGATCCGCAGTGCCATGGATAGATATCTGCTGGGCGTTTGGATCAGCCTACTGATTGGGAAAAATCAAATCAAGGCTGAATGGATATCGGTCAGCCTGCGGTTTGGCTCCGCACAGCATTTTCGGTAACCTCATGGGAATGTTCCGGGCACGCCGGCCTCTACAGAAAGGCCCGATGCTCTGACAGATGTTTTCCCCGAGATGCGAATGAGATTGGTCTTTGGAATGATCCTCCAGTCCTGCAAAATAACTCCGGGAATACCTGCAACTGACGCAGCAGATAAGCCAAAGTAGAGCTCTATTAAAAACAGGCCCGATGAAAAACTCCAGTTCTGATCGCTCATCTAGGACAAACAGTGACTTTTGTGAACGCTGCCCTTTGCATTGCTTGGGGATAAAAGACCTCCAGTTTCAGTGTTTCCCCCTAAATGACTGAATCTGGGCTCTGATTCAGAGAAAGAAAAGAAAAAAATCTGAATAACATGCTGGGTATAACGAAAAATGTTATGGTGCCTCCGATCGACATCCGTTTCCACTTTTGACTAGTTAAAGATGTCCTGCACTAATGCGTCATGCAAAGCTTTGGGGATATAGCCAGTGATCTTCCTAACCTCCCCCCTCTCTGTCTTTCTAGTTCCCTGGACCTTGCCCTGCTTTCACATGTAGCCCCCCCCTCCCACAAAATTCAGTACCAGCTGTAGGGCTGCTTAGGCTGAAAAACAGGTAATACTTTTTCTGAATGGGTGGGTCCTTCTGCTGGAGAGCGAGCCAGGGAGTTGGCACGAGGATAAGAAATAAACAATAATGTAAACGAAACGGAATTTTGGTAATAGAATCAACATGATCAACTGCCTGTTCGTGTCATGTGACTGGTGCCCTGGAGGGACGCCATAAGCCATATCTTCTTATGATTGGTTGTAGTTAAGCCCCATTATGACGCTACAGATCACAATAAAAGCACTGCAAGGGCCTTTCCAATACAGGAACAATTTCTTGTAGAAAGAGAAGTAATAGTAACTTTTCTTAGGGTTTAATTACTTTTTTTTTACAAATAGAATTCCTTATGTCCAAAAAAAATATGTCTTCTTTGAGTCTGATATTTTTCTGGGACCCCCACAGCTAAGATACAGACTGCATATCGCAGTCGAGCCATTACTTACATACAGAGGTTAACTAAAACTGAGTTTAGCCCTAAGAATACACCAGTGAGTGTTACTCTGTGCTGCGGACCTGCATTTTGACTAAGTGAAGCTCGCGTCTGTCTGACACCAGCACCACTGGTCCCTCCAGGGCCGGGGCTATAAATGCTGCCCGGCTCATTTCTATCCACCTGCCTACCGTTTGGGTTTAATGGGCCTCCCGTACGACATTCTTGCACAATCGCTGGGCTGAGCCACGGGCAGGGCTCGGATACCTTGCGGTGGCCATGTCCCATCAGCGCCAGCCCGGGAGCCCAGCATTAATTATGGATGGATGCCTGCTGCCTGGCCAGTGGGAGACCCCACGGAGCCTCCACCTGCTGTCACACGCACAGAGAGAGGGCCCCGCTTTCCCCCTCGGCACTCTCTTTTGCCGTGTCACATACCATTTGCTGAAACAACAGTACGAACATAACTGCCACCCCCCGCCTTTCCTTCTTTGTCCTCCCTTGGCTCTCTGCAGGAATCTGGCTTTAAATAATGACGACCGGGAAGATGTTACGCTTCACCCCAAAGGTGGGTGACCTCTGGCAGCCTGATCCCCGGTGGTCAACACGGTAACGTCACCCCCCGTCACGCCACTTTACCGCGTTCACCGAGCGCCACATGGTACGTGCCCTCAGAGATTAACGGTAGGTGACGGACTGGACACGGTCGATTCGTGTTTGTGATTCGTCACGCACGTTCCCTCTTAAATGTTACTGTGGTACTACTCAGCCAGTATTGTGAAAACATTTTCAGTTTATTCAGAAGATACCATTCATCGATCCATCCATCCATCCATCCATCCCATGTCACAGAAATCTAAAAAAAACCTTAATGATGTTTAAGCTCATAATGCAACTCCCATAAAGCTTAGGAATTCTTAGGCTGTTAGAAGTTGTGTTTCTGTATAACTCTGTGCTGTATCTGTACTGAAACCTACCTCACATCATAACAATGACAAATAATCTGATTGACTATAATTTAATTTAAATGTAATTGAAACTCGGCACTGATGCACACTGCCGGACAGATAAGGCTTCTCGTAAAATCCGCTGGTTTCCTCTATTGCCCCCCGACAGAGTCATGTGACATTGGTCCATCGTTTTGGCTAAGAGCACTACCATGCAGGGCACCCACCTCTTTGCTCACCACACACCACAGCACGCTGGTAATAACGCACCCCCTCACCCCCAGCCAATTATCTCAATGGGTCCATTTATTCATTTGCATGTCCGGTCATTTAAGTGAAATTAAGTCACTTTCAGTTTACAGCTTAAATATGCTTCTCTTAGGGAAAAAGGCCCTGTCTTGGATCTCCCTGCTCAGGGATGAGACCAACCCTTTTCCCCAAAGGTCCGCATCTCTGTGCCTTAACATAATTCTGCACAAATCGCTCCAATGCTATAATTCCCCTCGGACCGTCGCTCTTGTACCAGCACTGTCTCCTGTTTGACTCCAAGGCTGCTCCTTAAATAAGCCTAACCAGGGGGGGCTTGTTCCGTTTGCCTCCGAGCTGCCTCCCCTGTTACCCCCCCCCAACCCCCACCCCCCACACCCGGGTGCCGGGAATAATTGGGGTGGCCACGCCAGTGTTGGGGTGGGGGGATGGTTTTTAAAGGGGGGTTGTTTGAGTT
>JAODJX010000007.1:19307934-19318241 GCA_026776945.1 Isichthys henryi | reverse complement strand
GGTTGTTCCCTGCCTCGTGCCCATTGCTTCTGGGATAGGCTCCGGACCCCCCGCGACCCAGTAAGGATAAGCGGTTTAGAAGATGGATGTAATTATATGATGATAATTTTTATATTACAGTCATGATTATCACCTGATGCTGTCTGGCCACCTCCCTGTGTAAAGGCTGATTTTCACATACCGTATGCCATACCAACGGTGTAGAGTCTATGCAGAGGCATAAATCAGCCTTATATTATGCACACATGTAGATCTTCAATTGGGCATCTAACTCAAACCTAAATAACTTCAGCTTATGTGTTGAAATTAGTTGGCAGGGTAACCCAAAGATGCAAAACTAGCGGGTATTAGGCTCCGTTAAGTTCGGCTGATCAATCGTATCCTGATTTTAATGAAGGTACAGTAATTAATGTCATTGCATCCGTACACAGAATGTTTAAATTATAGTCACGTGGTGTGGGGAAAATAGGTGTGCCTGAACAGCCAGATATACAATACAGTAAGAGTACCACCATGTTATTGCCTGGAATATCGTCACACACCAATTTTCTTTCCTTTAATTTACGCGACTGTCTTCTCCTCCCCGACCACCACTTCCCGATCGTGAATGTTAATATTTCGCATCATTTGCCTAATACGCCCTCACTCTCTTACCGGCTCTCCTCGTTATAACTTTGTCCGTGATCCCAATCCGATTAGACAATTTTAGTTTTCATTGATTGGGTCTTTGACGGAAGGGCCTAAACAGAGATAAACGGGAAATACTTAAAAAAACTAACTTTTTGTTAAACATCAATAGTTATACTTGTGGGTCAGTCGTCAAAGCATTCTCGGTTGACAATTTTTAAATGATAGGTGTTTCCTGACTGTACGGATAACGTCAGGAGCCTTAAAGCACTTCCAGCAGCTTTATATACCTTAACAGTAAGATCCCCAAACTACGCAGCACTATCTGGCCATGAATCCTCTACAATGATCCAATATAATCAACAAAACAGCAGAGTACTGTCATATAAGAAATGGTTTACTGATCTTAATTTATAGGCCATACATTCATTGCACCGCATTCTGTGGAAAGCTGTCTGAAATTACATGTTAAATGTTGTTCAATCTGCATGTCGCACAGTAGATGTGTAAACTGCATTAGAAAGGCGCGAAATGAATTGCAAGAGAGAGAGAGCGCGCGCGCACACACACAATATGATCATAATGTGAGGCTGTAATATGATCATCACAAAATTCGAGACCACAGAAATGAGTTTAAATTAAAGAACTTTTGTATATGCTTTATGTGAATAATTTATCATCTAAAGAACTGACACGTCAAAAAGTCCCAAGCTACTTCGGAAGTCATGGATCACAGAAACTTTTAAAATTTATTTTTTGTTTTTCTGTTTTCTTCTTGCACGTCATGGGGGTAGAGCTTTTCCTGTCGTTTGTCTGTTTCTCATCGGGGTAAACATTTGCTCAACTTCTGATCTCCGACGCTGTAGCATGAATCACAGGCGAGCAGCGGAAACCGCAGGGCCGGCTGCGGCTCATTAGCGGCCGCCCGTCTGATCCGGCACGTTCCGCAGCAATGCATGGAACGCAGGAACCCCGCACCCCAAACGTGTGCCATCGCGTACGGGCGCAGGGCACCAAGTCCTGGAGCAGAAGTGAACTTCATCCTTACGCATACACCCCTTGCCCAGCACGCAAAACTGCCCCAAATGCCGCTCAGAAAAAGCCGATCGACAGACACCCGCCTCCTTCAATCATTTACACATTAACCCTAATACTTCAGTTAGAAATTTCTTTTGTTCAGCTGTTCATTCCCATATAACCATCCAGAAGTACTATCTCCAGTTAAAAGCAGCCATAATTACATTTTACTTTAAATCCCAAAAGGGGCACTCTTTAAAAGCTCGTTGTGTATGAAAAAGTTTAAAGACATGTGCGGTGGCAGAATGTGAACGATCAGGCCTATATATACAATTACTCGCATCGCTGCGACGCGACGTAACAGCGAACTGCTTAAATATACAGACAATACTGTCCTAGGTCGTCTCCTTTTCTGAAAAATGCTTCCCTCTGCTTGCTCGCCGTTTCTACCGAAGCACAGAACTATAGTTGTGAAACTAGCATATCTAATAAAACAGGTTAATATACTAATTTTTCAGTGCTCCTCCATAACATAAATCAAACGGAGCAAAAGACTACCTTGTGTTTTGACTTCCCCGACCCTCTTTCACCTCTGTCAATTTTTGTTTTATTTTTTTTTTAACTCCGTAGATCAGACTTTAATTTTGAAGCTAGTCCTGACGACAATGATGAATAGGGTGCATCAAGGAGAGCTTAAATTACCCGCTCCCCAGCGATTCCCAGGCAAGTGAGCAGCGTGACCCAGTAAAAGACAGAAAGAGGGGTGGTCAGCACTTGTCCTCTAAACCCCCCTCCTCTGGAGAAAAATATGCTTGTGTCCACCTCCGGATCCCCTCCTCTTGGCATTGAATGTTCGGCTTGCGTCCTCGCTATTCACCGAAAACTCTCAGGCCTCTGAATTTCACTTCGGACAGACCGCTATTGGCCTTTTCAACGCACAATTACTCCTTGTGACATTCTGCTCTCCATGCAGAAATAAGCCCATAGAAAACCGCGGTCTGGTAAATATAAATAGGGCGAATATAAACGGCAACTCATTGTTTGTTCCGTCTCATTTTCTGTCATTGTTACATCCACCCTGTGCACGTGTGACAACAGCAATCGGGGCTTTCAGTTCAGTTGTGTGAAGCACACCATAATGTGAAAATCTGGAGAATGATTCATAGTATAGATAGATAGACAGATAGATAGATAGATAGATAGATAGATAGATAATTTAAGCTTGAAAAGACATGCGCGTTTCCGCAATGGCTTTTTCCCCCCTCTTCTTCCCTGTTCCAGGAACCCCCCCCCCCCTCCACGCGCGCACACACACACACACACACAACCACAAGCGCTCTGGATACCTTTAAAAAATCGGCTTGGGACCCCTGTGCAGAAGAGAACATAGAAGACCTGTGCGGCCTGCGATTCACTGAGCCGCCAGCAGAAGAGTGTATTGCAAAAAAACGAGGGAAGATCACCACTGTAACGACAGTTATGACCCTTTAGGAGAACGAAACTGTACCTCAAATATAATATCGGCAGTAAGCAGCATGTTGCTTAAGCAAAAACTGCGCTTTGCCCCGCTGCCCGCGCCTTACAATCCAACACTTCACCGTCTTTCTTTTACAGCTAATTACTGACTTGCAATCCGTGTGACCAGTCAGTACATATCGATTGCATTGCGCTGGGCAGCGCCAAAGGGGGACTTAACCATGAACGCAACTGTCCAGTACAAATAATGTTAGACCGCATTTACAGGGTCAAATATACTTTAAAACTAAATTGCTTCTACTCAGTATTTCCAGGAAAATATGCATAATGTTTATAATGAATTCATTAGTAAATAGAAACAATCGGCTAATTAGTGTAATGTGACCATTCTGGCGTTATATGTGTATTTTAACTGCTGCAGATTAGGAGGACACAAAAGTTAACATCTCATAAATATTTTATTATATTATTTGAAAGGCTCAAAGCGCGTTAGTGTTATTTATTTTACTTTCTAATCAATGTATAGTCGTTCAAGGTGAATATAGAAGTCGAAAACCATCAAAGATCCGGATTACTGAAACGTCTTCCGAACGCCTCAGATTATTCAGATAACCTGTCGCTACGCGTCTAAACTGAATTTATATGCAAATCTCTATTTAAACTGGTATGATTCAATACAATTCAATATCTGAGGACAATCAAAAATAAAACAAAAAACTTCGATTCGCGTTGAATAACAAAATTTAAGACACTACCTGAATTGCGTCTGTTAGTCTTTAACCAAACATAACTTAAAGGTCCGATTACACACATTTCACGGGTCTTTCAAGGAGCGCCCTTAAGACACATGAGAAGCATATTTTACTGCAGTAACGTATAGTACTTGCATGGTTACGTCAGTATGAAGCCAACTTTCTCCCTTTTCAGAAGTTAAACTATTAAGCGTTTTTAAAAGTAATGTTTGTCTGTATTAAAGACAAAAGGCACAATAAGAACTAAATTTTTATTAAAAGAAATTAGATAGTTAAAATCCGATGTAGATTAAACCTACAATTTAATGATCGTTTATACGTTGAATGTAAAGTTTTTTCTTAATGATTGCAGATTTGTTCTATCCCTTCATTTTTTAAAGATAGAAATCATTTGATTCCGAATTATTCGACAAATTTTTACTGCAACTTTGGAACTTTTGACGACTTAAAGCGTTCGTGCAATTTGGTCCAGCGGAAAGATGCTCAGTAGCATAGACTGCATAAAACGTAACGATGCGTGTCTCTGCACATCCGACTTCTGTAGCTTGACAGTTTTATATGTGATTATTTAATTACGCAAAATTAGTAACTGATCAGAACATCTCAATTTATTATTTTTATTATCAACAACAACATTATTATTATTATTATTAATAACAATAATAACAATACAATGTTTCTGTGTTTCGGTAAAGCTGTACTGTATTTGAAATAACTAATGCCTTCTAACACAGCAAACAAAAAGCGGCGCGCTTTGCGAACCTCCGGACCAAAATAAGAATATGTTCGCATTCAAGTAATTACCATGTGTGAATATTTTATCGAAAACGAAAATATGATTAATTTACATTCTGAAATTCTGCGCCCTCCTTGGACACTTTGGGGGAAATCCGATATTATCTTACATTGTAAAAGTGTTCTGATTGGTGGAAATAGACGGGGGCATTTATTATACTTTTTTCTTCTGGCAAATGAGCGATTTACCAACGTCATTTCCAAGTGCCGTGCGTCGTCAGCAGCGTAGTGGTCACAAAACACCCATAAACAATTACATTTTTTTTTCTATTACGTTGAATATCAATGTTATACGCATAATATACATTATATATACGCAAACATCTGTAATTATTATTGTGCATGAATATAATTAGCTGTAGGCCTATTTGGTGCTTCTGCGCCAGAGAAATCCCTTTTCAGCGATAGTGTGATACATGAGAACAACAACGACAACAACAGTAATAATAATAATTATAATAATAATAATAATAATGTAACTCCTCCTGTGGCAGCTCGAACAGTCCAATAAATAACTGGATTTGGAAAGTTCAGGAACAGGTAGCCAAACTGAGTTGGTGGATGAGCTGGCAGTGTGTCAAAGGAACTGGTGCGCTTTACTCACCAGTGTGTGAACGCACGTGTGTGTATGTGTGTGTTCCACTGATAGAGGGCGGTCTGCAAGTACTGTGATTCTTTAACAGCTTTAACATTTCTGGCGTGTGGGCCTATTTTTTTTTTTGTAAAATAGTCCAGGGAAGCGTCCCCTTTGTAACACAACATCCATTTTGTTTTACAGATTAATTGTGTGGTATGATTTCTCCCTAAATATACGTTTCGGGTTATTGTGAGTATGAATTAAGGGGTGGCTTACAACTTAAAATAAAATTCTGTTTATTCTTCTTTCTTTATAATATTTAAATAAAGGTTGATGGTTATTGTGTTGTTTACTATAAGTATCATTTTATAAGTGTAATTCACGTAATTTACTGCACTTCGTGAAAACCGGAGTCGCGTAGCAATGGACCCCTTAAACTGTATCATATACCTGTATACACGTATATATCTAATTAAATTATTTACCTAAACAAACGCTTATTCTCATTGTATGTTTGAGGTATAAAAATTTAATCAACACGTGCAGGAAATTTACCTGCATGAGTAGATAGAATAAAACAAACGAAAATGTTCCATTGGAACAGACCGTTTAAATATCCACAGCATACTCTCCATTTTAGACAAGAATTATATGTCTCTAACTGATTGTAATAAACCCAAAAACTGCACGTAAGTGCTTTAATTAGAAAAGCGTTTTATTTGACAGGCCGCTAGAATACAGACTCAGAACCTTACTGAACATTCAATCACATGTGTAAATGCCAGTGCGTGTGTTTTAGAAACAGTTAAAAGGTTTATAGAGGAATTATATTGCTTAAGGAGACGGCTGTTCTCAGAAAGGCATCAGAATATAATCCATTTGAAAAAAGACTGTAATTTAATACTAAGTTGTTACGTGTATGAATGCACACTCCCGCTGCGGAATGTGAAGTATGAAAATATTATAAAACTTTTCAGTTGTGCAACTATCTCTTAAAAATAAATAATAAATGTACGAATAAACGTGTACTGAATTACACTCCTCCCCTCACCATCTTACACGTGATATGTTATACTGATTAGGAAGCATAGATCCCTGCGACGCTTACAAATACCTTTTTACTATTAGTTTAGTTAAAATGTATGGTATGTAAGTGCATCTTAAGTACACAATACTGCGTAGCGAAATAAAGCCTTAAAACTCTATAGGAAAACTTTATGCAAAATATTTGCATCAGGATGTACGAGAGTATGCCATTGTTTTTAAAGGAGGTTAAGTACATAAACTTGGACTGTTGTGTCAATCATTTCGATAAAATGCGTTCTCAATTATATTTCAGTTAATTGTTACATGTATCATATATGTGCAGAAATATATTGACGTTCATATGCTTATGTCTGTGCGCAGAAACATTCACACGCTCGTTCACATAGAAAAAAACAAGTTCAGAGCACACACACTCCCAGATACACAATACTGTTTCATTTGTCGCCGTAAATAACCATTTATTTAAAAATGTAGAAATTAAAATTACAAACATAAATCATGTGTTAGATTTCTTTTGACCAAGAAAGATTTTTAAAACTTACTTTTGGTAAGTCCCAAATATTCATCGCCTATAACAATGTCTATTTTTCTCATAATACTGGTTGCAGTGGCCGTCGATCCGCCAAAGTATATGCATTGTACAGTATTGCAGTCAGCCTTTTTAAAGTTAAATGTGAATTCACTGGACTCCGAATTAGTAATAAAAACGTGGGTGTAAGAAATTGCCAAGTAGCAAGAGTATAGCTATTAAACCGTGCAGAAGGTAACGCTCTCTCACCGCCTTTCAGTCCTATTTAATTTTAATCAAATATTGATTTCATGCACTAAACTTTATTTCGTCATCGAAACAGGTTTCCTTTTTTATCGGGAACAACATCTTATTACAGCATAGGCGCATTCGTGTAGTTTTTAGTGGGTTATGATTTTTCTAATAAACGTATCAGCACAGTGAAAGTACGCTACATGTAGCATAGATCGTTTTCACTCATCTAGTTCATCCAGTTTACCGTGGAAGACGCTGATATAAAGTATGCATAAATCCTTCGGCATGCAATTATACGAAATAACAGTTATACCCCACGTTTAAGTAAAAAGCCTGCTTTTAAAAAGACTTTAAACACGAAGAGGATAGCTAAATGCTTACTATTGCATTTGTTTAATCTGGTGTAGAAGTTTTGTTTTTGTTTGGAAATAAATAATCCCTGTTATATTATGCACATAGCATGTATTTTAGAGATCATTTACTGTTTTGCACATAAAATTAGTTTCGTGTTTTTTACGCGTTTCCCAAAAAACTCGCAATTACACAAACAGTAACACATTCCGTTTGCGAGATCAATGTATGCAATAAAAGGAAAATGCATTTTAAATACAATATTTAAAAATACAGCGAGTACTAAATCCCCCCCTATGTTGGTGCACATGGTTTCCAGCTCGGAGACACTCATTTTAATTCGTTAAATCCTCAGCACCCGGTTTATGCGCTCTGCCTGATGCCATTTTCCTTTTTATTCTGGATGCTGAATGCAAGCTCGCTGTCTCTGTTGTGTCTGAGGCGTTGTCGCTGCAACGTGCAGCGACTGTGACACTGATGGATGCGCCAATGGTTAGACGGACAGATGTTTGGGCGGATCTAACGGCATGCAACGCTGTGGCAGCACGCGCAGCCAGATTGGGCTAAAACATCCCGAATCGGTGAAAGTCAGTTCTTCCTCGTCCCCAAAGCGAGACTGACACACCGATCGGATATCCTTGTTCGTTTCGAGAGCCTTCCCGTTTCAATTTAGGCGATCTGACTACTTACAGCACGAGAAGAGACCACCGATACAGCAATTTGCATGGAACTGAAAACATTTGACAGCAGAACCAGAATCTGACAACTCACCATCTTCTTGTTTGCAAGGAATTACTCGCATTTCCCCTTACAGTAGCCCTTCCTGCAGAGAACGGACGATTGTTTTATCCTAGTGACGATCTGAAAAATATGGACAATTTATCCACTCCTTTTCTTTAAAGAATGCGTTTAGGGTATTTAGACTACCCCTTAACTTGAATAGGGGGAAAGAAAGAGAAAAAAATCTAAGCTTAAAAATTTAAAGAATTTTAATGCGTTAATTATGGAATGATCCCATATATTGAAGGATGGGGTATTTGGATATTTTTATCTTACCTTCAAAAAGTGAGAGTAATCTTTTTCCTATGGTGTTGAGAAAGACAAGGAAATTGTTTGTTATGGAATTTGCCTGACTCTTGAAGCGGAGAACGCATCTTGAAGCAAGGAAGTCGCCTCTGATTTGCTGTTGCTGTCTTAAATACCTACTATCAGCCACAAAAAGAAAGGGGGGAAAAGTGCTATTAGCAGCCAAGAAACTGTTTGGCAGTAGCTGCTGATCCATGTTCATAGAGCAGCTGAAACACAGTAAGAGTCCATCCCCTCCTTCTGATGTACATTATTACAACAAGGGACACCCAATCAAGCACGTATCTCATCGATTCGAACGGCTCTCCATGGATTCTGCATGCGCTCGGACAAAATAACCGCGCGAGCCGCCGCGCGAGATGCGACTGCGCTCGTTCATCCCCACTTTTTAATATTTTCTCATTCTTTCTTCTTGGAAGAAGGGAGCAAGAACAATATACCGCCTCCGGCGCTGAGAGGTCTTGCAAGTCAAGAGGATTTTCGTGCGATGGTGGCAGCGGCGCATGTATCCTGCCGTAACTGCTTTTTGATCAGCGAGATCATTCTGGACATCGCATGCTCATGGGTAACACTGATGGCTAAATGATGAAGTAAGTATACAATCATTAGGTGTTGTTATCATCATATTATTTTAATTATAAATATCACTACTAATTTTGCATTTTAGTGCAAGGGCAAGAGCCGATTGCCGCGTAGTATTATTTATAATTTGTTTGCTGTTTATGGACAGTTTTTCAACAATATTGCAAACACTTACTCTGTCAGTTCAATGGATATTGACTGTCGTTACGGATTTTTCCCATAGCACGCTAATCCCTGGTAGGGAAAATGATTGTCGATGCTCACATGACATTTCCATTCAGCGACTCGTTCGAGGTGCAAGGAGTTAACGTGACATTGCTTGATGTTTGCCCCTGTTTGCAGACTTTGAGTGACGCGATCATCTCGTTTTCCTTTAAGTTTGCCTGTTGCAGCTTCCAAAGCGAAGTGAGGATCGCGCTGAGAGGCGTACTACTAAGTCTGCCCACTGCGATAACCGAGTCGAGGGGGGAAGAGAAGAAATCCGCCTTTTTCTTCAGATCAGCCTTTTTCTCCACGCTTTGAGTTTTTTTTTTTTTTTTTTTTGAAAACTGCCGATCTAATGTCAGCCTCCTGAAAGCGCCCCAGGTACCGTGTATGAAAGCACCGCAATCAAAGAGGAGCGGACCAGCTCGGGATCTCTCTGGCTAAAAGAGAAAAGTCTCCCGAAACCCTGCAGCCAACATGCCGCGGAGGAAGCAGCAAGCGCCGCGGCGCGCAGCAGGTACGCAGCTGCATATTTTCGCCTTTCCCCTCCCCGTTTTTAATAAACGCTGCGGTGTCCGCGACCGTTGCATTATACAGGTAGAACAATCTAGACTTGTATGCTTTTTGACATAAACATCAAATACTAGCTCTGCTGATATGGGTGTTTGTAGTTTACTGTGTAAAGTTTTTTTTTTTTGTTCCGCCACCTTATTCGGTGTATATGATTGCTGTAGGGATTTAGAAACAGTGCTTCTCCTAGTTCCGTTATTAGCGGCTCGGGTGAGACTGAGGATCAGCTATTTGGTTTTCGGGAATGATTTTATTGTGTGAAGTTTTCTTTCTTCGAAGTTGTATGGAGAGACCATGTTAGGGTCGGTTTTGATTGGTACTGTTTTTGTTGGGAAGGGAAATGCTTCCTTCTGATGTGGATTGGTAGGCAGTATTTGCACTTCGCCTTCGATATTTCTTCAAGTTTTCCCACTTGATTCCAGAAACTAATTTTTTTTTTGCGTTTTTCTTTCTCGCCTGG
>JAODJX010000007.1:19288609-19301793 GCA_026776945.1 Isichthys henryi | reverse complement strand
CGCGCCCCCCCCCCCCCCCAGGCCCACAGCGAGTCTGCTTTTTTAGTTTGGTTTTAGTTTTAACCTCTTTAGGTTTTATGTATAGATAATATACATAATCAGACATGTTTTAACCATTCTTGCTAAAATGTTAAAAGACTTTTTTATTAATAGTTTAAAAATGAAAATTATTGTACAATTAGCCTTATGGTTATGAAACTCACAAAGATATGGAGATATTTTAAAAGAGAGAATATGTAGAAATGTGATTGGCCTTTTCCCACGTGCTTTTACGAAAGGTGTATATGGACCGGGGCCTTCGTTTTCGGGGTCCGACACCCCAGCCCCCTTTAGGTCAGAGAGTTTGGTCTTCCTCCATGGTGCCGACATACACACGTTCTCATTGGCCCCTGACTGCCCGCCCCCCACCCCCATGACTGTGTCCACTATTCATAACGGTCCTGTAATGTGGTAAGGAATTATTTAACAAAAATTCTCTCTTTGACAGCTTTGGATTTTCCATTTGATCATGTATAGCAAACTGACACTTTTGACAATTAAATGTCGAGCGTGAATTTTGTGAATAAATTAGCACTAATGCTTTCAGCGTGCGAAGCCAGAATGTCATGCGATGAGAATTAAAAACACAAATAAATCTGCCTGATTTATTTTTTGCGTCGGCGATAACAGACGGAATTCAGTCTTCTGCGTACAGTTTGACTTTCATGTCATGTCACATTTTTTTTGTTGTTCTGTTTGGACTGGCATCCTGTTCAGGATGTACTCCGCACTGTCTCCTGGGGGAGGCTTCTGGGCCCCTGCGACCCTGATCAGGATAAGTGATTAGAACATGGATGGATGGATGGATGGATGGATCTCAGACAGGGCACAGATCAAAATGCAGTGCTTCTTTATAATCTAAAGCTTTATGCTTTAAATTACCTCACATTCCTTCTTCTCCAAATGAAAGAGTCAGAGAAACTGGAGGTTTTGGGTAAGCGCTTCTGCTGTGTGTGTGTGTGTGTGTGTGTGTGTGTGTGTGCGCACGCACGTATGTGTGTTCACAAGCGTGCTGTTAGCAGAGGTGGGGCGGGTGGCACGTTCCCCCCTCCTTTGTGGGGGCAGGCAGGTGTGAGAGGAAGTCTGTTTTTCCACTGTAGCCCTGTTGCTAATTAATGTTCCTTGGTACGAGTCTGTCGGAGTTGAGTAATGTTTTTGATCTTTATGCCTGATAACTGCATACTTAATGAGATTTCAAAGCTTCCAGAGATGGGAGTGCAGCTCCCCGCAATTATTGACAGATGCCCCCATCTTTGCCATTGGGTTCAGCTCCATAAATCCTGCTTCTGTAATGAGGCTGAGAAGTGCCACCCTGCCAGTGAGCTAATGAAACGGGGGGAGGGGGGGGCGTCCTGCTCATCTGACACATTTTTCCTTTAAATGTACTCTGAAGATGTCAGACCGGGGGTTTGCATTAAAAAGGGAGGGATGAAAAAGGAGAGGCAGGCAGGGGGGAGTAACGGGCGAGGGGGGACGACAACAACTGTGCAGAGAACCGCGGGAACAAAGAGGAGCCTCCTGCCCTGGATGGCTCTCCACGATTGGCTGCCACTGTCCCTTGGCCCCACCCCTCAGTCCCAGATTATGTACTTTATGTGAAATAGTGGCATCATCATTGTGGGATTCCTTCATAAGTGGCCAGGCTGACCCTGTCTGCAGTCATGAAGTTTTGCTTGCCATCTTTATGCCTTTTTTTTATGTAATGTTATTTGTTATGAGCAGGGATTTGGCAGGCAGGCTGGGGGGGCAGAAGGGGGGGCAGGAGCAGTAGGAGGAAGGACTTCCTGTGGTGGAAGTATGGGGACCGAAGTAGATTTTCTTTTCTGGAGTCGTGAAAGCGAGTACTGGCGGAGCCGGGCCGTGCTGCTACGCGCCAAACAGTCGATTTCCTATTCAGCAGTCATATATCACTGACCTGCCCTTCGCTCCTGACAGAATGACATGTGTCATTTATCAAACGGGCCTCGCCAGACATGGGGGGGACAAGGGGAGGGGGGGGCGAGAAGTGGTCTGTCCCTCCGATCTTGCTGAGGTGGGGGGTCCGAGTTACGCCCCCACTGATTGGCCAGTCGGTCACCATGGCGGGGGCAGGTTGCGTCAAGAGAGATGGTGCATGGTCTAGGAGAGTCAGGTGGTGTACCCTGGGGGCAGGGGAATGTGAGAGGTGTGGGTTAGGGGACATGTGTCACAGTAAATATTTGGGGGGTGGGAGTGTTTTGCTGGAGGAATGTGTCTTTAATATAGTCGTGTTTGTGAGAAAGTTTGCATGTGTGTACACGTGTGTTTTTGCGGGTAGTTGCATTTGATCACTTTGGGTACTATACCTGTAGTGCGTACGTGTGCGTGTGTTTATGTGGGTGTGGGTGTGTGTGTGTGTGTGTGTGTGCCTGAATATGCACACGGCGCCCTCCGGAGCCCGGCTGACAGGCATCACTCCGGCCCACGGCAGCTCACTGGGGGTTGTGTAAACGAATCCGGGCCTCTCTCGGTTTCGCCTTGATCCCGAACACGCATTACCGAAGACGGATGTTTCTTAAAAAAAGATTGATGATGGATATGAGGCTTATGGTGCCATTTATCATTTTGAATATTATTTAGACTCTACGAGTAAAGCTGTAACTCGAGAGCTGGGCGAGCGGGACTGAGAGGGGAGCCGGGCCCTGCACCCCGTGATGGATGGCTCTGCTTTCTGCGTGTTTGTTACCAGATACGGACCAGGCCCACTGTCGGTCTAATGGGCCCCACTCTGCCGTCTGCTTTCCGTTCTATAGTGAAAAAAGCCGGGGAGATGTTTAAGGAACGGGCCGGAGGTGCCGTCCGGCTCGGTCCAGGATTCCTGATAAACGTGTTTCCCCTTTGCTTTCATGTGGTCGGACCTTTGCCCGAGACAGACCGCTGTCACCGCCGGCAGAGGGGGGATACCAGCTGCTGTTAATTAGCAGGCAGGGAAAATCCGTCGAATCGTTTTATTTTTCAGGGGATTCTTGCAGACTTTACATGTGGATTCCACAGGATGTCGAAGCGTCTGGATTTCAGGCTTTCACCTCCAGAGGAAGTGTCACTGACACCAGCTTTGGCATCTTTAAAATGGGACCTTCGGCACTTTGGTGGATAATCCTGGCATTTAATTACTCTCACTGTGAAGAAGTAGCATTACACCCAGAATGCAGGTAAACAGTGAAAACCATAGATTATAAAATAATAATAAATGCCAGTTTAATCTAATTCTACGCAGAACGTGCACTCACGTTGTAAGATGTGTTTTTTTTTTTAAGCATCCGTGACACAGATTTGTAACAATTATTTTCTTCCCGAAAATTAATGAGCCGTTTTCTGTTTCTGTTCAGGATAATCCGTTTGGTCAGCTTATAAAGTATTAACTGGCTGCTCTCTGATCAACAGGCTTCCATCGGCCGAGTTAGTCATCCTCCCGATGTCCTGACCGCCGTGTGGGCGGAGACTGGGGCGGGGGGCTTCTCAGACAGCCGGTGGCATCGTCTCTGTCCCTTGTTTCGTTTCCATGTCCCAAGCCAAACCTGATCCTCTTTAATTATTTTTTGCCTCCACGAATGAGCAGACATAATACAAACGTAAAAGTACAGTAGGGGTCAGGTGGGGGCCAGTTCTGCCTCGCCTCCATAATAGGAAAAGCTTGTTTTGTTTTGCCTCCTGCCCCCCCTTCCCGTTTTATAGCAGGAGACATGATTTATGGTAGCCATCCGTCTTTGGGACTCATCCGTCACCTTCTGGTTGCTAGGCAATCATGGAAGCAGCTGTTTGCTCCGAATCAGACAGAAACACTGTCAATCATCGGCGGCAGGTGAATAGCATTAGGGACAAGCCATTGTCAGAGGTAATAATTAATCAAAGGCAGAAAAGATAATTAAAAAGATATGACCCTTTCAAGTACTTGCTCTGGGTTACCGGGGAAAGGAGGGGTTGTGAGGAAGCCGCCAGTTCTCCCCCTCGTCCCTGGCTCGTGACACCCACCCGCCCCCGCACCTGCCCCTCTCGTCTTTTCCGGTAGGCTATCGGCCCAAGTCCTGCTGGTCTGCGGTGATGCGTACAGTGTGTTTTATAAGCAATGCTATTATAAGAGTTCTTGACGATCTCTTCGATGCCTGCTGTCTTTCAGTGTGTGTGTGTGTGTGGGGGGGGGGGGTGGCTTTGTCACCACGTCGGGGGCTTTTCCTGTCACTAACAGGGGCGTACTGAGGACAGGAAGGTGTCGGGGATGTGCCGGGGTCGAGAAAAGGGGTCTACACACCCCCTACCAGATGGGTGGAGCCCAGTCCTGTGTGGTAGAGTTACTCCACTGCATAGACCTGTGGGGACAACCACTTGACATGTGAGGCAAGGTCACATGATAGTTCACTTTGAGAAAATAGTTTTAAACAACTTTCATACCAAAGCAGTTAGAGTTAAATGAAGGAATTCTTTTAGTTCAGTAACATAGTCTGTTTGGTTATTACATTTTAATTATTTAGCAAATACTCCAATACAACAGGCATTTTTGAGAAAGCATGGTCTCTCGTTCCCTGGAGAAATTGGTAGATAAGTGTTTTGCTCAAGGGCCTGATGGTGGCATCACACTGCCACCCCTAGGATTTGAGCCAGTGACCTTCTGATCTCAGACACAGAATCTTAAACTGCTGAGACACACCGTACCTCATATTGGCATAATGGTAGTTGTGACCTCCGATACATAGGGGGCAGTGTGATATTTAAAGATGTGGACTTTGAACACACGTTGTCAGATATTGCTCTGGGATGATCCCTGAGCATGATACTTAGCTGGCTGTGTTCATGAAGCACCGATAAATAAGTTAGACGCAGTCCACCTCTCTCCTCCCTTCCAGCTGGCAGGAGAATGTGACTCCTCCCCCCAGAAGCCGAAAGTTATTACTGATCCTGCCGTTCAGGCTCAACATGGCCAAGCATAATTAGTGACAGGGAGCAAGTTCCGCCAGAGCAAAGACATCATGCAGGAAGAAACAGAGCAGCCACACTGGATATGGTGTCATTTTTGTTGTATTTGTCTGCTCTGTGCTGGTCTCTTCTCACACCCCATTACTGAGAGCTACTTCCTGCAGATGCCTGCAGCAGTGCAGTCTGGGACACGAGTGCCTCCACTGCCACTGCTCAGCTGTTGGTTGCTGGGTGTTCCTATGAATGATGCTCACGCTTTTTTCCCCTCTTCAGTGAGGGGTGATGTGATTGGAGGAGAAGAGGCCCCTCCCACCTGGGAAGGAGGACATAGTAGTGGAGCCACAGTGCCTTTTCCCGCCCTCCGGGGTTCTCCTGAGGCTTGGCCCCGGGCAAGGCGCAATATGTCCTGGCTCTCATCCCGCCGCCCATCCTGCTGCCAACACAGGGCCACACAATGGGGAAGATCCAACCTGCCTGGCCGGCTTTGGCCCACTGAGCGAGCCAGCCGGCTCACCGCAGTGCCGGAGATGGTGCCGCGAGACTCTGGTCTTGCGAGCGTGCACCCAGAGATCTTTCCCGATTCCACATTGAAGAGTTTATTGGTATCTGCATAGTAAACAGACAGTTTCTGTAGAAAATCTCACCCTGCATGTCCTCCTGACCACAGGGAAACACAAATTAAACAAAAAACAGAAATTAAAGTGCTAAAAGCAGAGTGGAATTACACACTAAGTCAATGAGACAATAAATTCTTTGTAATTATGGCAATAAATACGTAAATGTGGTGTAATGTATACATATAATTTGATGTAAACATATACTGCAAAAAATTGTGAGGTTCTGAAGGAGTAGGTAAATAAACGGTTGGGTTATATTGCCACAGAAAGAGGAGTGTATGGAAGTGAGCAGATTGTGTCATATCTATCATTTCCCTCATCTGTGAGGCAGGGCCACCCCCATACCCAGGAACAGACACGCTGCTCCCTTCTGCTAAACAGCCGATCGCTGGCCATCAGACACGGAAAAGCATTTTTCGTAAGTCCGTGTTACTTTTGATCGGAAAGATCTTTCTGTGCTGGATACAGTACGCACCGATTTATTTCTGACATGGACGGATAATCCATGTATCCACAAAGCTGTGTGTTCTGCATTTGAGCTTTAGATATTCTCGTATCTGCTGCGCTAATTTGCCGTAAACGTTTCCTGGCTTATGCGGCCACACCTGTCCTGCCGCTTAGGCGCAGGGTATGTGGACCACGGTGATGTCATCTGTTTGGCATGGGGGAGGCAAGCACGGTGAAAGGCCCGCTTTACGCTTTAAATAAAGCTTGCGTCTCAAAATAAACTCTTTTTAGGGCGATGTACTACAGTATACACACAAAACAGTCTACTGGACGCTTTTTATCAGGTTGTTCTTTTTCTGGTCTGAAGGCAGTGCGTTCTGTTGACCTCCGCCTCTCCACGACTCGCTGTTGCCCGTCACCATGGCTTTCTTCCCGTAAGGGCTCTCTACTCGCGTGTGTTTGCCCCGGCCCAGTAAAACGCTGGAGGGAGAGGAGCGAGTGTGGTAGAACGGTTAGAGGTCATGAAAAGGCTGAAGTATAAAAATGAGGTGTTTTGCAGGTCTGCAGCCGGTACCGGAACCTACCCCGCCCTGTGTCGTAAAAGCCCACTAAGGATATTGCCCAGCACTAAGGAACGATTTAAGGCAGGGATCTCCAGTTCTGGTCCTGGAGGACCAATTGGCAACACAGTTTGAAATTTTTCCTGCTTAAACACACCCACTAAAGCTTTTAATTAGCTGATTAAGATGCAGTTGATCAGGGAAATCTGCAAACTGAATTGCAGACTGGCCCTCCAGAACTGGAAATGGGGAACCCTGATTTAAGGTGCGTTGGTGTTGAGAGTGGCATGTGCTCCTTCGTCTCCCCTCTGACCTCTTACGAAATCTCTCAGCATCTCTCTGCAGCAATAGAAACTCTCACAAAAGTTAGAAACGGGCTTTAAAATCCTGGGTGATAGACCTGGCACTCATAACAGCCTGTAGCACATCTTAGCATGTTAAGTCATTGCTGGGTATTGTGTTCATAGCCCGTGACACTCACCGAATTTCAGGACCCGTGTGGAACATATCCATCCCCTAGTGAAAATCCCAAGTGTACATGCTCCAGAAATGGTGGAACTCATTAGTAGGTGGACATAATAATAATAATAATAGTAATTATTATTATTATTATGATGAAGTGCCGAATTCAGAGCACTGCTGAGGTTGTCTTCCTGTCCTGTGCTCTAACATTGTTTGGGGGTCATCTGGGTTACTTAGCAGGCAATCTTTTAATTTTGTTTCAGAGGCTCGCTGGATCCTGGGTCACGTTCATAATGTATCAGTTTAGTAATCATTTCCACCTAAATGTACAAAACAGATTCAGATAAAAAAAAAAATCCATAGACCATAAGAAATCCTCAGTACATGAAATGCAGAGTGACCTCTAGGCCCAGTTTGGTGCTCGAACTGACCCTGACATTGACGCCATTGTTTTAGAACCTGAGGTCAAACGTGCATGTTTTTAGTGTAGAACTTATGGTTTTTTGTGTGATGTGGAGAAAAGTCCAAATTGTATTAAATGCCATTATGGTTAGCACTGTAATTGTAGCAATGCTAACAGGACAATGTATGAAAGTGGTTTGTTTGCGTTCGCTCTTTTGGTACATGATTAATGTACCAAATCGATTTTGGATCTTTTAATTTTGCACGTGCTATAGAATTAACTGTATCATCCATGGTGAACTGACACGTCTAGAAAACACCTAGCCAGTTGTGCGCCATGGCCCCACAACACGACAGAATTGTGCTTTCCAACCTCAGACACGTAGGCTGAATTAATTAATCTATTTACATTAATCCGGCTGTTGACACGGAAACGGCAGTTGACAAGTTTCGTTTACTAGTTGTGAGTTTTAACGAGTTTTACCTTGTCCCTTGTGATGAATTTAATTTATTACATTGCAGAAAACAACAGCTTATATTAATCACAATTCAACTGATTATGTGCGTGTGGTATAAGTCTCACTGAGAATTTCTGTATATATAGCAAAAATGTAACATTTATTTTAATTAATAATTGCCAAAAACAATTCTGGTAATTCATATGGTTTGCCTAAGGTATTTCTGTAACCTTAACAATTGTTATGTGGAATCTGTTTGATCGCCGGTCAGAACGTCACCTTTCAGGAGGTTAAAGCATCGGAGCCTCGCCCCCCTCCCTCGACGTCGCCATCTCAACATGTCGAAAAATGACACGTTTGCCCCACTCCACAGCCGGTGAGAGAGCAAAACATTGCGGCAGCTTTGGGCGCATGGGACCAGCGCGGCACAGTTATCATCCCATCGTGACACGGACACCTGCAGAACATTAATACACGTGATGGGTCCTGTCTGCTCCGCCACGCTCTACAATGCAGATAAGTCTCTGCGTCCGCACAGATAGCGGCTGCCGCATTATCTCCTGCGCCCGCTCGACGGCGCCGTTTACCCCTTATTTATCGTTCGGGGGTGCCTCTGGCGGCCTGCTAACCTGCAGTGAAGCAATAGAACAAAAGCAAGAGGGTGCGCGGTCCATTTTGTTAAGGGGAAAGCCCAGATTGGGAGGAAAGATTCCCGTCCGATTGTTCTAGCAAAAAGAGGAGCTTCGCGACAGGAGATTCTCAGTAGTTGGAGACTTCCCTCCGGAAACGAAGTGCTGGGGGGCTGTCTCGGCGTCTGGGAGAGATGTACCTAACCTCCTCTGAATCAGAGACAGGCGTAATATCAGGGGGGCTGGGGAGGTGGGAGTTCGTCCCGCTGTTTCTATCCTCTTTCCCTCTCACAGTGGTTGCATCATTCAATCTCTCCCAGTCGCCTCAGGGATCGGTCGGAGCGTTAGTCGTTATAACATGGCACGTTGTCCCCCCCCTTTGACTAGTTGGTCGGCTGTTTTGAGCGTGCTCCTGTCGTGTGCACGTCGGGCCGCCCAGCCACCGGCACGCGGTGTATTACGGCACACTGCCTGTGGAGGGTGTTTTTCACGGGGTTAAGTGCTGTTGGGATGTGCAGCCGCTCCTGTGTGTGTGTGTGTGTAAACAGCCTGCTCCCAGCTGTGGGTCTGATATTTCTTGCGGCCCCCCTTCCCGATAAAATGAGCTTCCCGATTGCGGTTGGAGGTTAATGGCCCCAGAGCATCCTGGGAAGTTGGAATTGGAGGGGCTTGCCTGAGCACCCGAACTAGGCCCTATGCTTGCCAGAGACTCTAGCCTCGCCTTCGGTCAGCAGGGGCCATCCTCAAGAGCCTTTCCCACTTACACATGCCAGGTCCGGGACGCTGCCACAGAACTGGGCTTTTGCAATCTGATCACCCCCCACCACACACACACATACTCACACACTGTTCTGATGTTACTGTAAATCGCAGATGAAATAAATACGCCATTATTGTATTTTTTTTTAATTATAATTATGAGTATCAAATCATAATATAAATGCACCAATGTACATCTGCATTTTGTCCACTTTTTCCTAAATCTTGATTGGCCAGTCAAATATCACCACAGCCCCCTCCCCTCCCCTCCTCCCCATGCGTGATACAGAATCAGGGGAGTGAAGAGCTATCTACACCATTTCCCGTGAATGTGTGCCATCAGTCACCTTCCTGCTGTCCATCATGCAGCATGACGTCCCCCTAGTGTGTGGTGTTACACTGCAGCACATGCAACACAAGCTGGAGGAGATGTTCAGGACATGAGCACACGGTGAAACAAGTTAATAACATGTAACAAGCGTACAAGCACATGTCTGAGGAACGTTTCACCCGATTCGGGGGCCAAGCCGTGCGTTGCTACAGAAACGGGATCTTAATTGGGGGGAATGGAGGGGTTTGGGGTCTGGTGCCACACTCCTCGCTTGTGTACTGGCTGTACCACACTGTCACACAAGTCAGATTTCTGCTCATCGGCTGAGTTAAGGTTTAGGTTTTTTAAACCAGGTGAGTTAAGGTTAAATAAGTTTTGGAATTTACAGCCACAAGTAAAATTTATTTAGCAATATTACAAATTAAGGTAAGCTGCATTTGACAGGTTATTTATATGTTTAACTTATGATGGCTTGTGTAAATGAAAATGAACGATCTGTTCCTACCTTCAGAAATGTATCAGTAAACAGGAAGGGGCATCCTGAACAGCCCTGTGTATCATTTTAAATTAAATGCTTAATGCCACCTTACATTTATAATAATTATTGTCTTTGAGATGATGCAAGGTACATCTAGAATAACAGAGAGGGTCGAGAGCAATGGTCTCTATTAACACATTGAGATATTTAATGAGAACTGTGCAAAGGAGCGACCGATCCGGTAATGCAGTAAATAGAATTGTGGGAAAAGTGGCAGGAGACACAGAGATCCGAGACGCCGTAAGGAAGAGGGGTTAACTCACCCATATGCCTCACCTGTAGGTGGCGGTAGCGAGTGCACTAGATCGTGGCGTGGTTGGTGGGCTTTCTGCTCTCTGTTTGTCCCTCCTCTCCCGCCCCCCCCATCAACGCGAATGTGTTCCCTGTCATGTTGCAGTCATGATGTCGGCTCAATGGTGTCTTAATTACGTATCCTGTTTACATCCTTTTGTACTCAGTTTCGGCACGTAGCCCCCATCCCTCCTACCGCTGTGCTGAAGTGAGAGGCGGGCACTGGGGAGCGTCAGTATTACGCGTTTTCACTGTTCCCCCGACCCCCTCCCCGGGTGTCATGTGACCTGTTCCAGGGGGTGAGGGAGGGAGTCCATCCTGCTTCATTTTGATGTGGCAGCGAATGCAGCACAGGATTGCCGGCAAAGTGGGGAGACGTTCTGCCAAGAGGATGTTGCCAGCTCAGGGTCAGGGGTTAGGGGGCCTTTACAAAACAGAAAGGGGTGTGGTGGATGAGTGAGGGTGGACATCGCGGGGAACGGCATGGGAGACGGCGTTTGTTTGCAGGCTGCTGGTCTGGGCGGTTAAAAGCTCTTTGTTGTTTCTGCATATGCGCGTGTGTGTCTGTGTGTGTCGATGTGTTTGTGTGTGTGCGTGTGTGTGTGTGTGCATGCGTTTCCATGCGTGTGCCTGTCCATGCGTGTGTGTGTCCATCCATGTGTGCGTGTGTCTGTGTGTGTCCATGTGTGTGTTTTTCTGTGTGCATTTGTCTGTGTGTTTCTCCTGTATGGAACCACACATCACAACTCCCACCCCGGGGGTCTGCAGGGACCCATGTGCCCATCCCAAGACTCTGTATCTCTCCTCCTCTAATTCCCTTTCTTTCTTTTTATTTTAGTTTTTTTTCTCTGTTTATTTCGTTTCCTCTCCTTTTATTCTCTTATCTTTTTCTTATTTTTTTCCTTCCCTTTCCTCTTCTCCCCTTCCTTCTCTTTTCCCTTTCTTTCCTTTCCTCCTCTGAACCTTCAGGGCAGTACCAAGCAGGGCGATAGTGGGGGCAGCCCATTGGCGAGCCTCCCTGATTGCACCATTACCCAGAGAGACCGCCACTCACGTGCCCATTAAAGTGCCACCGTGCTCTCACCAGAGGCAGGCCTGTTATTCACCACTTCATCTCCCTACCACCCCCCACACCTCCCACCACCCCATTCCTAATTCCCGGGGGGCAGCGACCACGGGAGGTAAACAGTTACATGAGATAACCCGGCCCCTCCACGTCCACCTTCAGCATTCTCCTCGTCTTGGTGTTTTTATTGTCATTTTATTTCCTTTGAGGCGTTAAGTAAATGTGTGTCATAGACACACTGCTGTGTGTTTCCGTCTTTGGTGTGTGTGTGTGTTCCCGTGCGTGTGAGTGTTTGGTTGTGCATATGTGTGTGTGTCTGTGCTCTGCTGCTCGTATGCCCATGCGGAAACACAGTAGAGCCCTTTCACTCCATCAGGACCAGCCGCTCTGGTATCAGGGTAATTCCACAGCGGAGACGCTTGACTGCGATATGAAATGCTAATTAAAAGGCTGTAAAAATCCTTTTCCCCCCTTTTTTTTCCTGGAGGGCAAAAGTGCGCGTCTGTGCTGCCGTGTCGGATGGCCGCTGATCGATGGGACGCGGATCTGCCGCCCCGCACGCCACCCCGCACCGGGAGCTGATTTGTGTGCCCATTTGGTAAATATTGTGCATCCTCCAGCAAGTGGACTTTTATGGAATTAGGGATGAACATCTGTTAAATTCCGCGGATTGAAGCCTCATTAGCTCGGCATACATGTTGGCCCTGTAAACAGATTCATATTTCAGCGTGTCATCCCAGGAACGCGCTCGTGAGCGGGGGGACCGCGGCGTCTCTGCTTTCCATTAATACCGCGTGATTGAGCAGAACATTAACGGATAAAGTGCCCGCTAAGATCACACGTGTGCCACGCATGATGAAACTAAAGCATGATTTAATCGCCTGGAGGGTGGGGGCTCCTTGTCTGTAGCCACAGAATCCCAACTGCCGAAATGTGGGATTCAAACCATCACCTGAATCATTTCCGTTCTGAACAGGAAACTGGTTAAGTGAATTTGGGGTGTCGGGGAGGGGGGAGGCTCTGCTCCTTTTGCTGTTCGACGGATTCGATCTGTGGGCAGGAAATGACATCGTCAGCGTGGCCACATGAAAAAACGGTGCTTGTCTCTTTAAAGGCTGCGTCCAGTTGGTTATTTTCAGTATGAGCTCAGCTCCCATCACTTTTTATTAGCTAAATAAATCACCTTTGTTGTCAATCAAGCCGCAGAGAATAATTGGATATGGTTGAAGCCTTGCGTGATGGATTATAAATCATTCAAGATTAAATTAAAAGATAATGCACAAACTTAATGGTTTGTGTTTTGCAGCCTAAATTGCCTTGCAGCACAGCTCCTTTTCTGCTTTATTGCAGCCCGTTTTTCTTCTTACAAACCGTACTGATTTCAGACGTTTTATTACCGCCAAGCACAGCCGCGCTGGGCCCCCCCGGCCTATTTCCCCATCGCCTGCCGTCCGACCTCCCCACCCCAGCTCAGGTAGACCTGAGGTTGGAGCTCCGGACCTGCAAAGCCCAGAATGGGACGCAGAGCCATGTTTCCACTCCTCGCTTGCTCTGGGAAGGCGAATAACTGACCCACGGAGATGACGATAAGAGTAGGAGGTGCAGGTGGTGGGGGGGGGGGGGGGGCTCCCCCCCTGGGTGGGGGGCGGGGGGCCG
>JAODJX010000007.1:19250532-19265205 GCA_026776945.1 Isichthys henryi | reverse complement strand
GCTAGTCTACTGAGGTCAGCCACGGAGGTCCGACCTGCTGAGCCGCGCAGCCCTCAGAGCCTGACTTGGGGTCTGTCGCACCCTGTCCCCAGATCCGGATTCCTGAGCAGGCACACCCCCCCCCGTCAGCCTCGGAGCGGCTGCACGTCCAGCTCTGCTCTTAAAACTCATTATCATGGCTAAATTACTGTCCAGCCACAAGCAGATTTAATTAACACACATGTCCAGACCATGTCTGGCCGTGCGAATAGATTACAGTGTCTGGCCAGATCCTGCCGGTGGTTTATGGAGCAAAGGAAATTCATGGGTTTTAACGGTACGGTCGTGCAGTACGATGAAGAGATGTTTATCTACCACGGTCATATGCTACGTTATTGCATCATGACGTTCTAACTAAATAAGAGCGTCGACTAAATTAAAAGCTTTATGCTGCTTTTTGGGGTGAATAGCTGGAGGGGAACCGTCCCCCTCTGGCCAAGTGGCACAGGAGAGACTGGCGTGGGATGTTTGGCTCGCAGGTGGAATCGGAGGGGGCCTCCAGCACACCAGGGGTTAATGAAGGGCCGTAGGAGAGCCCCAGATTAATTGACTCGTGTTCGGACGAGTGTTCTCATGCATTAAGGAGAGCTGATAGCAGTTAATTGCCACAGACACAAGTAGAAGGTAAAGAAAAAAAAATTAAAATCCCAGAAAAAAAAGAGACACTGAGGTCATGAAATGCTGCATTCTGTGAGAATGGACTGGGGGGGGGGTGTTGCCATAGGTGTTTTGGGCAGCCCTAAAGCTGTGGCTGTGTTTTCTTCATCCCCTGCCTGACATGCCTCACTGGCCAGGGGACAGAATCGCCCTCCTGAAAGGCCGCAGGCTCGTCAGCGCCGTAATGAATATCATTTAAATTGCTTTGTGTATCGGAGGACTTTGGATGTCGATTGAATCCGCGCGCATCTTTGAGTTCTTCCGCTTGGCTGGGTGCTCGGATGGATGGAACGGGGGGGGAGGGGGGAGCGCTGGAGTTTCCAACAAATGAAAAGCAAGTTGAGGGGGGGCACAGTGATGCGACCCGACCCAATCAGATGGCTTTGAGGGGCAATACTGACAGAAGCGGAGCGTGCACACACAAAAACGTCTTAAGCAGACGACTGCAGGCCACTTTGCATAATGCCACATTGCATCATGGGGTGGGATGCGTTACCCATGCTCTCATGTACATATTAACCCAATGAAAAAGGCATGATGATGACTGCCCAGATATCTATCTATCTATCTATCTATCTATCTATCTATCTATCTATCTATCTATCTATCTATCTATCTATCTATCTATCTAATCTAATCTCTGTTTATTTATTTAACAGGCATAACTCAGGCATGTGTCAGATGAACATACAGGGGCAAAATGCGGCCTCATCATAATGAAATTAGAATTTGTGCTGAGGTGTTATTTTCCACACGCCTGCCTGTATGTGCAGGATCCCCTCACTGCTCTGTACCATGTGAAATATTACAGGAAATGTAAATCCATATCCAAGAACTGCAAAAACTGCACAACGCATTTCAGGCTGCGGCATGTGTGTATGATTAAGCAATTCGGGCACCGCCGATGCAAGAAATGAAAACATATCAAATACTCCATAAAAGCTGCAAAGCCGGTTGTATTGTGCCCTCCCCGCATAATAAATGCGTCATTTGTAATTCATTTCAATTACTGTGGAATTTTAATTGAGTTTGATGTAATTATGCTACGTGATTTGTATAATCAATTACACTTCAGCTGCATCGGCTTTCACGCTTGTCATTCCTGGAATTTGATGCACGTATGCCGCACACGGCTTACTCCTGCCCATTACCATACCATCACTCCACACCAGTCGCAGAAACTTCCTGAAGCACTCTGCAGACACACTGCCCCTGAGGCCTGCCTCTAAGAGATGAATAAATGCCACCTTTTGCCCTGAGGCAAGATGTCATTAGATGTTTGAGATCTTCTGTCCTCCATCATTCACCTCGTCAAGCGACATCATCCTGTGTTATATCAAAATAAAATAATATGGGTGGCAGTTTCTGGAAAGAAAAAAAATTGTGGTATATAACTATCATGGTTCTGTCATTTGCGGGACAGAAATAAGTTTCGAACGTGGACCTGAGAGTATCCTAAGAAAACTGTCTTTCTTTCCGGCTTCCTTGGAGATCCTAGTGAGGTAATACGTTGCTTTCACAAGACTTAAAAATAACCTTCTCACAGGTTCTGCGAGGCTGGCTACTCTGCTGTCATCAAGAACGGTTTCCAGGCGAGTTGGCCTGCGAGTGACGGGCGGCCTGGTATCGTAAGTACGGCCCTTCGCACGGGACATCACTGTAACAGCGGTGGCACCTCTTGATAAGACGAAGGAAGCTTGGATACCCATGGTGGGTGGGATTACCGTCAATCACTGTCTGCTTTAACGCAGTGGGACGGTGACCGATGTGAGGCATGTTAAAAGCGGTCACCGATCGTCAGCGCACGGTAATCCTATCCACTGGCGGACCGAAGGCTCAATTCTCCCATCAATGTCTGAGAAACATCAAGCACACATAAGACATATTTCAGCTAACGGGGATATTACCCTAGCCTGTGTCGGTCCCAGTAATCCAGGAGTGTGTGTAGGGGCGGAGACACAGGGGCTGTGAACCCAGCTGAAAGCTGATTGGCCCCTGGTGTGCCCCCTCACCTGTCACTCACCAATTAAAAATATGTCATTTGTTGGCCCCTCTATATGAATTATGTCACCTCTTATGCCTCGCACATTAAAACAAACTCACCTTATTTTTACTTACAAGGGGTGTCGTTTTTGTTGATTAGCAGACACAGCAAGTTCACCTGTTTCTGTGCTTGGACATTTTCCTAGAACACGTCAGGTTAGATAGTGAAGATTTTAATCGGACGTCTTTAGGTTACAGGTCCACATCTTCAGCCGCTAAGGCACTCACCATGCTGGATTTATGACGCTGTTCTTAAAAGGTATTGGCAGCAAGGAGTTTCTACACACCTTTCCTGTCACAATGACGTACACCTTCATTCAAAACCCTCAGCTTATGCCAACGTGGAACTTTTATTGGCTGAACTCTGTTTCCTCCGTGGATGCTGTAAATTCTGTTGCACAAGATATGCCAAGACTGAGAGACAATTATTTAGCTCAGCTGAGGTTCAAGCTCATTGAGTGAATTAAAAATGGATGTAACAGAGTCACTGCGTATTAATTTAGAGTAGCATACTGAGTGCGGTTATGCTGAGGAACATTATTAGGAGGCAGCGTGGTGACTCAGTGGGCATCGCGGTTGCCAGGTCTCATGGTGCAGATCCGGCTTCCGCTCTGCACGTGTGGAGTTTGCGTGTTCTCCCCGTGACACACAGGTTTCCTCTGCGTAATCCGGTTTCCTCCTGCTGCCCAAAAACATACAGCTGGGTTGACTGGTGTCTCTGATTTACTTATTGTGTGTGTGTGTGTGTGTGTGTATTATGTTTATATTACATTGTGGGGACCAAATGTTCCCCACACTGTGATAAAAACCTACCATTTTTCAGGTCCCCACAAAGATCTGTGAATGCAACCAAAAAACTGGGATTACAGTTTTCCCCATAGAAATGAATGGAGAGTCCCCACAATGATATAATTACAAATCTGTGTGTGTGTGTGAGAGAGAGAGAGTAGGGGCAACAGAGGGGCACGGGGACCCTGGCAGATTCTGGGGCCTCAGCATTTGACAGGGGCCCTTGAATGCTTATAATTGGGTGGGGAGGGGGTGCAAGGTGACATTTTGTCAGGGGACCCAGAATTTAGCGGTACGTCCCTGTGTAAGAGCACGTTTGCCCCGTGACAGACTGGTTTCCTGTCCATGCCTTGGGCTCTATGCTGTCTGGGACGGGCTCCAGGCCTCCCAACGACCCTGCTCGCCATAAGTGCTTAGAAGATGGATGGTTGGATTATTATAATTATAATTATTATTATTGGCCAAGCCTGTCAAGGACAATGTTATGAGAAGATTCCAGTATGATTATGACTAAACCTACTGGGTGCCAAGTCCAGCTCAGGACTCTGACAGGAAGTATTTGCAGGGTGTAAAAGGATGGTACCCAGACACTAACAAGACAGCAGCATCCCCAGCATCACAGCAAGCACGACATGAACGAAACCCTCTGAGATATAGATAGGTTCACTGTGCACCTTGGTGGTGACATCGCCATGTTACGAATTCAGCACAGATATCAGTGTCCAGTTTGCATCAAGGAAATTCAAGAAAGACGTACCCACTGTACACTAGACCGAATTCTGCAATTTGTTCTCACCTTTAGCCCTCAGATACCCCTGCATGAATATCACAGGTTCTGCATCTAACATGAAATCTGTTCCATTGTGATTTACACGGGATCTTTTTCCACGAGAGACAGTGGCCTGGGAACAGGCGTCGCATTTTATGGTACTTCCAGCAGTGTTACCATCAGTCCTGGAGACTTCCAACGTTTGGACATCCCGAAGGAGACGGCATTCTCCTCGCCTTGTAAAAAGTGTAAAGAAGCAAGCTTGGCAATGAATGGAAACATCTAGGTACACAAGGGAGGTCCCGATCCAAAAAGAAGCTCCCTCAGTTAGTGAAACGCCCTTTGCTGATCCTTACCTATGAAGCATTGCCCATCAAAGGCTACAGTTAAACTCCCGCTATTTCTGAATCTAAGAGTGATCGAACATCATATCTGTAGGGATGTGTTGCTACAGGAGGCAGATTTAGGAATGTAGTTCAGATTTTTGGTGATCACTGACCTCTCTCATCTCTGGTCTCTAAGCGCCATTGCCTCTACTCCCCTGTGTCGAGCCTTTGTCTGTGCATGATGCTATTGTCCCACTTCCTCATTGTTTCTCTAATATAAAGCCATTTCCCCCCCCTCTGTTGTCTTGCCAGTCTCCCCTTCTAAATAAAGCATGTGTTTCTGATAGATATTTCACTCTTGGATAAATAAATTTTCTCAGAAAAGCGTATTCATAACTTCCCCGTGGGTGGGTAAGTGTAGGGGGGTGCTGTTTTGGGTGAGGTGGGGGGTGACGTGAGTGATATTATCAACCAGAGGAGTCTCAGACATCAAAGGAAGCTGAAGTCAATGGCCATAAACAATGAGATAAAGCGGTAAGAAGCACATTTCCGCTCTTTCACTGGCCACACATATTATACGTTGATGTTTGGAAACGTCACCTTCAGCTTTATGGCTTCACAAGCCTGCCGGTGCCATGAGGGGACACATTAAAGCAGAAGCCCTCTGCCCATGTGACTTCCCCAGTGAGAATGGGAACAGTGAAGGCTCTCTCCTGATCACCTGACCATGCACCATACGCACACGGGGGTCACGTTTCCTCCCCTACCTCACATTGTCTGCATCACAATCAGCTCGGTAGCTGCCATTGACTTTTGAAAACCAGAAGTTTGTTATTTGACTTAGTGGTCGAGTAATATTTAAGTCAATAGTGATGCCAAAGAGGCCAAACTGATGACATTACCGGATAACATTACGGGA
This sequence comes from Isichthys henryi, assembly GCA_026776945.1. NCBI lineage: Eukaryota > Metazoa > Chordata > Actinopteri > Osteoglossiformes > Mormyridae > Isichthys > Isichthys henryi. Next base: position 19,259,663 of record JAODJX010000007.1, on the reverse strand, counting down.
TAACCAATACTGGATAGTAAATACTGAATAGCCAATACTGAGTTATTATTTACTGTAACATATAGTATCTAAGTTATTATTTAATATTCATCTGCATTGCTTTGTACCTTTAGAAGGCTTTCAGGCACCGTGCCTCATACATTGTGCTGAGATGGTGCTTTACATTAGCCCACTCTGACTAGAAGTAGGCCAAAGGCCTTTGACCTGGTCTATATTAGCCTTTCTGGTGCTGCCTCACTATAATTTATTCATGAGGACACCCACCCCACAGAGGACCTCTAAGACTTCACATAATAAAAAGAAAAATCTCAAGGCTAGAAAATATCGTCAGGGATGGACTCATTGCACTGGGCTTGTCTCCTCCCCAGACAGCCATCAGAGGCAGTTTGCTCTGACATCTGATGGATTCGCTAAAGACACTTGTTTCGGGGCATTTCTCTGTACAATCTTAATTTAATGCATGATGACGTGACCAATTATAGTGGGACACACGCTCAAATAGCATGTCAAAACCACTGTATCAATCTATTAGATCCTGTCTCCCAGCACGTTAAGTGTTACCTTAAGTAGCATCTCCAGAAAGGAGAGTGTCGGCCTTTAAGGCAGAGGCCTTGGATCTCATAGTCACCGTTTAAGGGCCAACCTTCACGAGACGTCCTTAAATAACTCTGACAGGCACACATACCACTGGGGGAGAGTAAAACAGGAAATCTTACCTCTTTTCCTTATTGCCCCTCCCCCACGTTTATTGCATCTGAGCAGACACCAAATAATTCTTCCATCCGCCTTCTAACTTCTTATTCTGAGCAGAAAAAGTGGGGACTGCGGAGTTTAACCCCTGCAGCCTGGGGCACAGGGTGGGGGTATGGCTTAGATAGGATGCCAGTCCATCACCTGGCACATACACCCACATAAACAGCCTACAGGCAATTTGGAGGTGCCAAATAGCCTAACTGCCTGTGTTTGGACTGTGGGAGGAAACCGGGGAACATGGAGGAAATCTGTGTGATACAGGAGGAACGTGCAACTCCACACACATTAGCGTGACCAAATAATCCATGTCAGGGTGGACACTTTGAGTTACCTCCGGTTTTGCAAACGACCTCAGAACTGAAAGACTCTTGTGCTTGGCTAAATAGTTCAGTTCTTTTGCACTCTAACTGGTTTGTTTCCTCAATTGAAAGATTCATCCACCTGTTTCACATTAAAATTACTGACATATGCATGATTAGAGGAGACTGAGCAACCTGCACACAGTAAGAACTCAGTGCTTAAGTGAAATCCAGGTCCTTGTAATTGAAATGTTAGTTTACAAATCCTATTCTAGCTCAAAGTGTCCTCCATGACATGGAGTCTGGTGACTCAAACCCACACAATGCTGAATATTTAAATACACTAGATATGAGACGGAGATTCACCACACCAAAAAGATGACCAACATAGTCAAATATAAAATGCAGCCCCTGTTGACTGGCCATTTCGCTACGGTCAACTGCTGTTATACGAACCCTTTGGTCTTAGCTTTCAGTACCACATTTACCTTCAAACACCACATGGAACCAGTGGCGTCGGAAGGAGTTTTACATTGGGGGGGACCAAATTTGCCCTGGTGGCATGGCGGGGGCGTGATGTATATCTTGGCACACATGCAATAGTCACATCATGAAAAGATGCGATATAAGAAAGATTTAAAAATAATTTTAGAACAATATCAGTTTCATAATTTAAAAGAAGACTAACACTGTTTAGAGTAGAGATTCACAAACAAACACAACAAAAAATAACTGATCCATATGATAAAATGAGCTTGTCTGATACAGGACTTTGTTAGGCTTGTGTTTCATACTCACTCTCCGCAGGCACGTGGATTCATAGTAAAAGATAAGGGGCACAGTGTTATTTATTTAGTTTTGGGAAGGGGGGGCGTCTGCCAATATTGCAGAGGACGCGTCCCCCCTATTTCCAACACTCCTGTGTAGAATGTTACAGCATTTCTGCTACCGCAGCGTGTGAAAGCACAGAGAAGGAAAACGATTGATTTTCATACATATTTCAGCACACATCCGAAAAACGTCTCAAATCTGTGTCCTGCTGTCGTTCTGCAAGCCTCCCACGTGCCTGTGTCTGTCTGCAGCAGGCGATTCCCCACGTCACACTGTGGACAAACATTTCAGTTAGAGAGTATAAGTTTCTGGTTAATTACTGCAGCTGCATGGCATTACAGGGTGGTCTGGGAGAGTCACTGCTGTAAATGGGAGTCGCCACAAGTCACAAATGTTATTTTTTCAGGAATGGGTCATTTTTAGACGGATGCGCTGTCTGGGATGCAATTTTGAGGATGTAATAGCAGCATAAGAAGGTTGAAGATCTTCAGGTAGATTAAATGGTCAGTCTTGTAAAGAATCCTCGTATTACATCATGCTAACTTCATTTGGTAACTTTACTTAAAACAGTGATGATAATGCGTTATAGATACCTACATAATGCTTTATAATGCATTCATGAAGTATTATAAACTTGTCTATAACTATAAAAAGGCATAACACATCACATGCATGTTTATTATGCATTATGAATGCACTAAAGATAGCTTCATAATACATTATGAATGCCATTATATTGCATTATGAAGATATCTATACTGCGTCATGCTTTAAGTATAATGTTTCTGACAAATGTTTCTTTTCCGAGCCCTATTAATATGCTTTTTCTTGTTCATGGTCCCAGAGGATGACTGAAGACTTGTTGTGTTCTATCATCACAGCGGCCTGTTGGGGGAAATGTGGGAACATCACCTCTGCTGCGTTATGGTAAGATTCTGAAGTCTGCATCCGCAGCAAAGCTGCAAAGTTTTGCCAGCCTCATACGACACTTTCATGCTGTCGCATTGAGGCCCTTCAGAAGTTCAGACCCATCAAGTGCTCACATTTTATAAAATGCACAGTACATTGTCATGGCATTACTTGCCAGAGGCATCTTTCTCGGACTCATTCGGCTTCTCAGTCCAAGGCAAACAGAATTCCGTCTCAGAAAGTTGGAAGTCCTTAGAATTGATGGTAACACCGTAGGCTTATATCACGCAAACCCAATAACCAATAAATAAGTTACTAATTAGTTTGGAACCCTGCCACCTTTAAACTTTACACAGAAAAATCTCTAAATATCTTCATGAAGGCTATCCATCTATCTTCAAACTGCTTATGTGGTACAGGACCTTTGAGCCCCTGTGTCTCAGTTAGGATTGCGCTCAGGCAGGAGAGTTCCTGGGAGGTCGTTTCATGAAGAAACCATGGTGGACACCCTCACAACACGTGGAGAACATGCAACACACGGAGCCAGGGGCACAAAAACACGTAGAAATCATTTCATTTTCTTTTTGCCCATGAATCACCTTTAGCCAACACAGCCCCAGAAAAGTGCTCTGTTCTTGGGAGCGTTTATGAAGATGATCCCCTTTGAAACGTGTGCACTGTGTACACACACATACTCCACTCGGAGCAAGAAGGACATGTAAAGAAGTGGGCGCACGTCATTCATGCTGGTTCTGCTGCAGCGTTTATGATGCATGATTACAGCGGTGACAGAAGTAATATCACTCATTATATCATATATGTCATGTTCTGGACGGGTTCTGATCGTTCTACATCCAAGTAAAGCAGCTTAAATGAGTCGGAATGGAATCGGAATCAATTTGAGAACCTTCTCATTTGGTCCGGGTCTGCTGGAAATTGCTGTCACACTCCGCCACGACAAATTGACATTTTGATTGGCAAATAAATCAACAAATGAAAAAAATAAATAAATAAGAAACAAGACACTTTTCTGGCTTGACGTGAAAAAGCGGCGATTTTTTCACGGGCGTCTAATTTAAGGAGACGCAAATCATCTGCCGTCAATCACTCCGGCCACTCGACTCCGGTGCCTGGCTTCGCTGGAATTCACCATCTCGCAGGCATCTCCAGCGCAGTGAAGAGCGCGGTAAACAAGGGGCGAGCGAGTGCCGAAGGCCCTCGAGGGCTGACGCAACGGCGACTCACCGATAATGAGTCAGCGATGCCGGGGAGGGGGGACAGCGGGGCTGCGTAACGACGATTTTGTCAGACAAAGGGTGGAGGGAGGGGGGGACGTGTGATTGGCAAAAAAAAAAAAAAGAGAGACACCTGACCTGCCACTCGGGGTGAGACAGAAAACCAGCATCGCGGTGACAAACAGGGAGTCGTGGTGTGTGTGTGTGTGTGTCTCGGAGGGGTTTGCCTGCAGGTGAAAACCAAGGCGAGGACCCTTATCACGCAGACAGGGGCATGCTGCCTGTTTGCGATGACACGAGCACTGATGTCCCAGTCTCTTAAGTGTCAGGGCTGCTCATGTCACAGCAGTTTCTGGATACCGTACATCTGAACGAGCTGCCATACCAAATCCAGGACTGCCTCAGCCTGGCGTTCTTCAGCTACACCGTAAGACACGCCGAGCACTTCTGGATGCAACACGCCGTCTTAAATCTGCTAATCGCCTGATATTCATCCACAGCTGCCGAATTCTGAGTCTTACAGACTAAGATAATCGCACCAGACCCTCCTTGAGAGTCCTTGTGGACTCCGATCACGCAGATATAAACATCCCCGTTGTTATAAACGTAATTTACCATCGTCAGTTAGTGACCTCCAGGAGTGACGGACAGCTGCACCGTCATCAATTACCGCTCGTTTGTTTCACGTTTGTTTGTGTTACTTTTATTTCATTGGGAATGACAGGAACAGATTTTTCAGAGGCTGAACTAATCATGGTGCGCACCTTCTCTTTGGATGGAACACACTGGTGTTTGGCGAGGCAGCCTGGAACCACCCAGAACCCACTCCTGAGTCAGTGAGGACCGCAAACCCTGCCCCTCTGGTCTGTGTGTTTAGGGGTCATGGGCCTTTGGACCTCCGATCCTCCAGGTATCGCGTCAGTGATGTTGGACCGCTTGCATTGAGTGACTGATATATTCATCTTTCTTAAAAAAAAAAGGTTTAACATTAGTGGTCTGTCCATGGGGAAGAAGAATAATGAAAACCAGAGAGAGAACTTGTCACTTGTGGGCCTTGTAAATGGTCCATTCCTTTTATCCATGCGGTGGAAACCCAGGTTTGATCGGGCGGTAAATATCTTCTCCCAGATACTTAGTAATCCCGACTTCACAGCATATTCACGGGGGGGTCTGACAGCACCACAGAATCAAACTAAACAGGCATTGCTTTTTATACTGTACAAGTGATAGCCAAAAGTAGGGGGTTACATTAAAAAGAAGAACCCAGTTTTAATAAAAACATATAAAATGCATTAATAATAGGAATAATAGGAAATTATACAATAAATTTTTTTCCCTTAAATTGTCCTGTTTCATCATTTCATTCCCCATGAGGAAAAACATTAGAGGTACGTCTAAAAGGATTTTGATCACTGTATATCTGTGCACGGACGGTACGGCAATGCAGTCGACTTGATTTGATTTGACCAACCAACACGAAGCCGTACACCAATCTGCCACTAGATGGTTGACCCCCCTCGGCTGTGTCGGCCCTCCCCGCCTCCTTTAGCCAATGAGGTCATTAGATACAGGTGGCACAGTGAATGCCATCATACATACTTTCCTTTTTTGCTGTTATCCAATAGCTTGTGTAGTTTTTTTTCAGAGAAAGAATTATGAGTACCTGGTAGGTTCAAGAGCCCCTTTAAAAAACATGAATTTTCAGAAATCAAGATAAGGAACTGGATACATAGAGGAGATAATCCGACGTCAGGCATGTTCCACAATAAACTGTAAGCTCAGCTTTACATGGGAACTGAGACATCTTCACAGGTAAAGTCGAGATCACACCTAGGGGCAGACCCGGATCTCACATGGCTTTCCCCGCCTTGTGCCTGGATTTCGATTGGAATCGGATCCTCTCTTTATCTTTCGTTTTTCTTACTCATCGCTTCTCTTTGAAGGGAATTCTACTGAAACCCCAATCGCCAGCATCTCACCCAGACTCCTGAATACCTATTAACCAGGTCTTTAAAATGCCTCGCATTCAGAGGGATATCTGCTCGTAAATCTGAGAAACTGAAGAAGTCAGACAAACACAGACACACAGGAAAGACATTATAACATGACAACTATGTTTTTACTGCGATGAGAGCAGAATATCTGGCCCGGTTCCCAAACGGAGGCGAAGGAGAACATCGGAGTAGACAGAAAGGGCCAATGACACCTTGTCTGTTATGTCTGTTTATTTATTCCACAAGGATGTTATTTATCTGTCTGTCTGTCAGCCAGCACGCCACTGCATCACTGTGTCCCCCCCATGCAGGAGATACATTGAGAATATACACACCTAACCCAACACAAAACTGCTATTGTATCCTCGAGAACATGTATGCTGCCAGATGAAATGATTCTTTGCCTTTCCAGTTAACAATTAGCGACTAAATTTCCAAGGCACCTTCTAACATGGCCATTGCCAATTAAGCTTCCCCTCAGCAGTGTAGAATCCAGTTACTGCTGGATTTTAACTGGGGCTAATTTGACACCACCCCCCACTTTAATAAACTCCCGTAATTCAGAGTCTTGACTTGAGGGGACAGGGGGTGTCTAGAATGCGTCCCTTGTGATGGGTTTATCGGTGGCGTGTGATTACGGCAGGTGAAAACGCCCCCGCTGTCCTTCTCCTCCTCCAAAGACTGATCTGGTGAGAATTTCATGCTAGTCTGTATAAATAAGGATACCAGACAGATATGAGATTATACTTCACACTGCATATGTCAAACTTGACCCTTGTTCCCTATAGATAGCACCTCAAGGCGCCTACAGATACATTGAGCAACCTCCATCCAGGAGGCATAAAACAGATTCGGGGGGCATTCAGTAGCGTATGGTAGGCATGCCAACAAGTCACACAAGTGGAGAGCTTGCACTCCGGAATACCCAGCAGATGGACATCCTCGCTTATTTCAGTTATATGCGAGAATGAATCCACCAGCTCTCATCTTTCTGATCTTACAAGGGCATGAGCCTGTCCTAAAGGCATTTGGATTAATCATAGCTCCTAGTAGTATCAGTGGCTCTTTAAGGGTGTTCTGGGATATGTGTGTTATAGAGAGGAGCCAGTGTTTAGATGCCACATACTGCAGAAGAAAGTATGAGAACCAAGATGGCGCTTGTGGGAGTTTTACTTACTCAAAAAATGTTCCAAGGGCAGAAGGAAAAATGATTGGTTCAGAGACATAACCAATCAGATTGTTGAGGAGGTAGATCCAAGCAACTAGAGGTTGATTGGTTGGTCCTGCCTCCTCTAGTTGCTTGGACCCACTTTCTCTATAATCTCTCTGAACCAATCATTTTTCCTTCTGACCTCAGAACATTTTTATGTAAGTAAATCTGCCGTAAGCCTAGATGGCCAGTTATTTACTAGTTATTATTATGATTGCAGTCATAATAATGACATAATATTCAATGGAGAGTACTAACCAAAGTCTGTCTACTTTATTTACACAAGTGGTCCATTTTGGGGCTATTGGTGTGTTTCGATTATTCCTTTCAGGGGCAAAGTTGCCTCGAGGTAACATTTAAAGAAACCTAACAGTGATTAGTGTTAGACAGTGAAAGTGACATCATGACAGAACATTATTTTTGGGGTTATGGTTGAGTTTTGGAAATAACTTGAAATATATTGAAGATAACTGATTTTAAGGTCCATAATGTTCCTGCACTTAATGCTTGCGAGTTTAAGCCCAGAATTTCATCACCATTGTGTGTCATCTTCATAAGACACCACATGACCTTCAGTCATGTGTTTACACAACTGAACAAACGAATCAATCAGCACCAGTGGAGAAAGTGAGATTCCCGGTAAAGCACAAGTGTTCCTGGAAGAGGAGTATTGATCTCCTTGTTGACCTCTTTTTCCTGACTGTGACCAACACCAAGACTAAGACTCATCTTCAGTTATTCAACACCCACTAACACCTGCGATGTATTCGATACTGGAAATATTTAGCGGACATTGCGACTCAGCTGCGCTGCGTTATCGGAAAAGCCGCGAGGAAAATAAAACAAAATCGAATATGTTTTAAAGGAATTTAGTTTATTTTCAGCTGCCTCATATTAAATTTAGCATCCGTCTCATTAAGCTCAACAAATGCACTGTTGCTTTTGAATCTCCTCTATGTGCAGTCACGATTCAATGCTGGCCTTTTGCATTCCTTTCCCTTTAAGAGGCCAGGAGGCCCCTCCCATCTCTGTCTGGCTGCCTCGGTTACCGCCACTGAACATTCTAAAGTATCATCATAACACCATCATCCTCTGTTTCCGTAGTTACTCGCTCGCAGGGGTCAAGCACTCATGGTGATCAACGACTCATGTGATTGTCATTGGCTTAAGGCGTACACAAGCAAGGATCTCACATGAACACACACGCATGAACACACACACGCACACACATACGAGCAGGAAAATGGTGGGTGACACAGCCTGCAGCACTGTCTGGTAAGGATGACAGGCAGTCACACTGTTGAGTCCCTGTGCAGGAATAACTGAGTTAGAACAGGGCTGCTGGCGCTGTAATAAAGCGTTTAATGGACAGACGAGCTCTCTCTGCCTTCCTTGGGGTAACACTTAATCCCTCTTTATTGTAGTTTGCACAGATGTTGGTGAGTTATCCCTGTCTCTAATCACACTGGAAGGTGGCACATCCGTCTTAGGTTGGACGACACGCCAAGCTCTCCTCCTCTACCTCCTACTGCCTTTCTCTCTTCCTCTCTTTTTCTCTTTCTCTAACTCATTTAAAAAAAAAAAAATAAAAGCTTTTTCCACCCTTCTTTATTTATTGATTTTTTTTTTCCCCCCAACAAACAGCCCGCCATCCTTGGGTCAGTTTTACCAATACAAATAGAATTCAAGCAATATTGTGGCCTGATTGAGGTTTTATTCAATTACGTCCCCTCTGGACAAGTTGCGTTTTATGGACCTGCTACGGCAGCGGTACCATCCCAGCCCGATATTACTGAGCACAATGTCATAACACACACATTATCCGCGTAGCGTCCTTCATCAAAATAATGCCCTTGGCGCGGGGGGGGGGGGGGGGGGGGGGGGGGGGGGGGGGGGGGGG
>JAODJX010000007.1:19164626-19180079 GCA_026776945.1 Isichthys henryi | reverse complement strand
CCCCCCCCCCCCCCCCCCCCCCCCCCCCCCCCCCCCCCCCCCCCCCCCCCCCCCCCCCCCCCCCCCCCCCCCATTTGCTCAAGGGTTCAGTGGAGATGTGGCTACCCTGCTGACCCTGGGATTCAAGCCAATGACCTTCTGGTCACAGACAGAGAGGCTTAACCTGCTTTGCATTTCGTACCTGCTAGCCTGACCCTGGCTGTAACCAGTAAGTGACTCTTTAAAGAGACTCACAGCGTAATATCACACACACTGCCCCACCTCCCGAAACGACAGCCAGTCCCAATCCTCAGAGGAATATTATGCTTGTGTTACTGAATAAAAAGGAGAACTAAATTATAAACAAGATAATATTGGAAAAAAAAGAAGCCCCGAGACTTTGTAGATGTGCAGAATAAATGGATGGGAAGGAGCAGTAATGGCGTATTGGAGTAAGTGTGATACATTAAACTGGGCTAATTTTCATTTATCAAATGGGCAGAGCGGCATCATAGTAAGTGGCTGCTTTATGTTTTGGCCTTTGTTGCAAAAAACACCAGGAATCTTGTTTTCATCCTGAGAAAATGCGATCTCTTTGAAGTACTTTGAGTGTGGCTTTAATGTGCGGCCTGTCACTCTGCTCTGTGGGCCCCATTGGTCCCGTCCTGTCACTCTGCTCTGGAGCCCCGTCTCCCACACGATGGAGGGTCTCACTGAATTAAAAGAAACTGGAAACCTTGTCTAGCTCACGTCTCCTGTTGGACGATTTACGAAGCAATGGACGTGTCCAAAAACATGGTGTTCTCTGACCTTCCTTACAGGGCTATAAACACAGGACGAGGCATTCGGCGCTGCAAATCTCCTTAATTGCTATAATATAACAAATTTATTTCCATTTTAAAACGTGCTTAAAATATGACCGCACACATGTTTGTTTTCCAAAGTCAAAAAATATGTAATAAATATATTGGTTGAAAAATGTGGTGTTTCGGCTGAAGTTCATTAAGAACAAACAAAAAATTCACGTCTGGCCTATGCGAGACACTTGCGAGGGTCGGGCCGTGGCAGCAGAGGCCAGCGGCGCGCGCTGTGTGTCTAGGGACAGCTCGCGGGATCGGCGGCGAGGTGGCGTGCCGTTGAGGGAGGCGCACAGGGGTGCATACCCTCTCCTCGGCGCTAATTAAACAAGTTTTTCCCTTTATTTCATGTCCATTAGCAGGGACCCAGCACTCTCCAAAGGAAAGGCCATTATCGCAGGCAGAAATAGGAACATAAATTTGCCGTTAATGAAAATGTCAATTAGTGCCCTTGCCTGTCCTGCGGGGGGGTTGGGGGGGGGCTGATAGGGCGACGACAGCGAGCAGGCTCTGCGGGGTCTTCACCGTTGTCTTTAGAGGCTACTTATAACCAGCAGACACATGCCAGCGGGGGCACACAAACACACACACGCAGACACAGACACACACACACAAACACACACACGCAGACACACACACACACACACGCACACACAGACACACACACACAGACATGCACGCACACATACACATGCACACACATACATGCATACACACACTCACACATGCATGTTGGGTAAATATATCTGTATCAGGACTGCTCATTCATTCCTTTGGGAAAAATGCTAACGCTGCCCCTAACCATAACCATAAGTAATCAAGCAAAATACAAGAGGCTTTGCATTTTTAGTTTTTTCATTGCAGTCACATATTTTCATTAAATGAAGTTGTCCCTTATGGGGACCAGGGGAAACTGGCCCCCATAAGGGAAAAACGGGTATTCATCATGTTGTGTGGACATTGTGTCCCCATCAAGTAATGTATACCTGCTCACACATGCACAAACACATGGACACACAGACAGAAACGCGTGTGCAGGTCACTCACTGGCAAGGGCATGCAAGCACCTGCAGAGATGTAAGTACAAACATGAATATGCTCCAGCATATTGTCCTTTAAAAGCAAAATAAATTATTCTCTATTATTAGCCACCAGTGTGAAAATATATCCCTTTTTACCCATCATGCACCTGTGTCTCACGAGTGTCCCTGAGTCAGATCAAAGCACTTGCACAGTAAAGCCTGCTGCTTCCGTCGGTCCATCGGGCTCATTTTTAACAGTGACCCACAACCAGTCACAGAGGTGTCTGGTGACGCTGCAAAGACCGCGGGGTCACGAGGGCAAGCACGGCGCACCGCTGATCAAGTCGCGGCTGATCCCTCGAACCCGGGTCATCACCTCTGGCCTGACGCCTCAGCTTTGGACTAAAGCATCTTGACATCCTCAAAGGGCCAGAATTTCTGTTTGAGGGTTTAATGATCAACCTCCATTGCATACGTATACGTATTTATTTCCATAATCACACTACATTTAATGTTCTATTGACTTACTGATTAATTCTACTGTGTTTTCAGCACCTTAATTTCTGTTTTGTGTTTGTGGTCAGAAGGACAGGCAGAGTGAGATTTTCATTGTAAAGTGTAACTGACTGTTTTCTGTGCAATAAACTTTTGACTCTTGAATCCATTTCATATAGCGGAAGAAATGTGAAAGCAAACCATGCTAAAATGAACAAAATCATTATTCATTTCTCATATCCCAAAGCCCTTTACACCGCTTGTGATCTCAATTTGAACAATCACCTTGATATTCTTATTCACGTATTTTGGACCATAAATCAAATGTGAGGGGGTGAGAGGGGGGCACGGGTTGAAAGCAATCCATAGCACATCTTTTTCGGGGCTTTGATCAATCTTGGGGGCTTGGGTGGTCTGCCACCATATCATCAATGCTAAGTTAAAAAAAAAAAAAATCATTACCGTTTCCCTGCTTCTGGATGGATGACAGAGAAAACGGATGCTAACACCCCCATAAAGATGCACCTAAAATGACACGAATAAAAAAGACCGATTCGCACCTAAACGTCAATAAACACAGGATGGATTGCATTGCATTTGAAATTCTTAACAGCAATCCCATATTTGACCATTCTAGGTTTTTCACCTTAAAAGCAAAGGAACATTAATCAGTTTTGCACATAAAAATATAAATAAATCTGCTTGCTTTACAGGTAAAGCACTTTAAAAAATGTGCTAGTCACCCACAGAATATAAATCAATTTGTTTAGCTCCCCCATATTTGTAATTATGATCTAGAAAAATCTGTCTGCAGTTTTGTGCTAAAACAAACAATACTTTGCCGGTTAGGTGCCCAGGTATCCAGACCGGTTATGGCGATCGGGAGGCAGGAGGGACAGAGCGGTGCTCACTGCGTCTTGCGGTGTGACACCTCCCTGGTGGCATCCCTCCGGCATCACGGCTCAATATTCCGGCGGGGTGATAAACCCCCCGACCGTTCGGTCTTGTCACGCTCCTGACCCCCGTCAGACCGCAAATTCCATTTAGCTGACGCACTGATGGACAACTAGATCACAGAAAGGCAGTAGGACAGTCGGGGAGGTTGATGGTGTAGTGACAAGGTGCTTGATAATCTGAGGTAGGACCCTGTCTTCCAGAGCTGATGTCTGTTTGTCAGTGTACCTGGCTCCCCCGCGGGAAACGCACTCGCGCCCTTTGGCTTATAACACACCACATGCCTGTTTGTAAGCCACACCCCTCTCCCGGGCAGCAGCAGTACCACATCCAGACCGACCCAACTCATGGCGGCGAAGACACAGAGAAAACAATCAGCTTTTATTAAATGTGTTTCCCCCCGCAAGGAAGCAGAAGCTAAGTATTAATGGGACATAATTATATATTTTAAAGTGCTTTCCCCTGTGCGGCACAGAAAATGGACGCCAGTAAAGTCACAAACTGCGACATTCTAGTCCATTACATCTGCAATGACTGGCTATGGCCAGAACATCTGGCTCATAATCGGTGATGGAAAACAGCGCAGCGAGCTTTAATGGGTGTCTGGAGGCACGGCCAGGCACGGCTCATATTTTATATCCCACGGTTAACTCTTTGAAGCCTGGTGCAGTCATTTGTACTTAAAAAACAAGGCGTTCTGCTTCCAATTAATTTTAATCAGGCCATTACGTTTTACTGTTCCTACAGTTATGTTTTACAGGAGGAGGATGATGTTGGATGTGCAATGGCAATGTGACCCAGAACTATCTCTGCAAAGGAAAAAAATATATATATATATATATATATTCAGTAGATGTTTAACTTGTTTTTAGTGCATAGTTGCAAATAAGTAGTATATACTCTATGTTGCTATTAGGTCAGTCCCTTAGCGTGTACTGACCATAACCGCCTGGTGGGGGCAGCAGTGTTGGGCTGACAGGCCAAGAGGCCCAAATGCTGTTAGCGAGGTGGCGGCTTTTTGTCTTCAGTCACTTTTACAGTCACCATCACTGTGTTGTGATGCGTGACAATTTCTGGGTTAAACCTGGGATTCCCTCTGTCCCCAGACTTGCCCCTGACGTGCACCGGATGCAGAAAGCGTGGCGTTCCTTCAGGCCCTCTGCCACAGGACACCATAGGCTCCGTCCTGCGAAGCGTCACTACGCAACCAACGCACATGCTCTGGGCTTAAGAGGGCCCTGGTGGAATGAACACGGGTGGCCAATCTGTCTACGCTGTTGGGAAGTGGGGCACATCGCGGGGAATTGCCCCAAGGAAGAAGAGGCAGCAAGTAGCCTGGGGGTGCGGCCGAAGGAGATCAGGCTGTGATGCCAGCCAGGCTATGGGAGGCGCTGGTGGGATACAGCCCCGTGCTTGAGGTGTTGGCTGCAGGAAGGCCGGTCCCATGTATCTTGGATACAGGCTCGCAGGTCACTCTGTTTAGCCATATCCTCTTTACCTGGTGTGTCAGGGGCACTGAGGTTAAGGAGGCCACAGAGGTTCCGTGGCTGGCCCTCAAAGCAGTGAATGGACTGTCCCTCCCATATGTGGGCTATGTGGTGCTGAACTTCACGTTTGCTAGGGTGGAAATTCCCCAGTGGGGAGTGGTGATCGTGGAGGACCAGCACCTCCCGGCCCTGTATGGGATCTTGGGTATGAATGTAATCAAGCATTGCTGGGAGGTGCTACAGACGAGAGCTTCCCTCCTGACGACCACTGGCTCGGGTAGAAAAGATCTGGCCGGGGTGTGTGCAGGCCCTGAAGGAGCTGGTGCTGCGCCCTCCTAAGGGGGGGCGTGATTGCAGTGGAAGTGAGGCCGGTGGCTGGAGCTCTTCCCAAACAGCTACATGAGTTGGCAGATCAGGGAGAAGGACTAACTACAGAGGAAGAGGAACAGCTGAGTGGATTGCTCAGTAGGTGACAAGGGGTGTTTTCCCGCAATGAGGATGATCATGGCTGCACGGATGCGGTGTACCACAGTATCCCTACTGGTACAGCAGCTCCATTGAGGGAGCGTTATCGGCCTGTCCGCCGAGCCTGTATCCGGAACTGAGGGAGCTCCTTAAGTCTATGCAGGATGGAGGGGTGATCACTGAGAGCTCCAGTCCATAGGCTGCCCCCGTAGTACTAGTGAGGAAGAAAGATGGCTCATGGTGGTTTGCGTGGATTATCGGAGGTTGAATGCGGTGACACACAAAGACGCTTACCCGCTTCCGAGGATCGAGGAGTCATTGACAGGGCTAAAGGGGGCAGCCTGGTATTCGACCCTGGACTTGGCGAATGGCTATTAGCAGGTGGAGGTCAACCCCGATGACCGGGAGAAGACCGCCTTTGCCACGCCCATGGGCCTTTACCAGTTTGAACGAATGCCTTTTGGGCTGTGCAATGCCCCTGCCACTTTTCAGCGATTAATGCAACGTTGTTTGGCCGAGCAGGTGTATGATTATTTACTGATCTACCTGGATAACATTATTGTATATTCCTCTGATTTCCAGAACCATCTGTGCCATCTGGGGAAGTTGTTCGAAAGACTGGAGGCCCATGGGTTGAAGCTGCAGCCAGAGAAGCGGCGGCACTACATGGGCTGCTGAAGGGTGTGAGTGTGGCATCCAGGCAGAAGGTGCAGTGGATGGATGAATGCGAGGAGGCATTTCAGGCCCTGAAGAGAGCCCTGTTGGAAACCCAGGTGGTAGCTTATGCTGACTACATCCGGCCATTCCGCCTTTACACGGATGCCATTTTCTAGGGCCTTGGGGCCAGATGCAGGGGGGGAGAAAACGTGTAAGGGCTTATGCTAGCAGGAGCTTGCATGAAGCTGAACGGAACGATCAGACCTATAGCATGTTCAAGCTGGAGTTGCTGGCTCTGAAATGGGCGGTGGTGGAGAAGTTTAAAAATTACTTATGGGGGGCCAAGTTTGAAGTGTTCACAGACCACCACTCTATCCTGCACCTGATGACTACCAAGCTGGGGGCCGTAGAACAACGGTGGGCCTCGTTTGATTACGAGCTGTACCACAAACCAGGATGAGAGCATCAAAACACGGATGTGCTGTCACGGCGCCCCGGGATGACCACACTGGCACAGATTGGGACAGTGGATAATTGGGAGGAGTGGCAAGGCCAAGATCCAGCTGTGTCCCAGGTACGTGATTGCGTGCTGTTGGGGGTGCGGCCAACCCCGGAGGTTAAAGG
Source organism: Isichthys henryi (assembly GCA_026776945.1). Taxonomy (NCBI): domain Eukaryota; kingdom Metazoa; phylum Chordata; class Actinopteri; order Osteoglossiformes; family Mormyridae; genus Isichthys; species Isichthys henryi. Next base: position 19,173,539 of record JAODJX010000007.1, on the reverse strand, counting down.
CACCGTGGTTGGGGCAAGCTGGAGTTTGCTGGAAGCCTGGGACTAATTGAAGGTAGACCGGGGGGTACTTATATATCAATTACTATCGGGGGGAACGAAAGGTTGGACGGTGGTGGTCCCGGAGGGTGAGCATCGGCAAGTGTGGCAGGAGTACCAAAGGGTGTTGGGGCATGCCAGGGGACGAAGAATGGTCCTGGCCCTCAGGGAAAGATTCCATTGGCCGAGCTTGCGGAGAGATATGGAGAGGTGACAGTAGGACAATGAGGAGTGCCTGATCAGAAGCCGGGGGAAGGGTGGGTCACCACCATTTGGTGGCCTGCATACTAGTTACCCCTGGGAGGTTCTGGCACATATCCATATGTGTTAGTAGCCATCAATTCTCCAGATTTGCCTTTGCCATGCCCACACGAGACCAGATGGTGGCGACGGTGGTTCGGGTGATCTGGGAGGAAGTAATTAAACGCTATGGATGCCCCGAATGGCTGTTGTCTGACCAGGGCCCTGCTTTTGTGAGGCTGTGTGAGGCTTATGGTTGTCGCAAAGTAAGAACTACGCCGTAGTACCCACAAGGAAATGGCACGTGTGAACGATGGAATCAGACATTGATGCGATGGCTTACAACTGCACCCCGCATAGCAGCACAGGCCTGTCCCCATTTTGGGTTCTGTTTGGCCGACAGCCGCGGCTTCCAGTCAATCAATGGTGGGGGGCGTGTGACCTGACTGTGGGTAAGGCTGGTCCGAAGTGGATGGGCCATCGAAGGCAACTGTGGGTAGCCTGTGGAGAAGCAGAAAGGGGGACGGAACAGCGACGGCAAGGAGATAGGAGGTGTCAGGATACAGAGGCAACATGCTGGCTACTGGCACCAGGATAACGGGTCCTGATACGGAATTTCTGCCGGCGGGCTGGGGGCAAGGTGGGCCCCTACTGGCAGGCCAGCCCGTGGGTAGTGAGGAAGCAGCGGGATACTGAGACCCCGGTGTTCCAGCTGCGCCTGAAGGACAAGACGGCCCACTCTAGACACTCCATCGTCGTCATCTGTGGCTTTGCCCCCCAGGACGGACGTCAGTGACATCGGAGGCGGAGGGGCGGGGGGCTACGGTCGACCCTCGGCTAGTTCCATCTAGCCCCAGGGGTTAGCCCGGTCACAGGGTGGAGCGGTAACAGGGGCAGAAGATCAGGGGGAGCTAAGGGCTATAGCCGAGGAAGAGGAATCAACTGTGGCCGAAACTTCGCCCAGTGCTGAGGCTGAAGGCCTGCCTCAGGGTGAGCCTGGAGGGTCCCTACGTTGGTCACAGCGGGCTAACTTAGGGGTAAGGCCAGCCCAGTATAGGGTTTAGAGGTGCCCGGGACAAGCCCTTACTTAGTGGGGCAGAGTGTCGTGGCTAGCAAACGGGGAATATTTAGTTTTAGTCTTGGGTTTGGTGCGGTGTGTTATTTTTTTCCCAGGCAGCGCCATGGATAACTGGGGGGACTTTGCGCTACGCTTCGGGGTGACGATCAGTGGGGTGGGATAGGCTGATTGGGGGTAGAAGGCGGGGTTTTACCTTTGAAAGATGGCAGCCCCCAGTATGGGGGAGCTCGATTCCGGGGGGGAATGTTAGTGCGGAGACTCCGCTATTAGGACGGACTCCTGGCGAACAAACTGCTCCGGCTGGGGGAGACACCGGCGCTTTGGTGAGTGGACTGAGGACTGAGTCATGGAGCGCAGCGGCGTCAGCGGCAGGAGCAGCTACGCCATCGGGAGCCGTCTTTGTGCTTTTGTTTGTTGTCCCTTTGTGTAGGTCACCGTCGGGGGAGAGTCGGAGTGCGGGGGGGGGGGAGGGGGGGAGCAGACAGACAACTGCAGCCCTCTCGAGCTGATTCCGGTCCCGCGGAGACGACACAGAGACGAGCGAGTGAGCAGTGTGGTACCGCTGACCACAATGGTGGGGAGTGGGCAAGTGAGATGTAGTGTGCCCTCGATCCCACCGTGAGGGCCGAGCGGGAGGCGTCTACCACAGCGAGGAGGCTGTCAGCGCTGGAGGGGTGCTGAGGGACGTCTCGGAGCACGAGAGCCAGCAAACTTGCATCGGAGCTCGGGAGCGTCGGAGGTGCCTGTTCGGATTCGCCGGAACGAGGAGCAAGCATCAGGAAGATCGCATATCGACCGGGGTGTAGTGGCGCTGCCTGGAAGGGACATTTCAGGTGGAGTGCTTATCTTGCAGTGGGGGAGTGAATAACACGATTGGTCTTACCTGTTGACTGGGGGGAAGTGAATTTAGCCGGGGAAGGAAGGTATACTCACCTTGTGCGCCCAAATAAACCTGTGGGAGTAATTAGGTGTATCGTTTTGTGTTCGCCTTGTTGCTCCAGGAGATCTTAAGGGGTGTCCCTCAATACAAAAATAACGGTACATGGTGGGTGGGGCCTCGCACCCCGGGTCACCACACACAAACAGCGTTTCAATATATATGGATGTAGCTGTTCACTTTTTAGGCTAGTGATACAGACAGCAGTGATGTGGGATAAAACACAGGCTCAGTCCAGCAGGTTTAAAGTCAGACTCTGCGAACATAATCCAATAAACGTAAAAGCAGTCTTCTGTGACGTTAATCTGACTTAATGTGGTTTATCTAAACTTTCAGTTTTATGAGGCTAATCTGACTTAATCTGGTGTGAATAAAACTGATTTTCAAGGGCGGACAATATAGTATATATTTAAATACATGTTTTATGAAGGTAATCCGTCACACATAAAGGCTACGCTATATAGGTAATCTGGTGTAATCTGGTCCATTTAAAAGTAGTGTTTTCAGAGGGTAATCTGGGGTATCTAGATCTGTATTTTATCCTGCTATTTGGTTTCATTTGGCGTACGTAAAGGTTGTGTTATATGAGGGTGATATGTGTTAGGTTTGATATCTGATTCAGAGGGCTGCCTGCTAACAGAGAGTTCAGAGCAGGCTACAGCCAAACGGGAATCAGAAGATCTGTGTCTACTGTCTGCTCTGTCTTCTCCAGGCCCCTTTGCCTTTACCGCATTTCCCGCCATTTTACACCATCTGGTTCACCATGACCAGGCAGGATTACTTTGACTGGCACTAATCTTCATTTTTGAAAGAGACACTAATGTTTCCCCGGCCAAAGGGGCACAGAGGGCGGTGGATTGGTGTCTCGCTGCCACACACATGCTTGAGAAACACGCAGAATATCACACGTGTGATACGGAAGCTGGCTTACAGAGACGCTCGCAGACTGACATGCTTACAGACAGACACACTGGCACACACGTTCGCAGACAGACACACTGGCACACACGTTCACAGACAGAGACGTTCGCAAACAGTCACGCTCGCAGACAGACATGATCGCAGACAGACATGCTCACAGACACGCTCAGACAGACATGCTTGCAGACGAACATGCTCACAGATAGAAATGCTTGCAGACAGACACGCTCACAGGCACACATGCTCGCAGACAGACACACTTGCAGACATGTTCACAAAGATGCTCACAGACACTCATGCAGATACAAATGTGCTTCCAGACAGACACGTTTGTAGACACGCTCGCAGACATATTCAGGAACGCGGCAAAGGAATCGTCAGCGTCCAGCCAGTTTTAAAGATTATAATTGGGCCACCAAAGACTCGATGATGGCCCCTAAAAGGAGCCCAAGGCTGCCTAATTAATCCACGCTGGAAAAGGAACTGTAATTAACTGCAATAAAGACTCAGAGAACACTGCAGCTTCCCGGGACCTGGAGAAATATTCGGATCGCGTGATTGTCTGGGTGGGGACCTGGGGAAACAGCAGAGCCCTCCACATGACGAGTGATAAGCCTGAAATCTCAGGTAAAGTGTTAATGTGGACTTAATGTTAATGTGGAGACGGAGAACAGGATTCTGTTCTCTCTGCTCTCCATCTGCCCTCTCGCTGAGTGTTTTCATCTAAGTAACGGGCTTCCGCTGTGTGAGTGGATCCCCAGGAATGTGAAAATGGTGAGAGCAGGTTTTTCCCTAGAACGAAAGGTGGTTCATGGCTGATTTCAGGAGATGGGTCATTTCTGGTGGCATTCACGGACATTTTGAAGAATGGGTGGAAAAAAAGGAGTCCGACCCCCCCATCTGAAGCCAGACCTCCTGTTACTGCTCCGACTGCTACCCAGACGCACAGGAAGTAACATGGGAAACAGAAGGACGATTAGTGGGGTCCCATTAAAGGCGGCCCTGCAGAGGCAGCGTGGGGGCGGGCGTGGGGGTGCCCTCAGAGTGGCTGAGATTTGGAGGTGATTGATCTACAGCCTAATTGGCTTTGTGGGTAATGGGTGTTAGTTGGGGCCCACCCTGTCTGAGAGGGTGCCAGGGTGCCCCCTCCCCCCGAAACTGATACCCCCTTAGGGGCCATACAGGCACCACAAGGGCACCAAATGTTACCAAACAACAAATCAGGAATCACTCCAAAATTTCCCATTCTTTATTTTATTTATCTATTTGCCTATATATTTGTTTGTTTGTTTGTCTGTTTATTTATTTATTTTAGATTTATTTTCTTATTTGCACTAGTTTTAAATGTCCTGAAAGTTCCTTAATTTCCCTGTTAATTATCTTTTAATCTGTTATTTAAATTGTGATTTTTGATCGATCTGTATTTAGTTATGTACATATAAATCAGTAGGTCTTGTGAGGGGAGGGGGTCCATGGGTGATGTTTGTAAGGGTGGTGTGTATAGTTCCCTTTCCATAGTGGGAGTCAATCGGCACACATGTGTTACCCACATTCTGAAGAGTGGCTTGGGGGAGGGGGGCATCAATAGAGACCTCACCCTCATTACAATTTAGCCCATCAGCCGTACCAAAAAAAGCCGTGACGTGGGCAGCTCGTTTACTGAGAGTCTGGAAGCTCCAAATGAGATCGACGTCATGCCCATTCAGGATTGTGAAATTTCATTTGCCAGATCATTCATCCTTTGATGGTTCCATCAAGGACGTGCGAATCGAGTACGAATTGTCGAATGTGTGTTGAGCTAAAATGACCATACAAATTGCAGGACGCTAAATAGATATGCAAAGAAATGTAACGTACAAGCAAGCTGATACTTCAGTGTGAAAATGTACAAGATGTACTATCATACAGATTAGCTAGCTGGAGACAAAATAATATTGGAATGGTGGCGGTTCAAAAAGGAAAAATGAGGCTAAATCAGAAGTCTGGTGGAGTGGAACTCGAAGCATGGTGATGGAAGCAGGTTGGCAGAAGCTTCCGGAAAGGCACTGGCACACCTCTGCCTTTCCATTTCCTTTTGATTTGGAACGTTCTTGGGGAGAAGCATCTTCCATCGAGGTGAGAAAAGCAGAGATACAGGATCCTGCTTTAATCTAAGGAACGCCAAACTGCTGCATCAGTGAGCTTCAAACCGTTAGCCGCCCATCGCCACTGCTACTAACTGGGCAGGCAGGACTGTGGGCGGGGGCTGGAGGGGTGTGCGGGGGCAGCGTGGGGACACGCTGGTATGAATTGCATCCTTCTGTGCTTCAGTAATTACCCATAACCGCATCAAACTTGAACATGAGCCTTTATTGGTGATACGGACCTTTATAAAACAAAAAAAAAAATTTATAAGAAAAAAATATATATGGAGGAGAACAATCTCTTGATAATTAAGAGCATGATAAACAAAACATAAATTCCTATATTGCATTTATTTGGGCTACTGCTCAAATACGCGTGAACCATGCCGTTTTAATTAAAAGATAAATCTGTATGACATCCCGCCTCACAGTTAATTATTCAGCATAGTATAATAAAAATAAAACCCATTAAACACGACCCACACCGTATTTCTCCATTAACAGTAAAAAGTACTCAGGGCGGGTACAACATTTCTAATTTTTCCCCCCTTTTTATGACTGTCGTCGAGCTCATCTCCTGCATTTCAGGTCCGACCCTTGCAGATTCCGACGTTGATTGCATGTCGTTGGTGGATGGAGGGAAGGAAGACTCCTCTAGAGGTGTAAAAATTACAGCTGCCATCTTTAGCGGAGGCCTTCATTAGCTATTCTTAGCCAGCACCCTGTTACAGGTGGAGCTCATAACCATTTATGAAGGATGATGTAGAATTTATTTATTCTTTATGGGACTTGTTTGTCTGCTCTGTGCGGGAAACATGACACCTGCTAATTCTATGGCAGAGGTCGCCGATTTAAGCGGCAGCAGACCACGTTGTTTACGGCGAGTTGTGGAATTTTCATATTCAGTTTTAATTCCGTTACGTTAAAACTTTACGACTCAAGAAAAAAAGTCAGTCAGGCTGTTGAGTGAATAGCTAATATTAGGCCATGTGACAGTTTTTATTGCCCGGTGCGAGCGTGTTGACTTTCAAGATTAGCAAAACGCAGTCAGTGGTACTTTAGACCATCAGTGAACCCTTGAAGAAGCCTGTAAGGAAATGTGGAGACTAATAATGAAACAACCGGCTCAGTCATGTTCGTTTTTCGTTTTTCTCCAGAGGTAGAGGTTTATTGTGTAAAACACTGGGTAAGACAGCACTGCTTCAAAAGACATGTCACCTTCTCACAGCAAAAAGAAATTAGTCAATGCCAGAATTAAAAACGTTTAATACCTCTACAGCGGAATCAAGTTGTTTCAATAGACGAACAATAATAAATAATGACCAAGAATAACCCTTAAATACATAGTCATCAATGTCAATGTTATGAGCATAGCGATAAAATCCTCTCCACTCCAGTTCCGCGATGGGAATTGTCTTTTGCGTAGGAATGTAGTCAGCGTCGAGACCGGTACCACATATTATAGGTCCTTACAGAGAAACGAGTGAAAGCGTTTACTTTGAGTCTGGGTGAGATTGAGATGCTTGGTCTTCCGACTGTCGTGGGTGGAGTTTACGGTTACTGGGGGGTAATGAGAGGGATTTTAGGGACTGGAAAGGGCAAAATGGTAGCAGTGGACCCTGTGGCACTGAAACACTCCCTGCAGGGGTACAGAGGGGGAACGGAGCTTCCAATGGCATGAAGGGAATTATGGAAGCTTATATCCGAAAGGACACCAGGGAGACATCGGGAAGTCAGAGAACGGAATGTTTCCGTTTTCTTTATGATTTTACCTGTTAAAATATCTTTTTTCTAATATACTGAGGGCAGTGCTTGAGCCCAAATCCACACGCATACAGACATATACACACACACACACACGAAAAGCAAGCAGCTGACACAGTCACCAAGACACAGTAGTGCAGATTAATCCCTAAAGCTGACTATAGTCATAAAGTACGCTTATGTATAACACCACGGCCCCTTCTAAGGGCTTGTACAAACAGCTGCATTAATTTGATCAACTTGATTTAAGTAAGGCAGAGAAAACTATACTAGGGAAGAAATAATTTTAAAAATCTCTAAGCAGCTTGTTTTATGCCAAAAAGCAAATTATAAAGCAACCCCATTAAAACAGTCACTGTACATTGTCGTTTTTATACACTAGGAAACACAGTTGATCCTTTTTTGTCTTCATATTTTGTCCTGAGATTCTGCTTCTGTTCTGGTCTCAGGGTGGCGCTTGTAGTCGCATGCACACATGCTAACCGCTAACTGACCGCACAGGGCCCAACCAGTGTCTGGAAGCCTGGGACTCTCTTCATTGTCGTTATATTTTCTAGGAAACGTTTTCCATAAACGTACTCTTTTTTCACGTCTGTTTTCGTTCACTTTTCTTTCGCCTTCGATGAAAGAGCGTATCGGTGGTTTGTTCCTTTGTCTTTTGGAAGTCTCACACAAGCCATGTTCCGGAAGGATCCAATGCATGGCCGTCACCGTGGGTAGAAGCTCTGAGTTGTGGTGGATGGATAAAGGGAAACTAGTGAAACAGGCCTTGTGTGGATAGAGAAACGGGCAGGAATCTGGAAGAGAGACTGAAAAACTGAATTTCATGAAGACTACAAAGGTTAGAGTTAGAGAGCCAGATCAGGGAGTGATTATCTTTTTATTTAGCAGATGGTCCTATGTTTTCTTGAGGGGGGGTGATGCCTTAAGTGGGACATGAGGGGATCCCCATGCCGTGTCCGGGAGGCCACACGGGCCCCCATTTCCCCGTGACACTCAGTGGGACGCCGCATGCGCGCGGTCAAAACCGCCGCTCCGCATTCCCTCCCGGAGCAGGAGAGCGATCGACAGGAATACCGAGACCACACGTCACGGATCTCTGTGGATTAACAGCTCCTGTTCATGTTTGACTCGCCAAGAGGCGACGTGCTATCTTTAGCTCAGCATGGGGGGGGGGCTCCCTAATGTGACACCCGAGAGCGGTCAGGCGGGGACCCGGCCGGCCCGCCTATCTACGATTTCTCCCGCAGCGCCTCCGCCACAGTGCCGCGATTGATTTCGTCTGTGATGACAGCACCAGTCAGGCTGGCACCGCGGTGCCCCCCCATGATGCTATGCGCCCCGCTGGTCGAGCAGCAGCGGCCGGTGTCGGGTTCTCCAGGCCGTGGCCCGGTTCGCTCCGTGTTCCAGTCAGCGCTAAATCGTTCGCGTGGATCATTTTTCTGGTAAAAGCATTATTTTTGGGACAAAAAAAATCACTTTAAATATTTAATGTCTTTTTTCCTGCTATTTTCCCATAATCATTCATCTGGGAGTGTGGCAGTGTGTCTCATTACAGTGATACTGGCAGGTGCCTTTGGTTCTACTCCAGCCTCCTGCCCGCTGATTAAGCTCAAACATCTCCTCACTACCTGCGTTATTAAACACCTTTAAGATATAACTCTAATTCATGTTTTATATCCTTAGGGGCACACCCCACCTCATCACAATGCCGCCCCCCGCCCCCGCCGGGCCCGCGGGGGGGGGGGGCGGGGGGGGGGGGGGGGGGGGGGGGGGGGGGGGCGGGGGGGGGGGGGGGGGGGGGGGGGGGGGGG
>JAODJX010000007.1:19126300-19137458 GCA_026776945.1 Isichthys henryi | reverse complement strand
CACACCCCCCATTATTAACTTCTGCCGGCATTTTTGACTGTTGATCCTCCTGAAGAGGACAGATCAAATATTCCACTTGAGCCGTGCTCTTCCGCTGCTCAGCGGATGTTATGGGGGCTGACGGAGAGGCTCGGTTTGAAGTCTATACAGACAGTGTTACTTTGATATCCTCACTCCGAGTATATCACCACAGACATACGGAAAGGGGGAGGGCAAGTGAGAGAGAGAGCGAGAGAGAGAGAGAGAGAGAGCAAGGGCTGAGCGAAAGCATCTGGGGATTGGTCTGGGCCAGCGGCATCTTGAGTCGGGGGCCTTTTGAAGTTTACAGCCCCCCGCACGCCCCCCCACCCCCCGAAACCCTTTTTCAGCGCCTGGCAGCACCCACTGGCGACATGTTCAATGATACCGGTCCAAAATCACTGCACGTGGCATGACAGAACCAAACCTTTTTTTTCTTACCCCAGTACCATTCCCAATGAAAATACACAAAACGTGGGCCGGTCTCCCGGAAACGGAGGCGGCGGACGGAGGCCGCGGATGGGTGAAGGCTGCAGCGTCTCCGCTTCGAAGCATACGGATAGTTACCGCCCTCTCGGGCCTCCAGAGGAAGGCGTGACACAGCACGCCGGCGTCACGCGGACACAAAGCCCAGCCCGGGCAAATAATCCGACCCGAGACGAGGCCGAGCAGATGTCCGCCGTTTGTGGCGGAAATGAGAGAGTTAACGGGCATTTTTAATGTCTTTGTATAAACAGATTCTGTCGCTGCTTTAAAGTGGCTCAGAATTAAAGCGTATCGTCTTACACACATATTGCACGCACATTACTGTGGCCCAGCTGTTTCTGCCCTACTCTTAAGAGCCATATGATTAAGTTAGGGGATATCGGATAAGATTCAGACTTCCTTATCACTGGGCTTCTGCTGGACACCAGGGTGTGTGTGTGTGTGTGTGTGGGTGGGGGGTGGAGGCCGTGTAAAGTTATTAAATGTTAAACTGCCATTATTTTCTAAGTGTACATGTAATTATTGCTACACACCTGTGGCTCCTATCCCTCCTCTGGGGGGTGAAGTGAGGGAACCGGAGGAAGATAAAAAAGAGGAAAAAGATGAGGGGAGGTAATTTCAACTGAAAAAAATCATATACAGTATGTCCAGTGTGTACAGATGTATAGAGGGAAAACATATTATGCATATATTACACACATGCACAGACCACTGCAGAAAAGTGCAACAGAATCAGGCTCTAAATCCAAGTACAATGCTATTTCTATAAATTAGAAAATTCATATTTGTATCCAAATATATGCAAGCTTTTGAATAAGTCTAATCATAAAAATTACTGGCTAGTATTTTCAAGGACCTCTCATTGAACAGGACTGATGAGAGAAAATTTATATATATATATCCATCCATTTTCTAAACCGCTTATCCTACTGGGTCGCGGGGGGTCCGGAGCCTATCCCGGAAGCAATGGGCACGAGGCAGGGAACAACCCAGGATGGGGGGCCAGCTCATCGCAAAATATATAAATATATATATATCATAGTAACTTATTTTTTTATAATTACAGATTCCAAATTAGGTCAGATTAACGGAATTTCTCATGGTGCTTCAAAAAAAAAAGGATTCTTAAAAAATGAAGGAAGGGAAACTACTTATTAGAATGGAGAGAAGATCTGCCTGATGCAGATCCAGATGATGACTCACCATGCCGTAACTGTTTACCTCTGACACCGGCTGTAAGTCTTTCCCTTGACTGACTGGTGTTTTGTTGCACAGGATATCTGCCAGCAGGCGTCCTCGCAAAACCCGAGCGGGACCTCAGCCCACCCCTGCGACATCTCAGCGCTATCCCTGGGAAACGTACATCAAATCACCGTTTAAAGGAATAATATGATTTGTGAGGCTTTCCAGACCCTTCAGTCCTAAACCAGCTTTCCTTCGGGACACCCCAGTGAGATTCTGAAACCACCAAAAGACACTTGCGCTGCCGCCTCAAGAAAAAACAGACTTCGACAGAATAGTATTTTTTCTGTATGTCTTATTTTCTTTCATTTTCTTCCTCCGTTAAGTATAGAAGCATTTTTAAGCTGTAATGTTTAACAAAAACCATATGAGAGCACACATATACCCCAGCCGGTGGCAGTGGCGTGCGTTTAATATTTTAGAGTGGCCTTGCGGTAAATGTAGAGGCAGCTGTTTCCGCCTGTCATAAATTTTGAGTTTTAATATGTGATTGACAACTAGTGGATTTACTGTAAATTACAGGAATGAAAATAATGTGATGAAAGCAGAACCTTGAGTCAGGCTGGGCCAGAACATATATCCATACACATAAATCCGTAACTTTACAGCACAGATTTTTTTCTTCTTCTTTTTACTTTAGTTTCTTTGTCTTTTCTTTATTTCCTGAGCCCCGCTCTCACGCCGCTCGATGCCACCGCAGTCCGCCGAGCCGCGCATGCGCCGTCACAGGAGCGCGCCTCACGGCCGCGGTTCAAACACGCGGTGGAGGAGGAGGAGGAGGGATGGGGGTTCGTGGTGGGTTTGCGCGTCTGCTCTGCTCCTATCGGTCTATTTTTAATGTCAAAGGCAAGTGGCGCTCCCCGGGTGTGTATAGCAGAGGTGATTGCCATCAGTTCGCATCTTGGCATTTAACCACCTGCTTCAAATGCAGCCATTTGAAATGCAAATAAACTGCATATGCCCAGACAAATTAAAAAACACGGGCAGCAAACACTTCTGCTCTATGGTTTTTTTCATTAGGGAGTCGCACTGTCAAACCTTGTTTTCTCTGAAAAAGCAAAAGGCGACGTATAATGCCTTTAAACTGCACGCCACCGACTCAGCGATCATTCACATTTATAGTTTATAATAATTTTACACTTTCATTTCTTATTTCCCGCATTCCTCCTTATTCTGCTTCGCTCTCAGGTGACTATATGGAGCCATCTATTGTTTTTCCCCTGCTCTGACACAAAACCGTATCATTTCAAATATTTAAACCGACTTTCTTTTACCACCGTTACTATTGCAAGTCCTGCATCAATAGTCATTTATCATACTTAACTGTTACTCCCCCCCATATGGACGTGTGTTTATAATCGTTGTGATTTTCTCCGGTGCGCTGGGGATCAATGACACGGTTCAGTCAAGGTAAACAGCTCCTGTGAAGCTAACTTTGTCATAGCATCTTGTCAATTGCCGGCAGTTTAAACACTCCCTTGTGATATTACAGGTCTTTTTTAATGAACGAAGCGCATCTTATGTACAACATCTAGGCGCGATCGTGTTGAACTGACTAAATCAAGGGCTATCTCGGCCGCTTTTGGTATCCGGGGCTGACGCACGGTAAGTAAATAATCAGGATGAGACGTTATTAATAAGGCAGATGGGCCAGTTAGCTAACGGTGCATCCACTCTGTTTCATCATCATCACATTAACAGATTAAGACAAAGACGATAACTTCAAATAAGCCGTCACCGGCCTTGTTTTTTTATTTCCCCGCTTTTCATTTTTTTTTCTCCTTGTATTTCATGTAAATCGACAGACTTCTGGACAACTTTTCCTTTTCCCCGGCAGTTTGTTCTTTCAGACTTTTGATAAACTTGCTGAATGTTGTTTTTTCAAATTAACGAGTGGGTTTTTCTTTTGTCAAAAAAGGGGGGGGGGGAGAAAAAAAAACGAAACGTGCTGAATGCAAAACAGATTCATTAGTGTTAAAAGCCCGCCGTCATACGCCACACCTTGGGCTGCATCGATTCGGTGACGTGATTAAGACGGGCCGCTGTTGCCAGTAGGGCTTCTCTCCTTGAAATGCCTGTCATGGCCAGTGACAGAGGAAACGCAAGCTGATGCTGAAATATTGCTGTGCTGTTATTGCGATTGTTCGCGAGCCTGTCAACAACACGAGACGGGGCCCCGACAAGGTGTTACCCGCCTGTGTTTCGGAAAGTGATGACACCTCGTCTCCTTCGACTATGTCTTTTAATGCAATTAAACATCCTAAAAAGAGATTGGGGTTTGGGGAGGGGGGAGGGGGACCAGACTACCTGCAGAGTGCCTGAATTGCAAATGAGAACATAATAAGTACATCACAAGTAGTGGGAACTGTCTGTGGGATGACAACAACGCTAAAAGTCTGTTAATTATAAATGTATTTTGTATATTTTTTTGTCAAAGCACCCGTCATTGTTGAAGTTTGTAGACTCCAGCAATGCAAATACTCTATAAGGAGGAGAATAATTGAATGGGGGGGGGGTAACAACATGGGAAAAGTTATCTGGTCTTCTCAAGGACATCCAGTTCTTTGGCACGACGCGAGAGCCGTCCAGTACAAAAATTAGACATATCTTGGACGAGAGGCAGTCGAGAGGTGGGAAAAAAACCGATATAAACCCAACTCCCATCTGATGACCAGCTTGCCCATTATACTGAATTGCTCTTAGTGCCAAGTTCCAGTACTGAAGAGCCATAACTCCACATATTAAAGATTCCCTGTCCTTTGTCTCAAGCTCGAGAAGATATGTGGAAGAAGGGAAACTTCTGTGCTATGAAAATTGAGGCCGTTTGGTGTTTTTACGCTCATTTACTTGATAAGAAATTAAAATGCTACCACTTCCAAAAGGGAAAAAAAGCGGGAGAGAGCGAACAGAGAGACGTGTAGCTTCTCTCTAAAACCCTTTAGACAATTAGAGGACAGATGATGCGGCCATCTTGAGATCGTTTGTCATCTGACAGGCCCCGTTGACCTTGCAACAAACAGAAAAGGAGGTTGATAGCATCGCCACGGAGAGGGATGCTGTTGTTTTTGCAATAAAGAGACGTTTTGCCTTCCATTTGCACAGCCAGTTAAAGCGCACAAACATGAAAATCCATTACAGGATGGTACTTAAAAGTGTGACCAATCCTTGTTCAGTCAATTAGAGGCAAAGTCTGAGTATGATGTTTGTCTGTTACTGTCTGCAGCATACAGATCAGGCCGGATTTGATGATGGAAAGGCAGATTTTGTTTGTCTCTTTTAGGAGAATCGGAGGGGGGGGGGGGGCATGACAGCCAGGCCCCGCTTATCTCTTTTCGTCTCACCCTCCATTTTTCCACCCCCCTCTCTCGTTCTTTACAAAGGCATTAATGTGCAAAGCAACATGGTATCCAATTGTTTTTAGTTACAAAGCTTAAAGAATCTGTTTGCGTAAATGGAAAAGCGAGCAAGATCCAAGATGATCCCCAAGGCCGGGGAAGTGGGGGACAAAGGTGGATACAAAGTGGTTAATAACAGCGGTTTTCCGGAATGATCCAGGATGAGGTTTAAACGTCAAGGAAGATTTATGTGGGCGAATGGCCTTACTCCCGTGCCTATTCCTGCGACTCTTTCTCTGCTGAGTCTAATAAAAATTGTAAACCATAAAGCCCTCACAATTTCTGGAAACCAATGCACAATCTTTATTTTACAAGAATTTTTATCCAGTGATTCACACACGAAATTCATCCCTCACAAGAGAAGCATTTTTGATGACTGATAAGTTAATTAAAAAGCAAAACAGGCTTTTCTTTTTGTGCATAGAGCAAATATAACTTCTTGTTAGTTACTGTATAACAACCAGTTTCCTACTTTGTGGAACATGTGGGCTGGGAGATACTGGTTACTAAGGGTAATGCTACAAATTCAGATATTTATGAATTTCATCAAATTTAAACCACTTATAATGGAGGGTCCTATTTATGCAGTGATTCAAATGTCTGAGCCAAACGCATGAAAATATATAAAATTATATACTGAAAGCCTAAATACTGAACATATTTCACCTGCCTTTCTAAAGCAGGAGTTAATACAGTTATATGTTTTATATATAAGACACACACACACACATAATACACGTATATGAAGAATGGCTGTAATTACAATCATCATCGGTAATTGGACTGCTACTGAGAGTGGTAGTGGGGTAATTGTATTACAAACACAGATGAAGGTCTTATCTTCCCAGAAGTCTGGATAAAGAAATAATTCCCCAAAAACGGGATATAAAGCAGCCTTTCCCTGTCTCCGAGTCCTGATGAAATTTTACATCACGTTACAGCGAGAAGCAAGCTGCTTAAATGATAAAACATATGGAGCCATGCCGACGTTGGCCTACTTCATAAATATTTTATCCATATTTCCTGGTGTTACTCTCCGTGCATGTGTTTTGTTCCTCTGGTTTTAATTAAATCTCACTAGGTCTGCTTGGGAAGATGATGATCTTCATATCGGCACTGAATTTTTAGATTTTTAATTTCTTGGTATAAAAACAAGGATAGAAACAACAGGTAAGGCGGCGGCAAGCAGGTCCATCAGGTGGACAGGGACAGACACCCCGGAACGTTCCGCGTACGCCCACAGCTTTGAACTGCAGCCCAAAGCATTCGCTAGGAGCTCAACCCTGTTGAACTTTTTAAAAAGTCTGATTTATTCAAACACAAATAATATGCAGTGTGCAGCGCTTGTTATCAGATTTGCCAGGAACAAAGGGCCTTCTGTTAGTGACGGTCAGAGCGGTGTAGTTACTGTACCTTTCAAAACTAATATGTAACCATATCTGTTTTAAAAGGCTGATTCATATTACTGCAGATGCATGAGAAAGTCACTCCCATCCCGAAGCCTGGGAAACTTGACTCTGATCCTAACGAGTTTCAATTGGAATGTGGCCTTTGTGAAAAGTATTACATCTGAAAAGATGGAACATTAAATTTTGTAATGATGTAAAACATCTTCCATTTCTGACAGGACAATGGTCCTTATTGTGCTTTATGGTTGCCGTGGCGACTCAAAGGTCATTCCTTATATGACTCCCGTGGACAAGGGCAGTACTGAATGAAAATTAGGTTATATGTGATCAACTAAGTTATTAATCAGATTAAAATGGATTCTCTTTGCTCCGTATTTAACGGGGCTTGGGGAGAGAGGGAATACAAATGAGGAGGGGAGAGAGCGAGCGAGAAAACAATGGAGCGTACTGTTTACTTATTCTGAAACGGCCGCCATTGTTTTACCGCTCGATTCGCCAGATTCACCCGGAAAGAGGCGCTTTAAAAAGTGTTGGAAGAAAAATCATCAAAAAAAGACATATATGTTCGAAAAGGTAAATTTCCACAGAATGATTCAGTGTTGTCGCACGCAGGTAACCATACTAATCCTGATTAAATTACTGTAATTAGAGCGACAACTGTTCCACCAGCCTCCATATTTCCTAATAAACAATGCGCCATTCTAAATCCAGTCAATGGGATTCGCCTGAGACAAAGTGGAACACGTGCTATTCATTTTCATCTCTGAAGACTTTGCTCTTGAACCTGCCAACAGTGGAATGCTTGGGTCCTGCTATCTGGCTCCCGGAATATCTGCAGAAAATCCCCCAAATCTGTCGTTTTCCTGTTTAGGGTATTAAGCATGAAGTGGGCTTGTGAAGCACTGAGGTGTGATCTTCCTTTCCCTTTACCGTGCGAGTTGTCCGCCGCTAATTGTGGGCATGGTGAAGGCGTCCCCCCCCCGCCGTCTTGGCTCCGCCTTTACCTGCGCATGTAGCGCCTTGATCTCGAGCGGAAGAGCGTGAGTCGGCACTCAGCTGTACGCAGATGCCAGAGTGTTTCCTCCCCTCCTTCCCGCTTCCTCCATCTCTCCGCAGAAGTTTTCTGAGCCTGCTCTCATTAAGTGCCATCCGACAGTATAAACACGGTCATTATGTTTGCGTCTGTGTGTTGTGTACCTGCGTAGTGGCAAAGAAGTGTTATTTTAGCGGTACAACCCCGCCGAGACGGCTTCTTACATCTAATGCCGCCCTGGGATAGAAGAAGGAGGGCGGTAACACCTCACATTTCACCGCGCCCGCCCGCCTGCCCGCACGCACGTGTCGTCGACACAGGAATAACAAGCGGTGAGACAAATTAGCTGACATCAAAACCTTAAACTTAAGAGAACGCCGTTTCGCTCATTCTGCTCTATTGTGTCAATGCGGTACAAACATGCGCAGAGATGGGCCAACAGATAAAGGGATTACAGTAACACACACAGACACACACATGCACGCACATGGGACAAAGCTGCACTGTGACAGTTTCTCCTGGAAATGTTGTTTTCTGTTGCCTTACAGCCCCAAATTCTATTTTCCCCGCTGTGTAATTTGATGAGTAGAACAACTGGTCGGTACTCATTAGTGTCTGATATTAGCACCAGTCCCAGCCCGCAGCCCCACCCACCTCATCCCCTGCTCCACAGCCCTGCTTGCTCCATCCCCCACCTCAATGTCCTGCCTGTCCCATCCCCCGCCCCGTGGCCCGACCTGCCCTGCAGCTCCACCCACTCTGTTCCCTGCCCCACGGCTTGAACTGCCCTGCCCTGCCCTGCAACCCCATCTTCTGTTCCGCAGCCCAACTTTCCCTGCCCCACAGCCCTGCCCGCCCCACCCCACACCTCATGGCACCGCCTGCCCAATCCCCCGCCCCATGGCCCAACCTGCTCTACCGTGCAGCCCTGCCCACTCCATCCCCCACCTCATGCTCCCACCTGCCCAATCCCCTGACCCGCGACCTGACCTGCCCTGCAGCCCCGCCTACACCATCCAGCCGGCTAGCTCGCAGCTAGCACGTCCTCTGTGGTCACTGCTGACCCGCTGTCACCACGCCGAGGAGAGTCTTTCGTTGGTTTTCACAACATTAAAGCTGATATTGGAGAATTAGTGGGAGGGAAATATTTTTAGAGATGGCACAGCTGCTACAGACGATCAACAGGTCCGCCTCGGCAAGGCTGACAGCAGCCATTACGGTTAATTGCTCCTTGCGCCTACTATTTGTGCCGGCGAGTGACAAGGTGCAACTTCACCTCAGCGGAAAGCTGGAACACGTGGGTTCACGCGTCATCAGTGCGTCCCGCGTCACCCGCGAGGCACAAAGGGGGGCTCCCTCTGACACATGGCACAGCCCCCATGACGGGGCCCCGCCGCCTGCTAGGATAGGCTAACCATGGCGCCCACACCACTTCTTCGGATGACTCCTTCTTTGACGAGCTTGAGATTAAGCAGAAAGGAGCTGAACTACACAGATTCAAGAAAAGTGTTTGGCTGTGTGTACCTTATAGGCCTGGGGAAAAAGGGCGGCCTCTAGCATGCCAGGGTGTTGACACCAGAGGCGGAGAGGGGGGGCAACGGGGGGGTCCCTTTAGGTACAATCTGTCAACCTCGGGGGAAACAAATTGTTGTGCATTTTGCATGATTGTCTGTTATGAAAAATTTCATGACTGGGTGGGTAAATTTTGCAGTGGGCCCCCTGCCACGATGGGCCTGGGGGTGAATGGCCCTCTGTCCCCACTGTCTCCTCCAATACTGGTTGGCTGCATGCTGAAGTTCTGTGACCTGCAAGTGAGAACACTGGCACAACTGCTCCTTGAACAGTACTTTTAATAAGTTCTTCCTAATTGTCTTATTAGGTCCTTGCTCTGTCTAGTAGATGCTGAGTAGCTTCTGCTCCATTACTGCTCACACTGTACCTGGGTATTCACTGGATGTTCAGTCCAACTGCACTTATTGTCAAGTCGACTCATTGACAGCCGTAAGTTTGTAATGAGCTATTTGCCTCCCTTGTACGTCAAACACGTCTGCCAATCAAAATCAATGTAAAGGGAAGCAAATCAGAATGACACCATGTTTGCTGATGATTCCCAAATTTATTTTTTTTCTCCCAATTTTTTTTTTTAAATTGTGAAAGCAGCCTTCCTGGAAAACAAAGATAACGTAAATGACCGTGACATGACTGAGACATTCCACTACCAAGCGGACGCGTCCGGTGTCTGAAAGCACCTCCCGTATGCCCGCCTGCACGCGTTTATCCGGAAAAGCGATCGGCAAGAGCCACGGAGCTGGCGTTAGCTCCCGCTGTGTTCCCGAGGAAAGGGAAAGCAGCTTCGGTAACGCAGACGCTAATCCGGCACATCTGTGAGGTGCCGCGCTCTGCTGTACGCACCATATGTTTTTAATCATTGTAATAGCTTTAAAGAACCTGTTCTGAGGGTACCCCGCATATGATCCTTTTATTGCTGTGGTCTGTAATTTAAACAGTTTCAGATGGGGGGGGGGGCAGGCACGCGGGGGCTGGCACGGGAAGGCTGTCAGGCCCCAGGGCTCCAGGGCCCAGCTCTTGACCTCAGCAATGCCGGGTTCAAGCCCCACGCAGGGAGCCCGGACATTAAATCTCCCGTCCTTGACAGGGGTAATTGGCCACCAGTGACAAGAACATTGCTAGGACTAAGTAGACAATCCCCAAAATGTCCCGTGAGCACAGAGCAGCAGACCAAAGTTGTCAGGGAGCGCTGTAGCAGTGCTAAAAATACCAGGCGGGTCTGAATACATTTACGTTTTTTACATAGTTTATGTTCTTGACACTGGCAATCTGTGTTCGCCGCTCAGCCCCCAACCCCAGGGAAGGGGGTCTGGCATCAGACACTCCTGTGTGGAAAACAGCGAATGTGACACACCGGGGGGGGGGCATGGTCATCAGTTTAATCACCCGAGGGTCACCCCAGAACATTCAGTCTTTTTTATGCATTTAATAATAATAATAATAATAATAATAACAATAATAATAATAATCTTGCCCCCTTACAGTGTCAGAAGGTGGATTTCTACTTTTCCACCAGGTGGCGTATTGCCCCAATGAAAAGCTGCCCAAAAAGGAGGCCCTCTCGCCCACTCCGCTCTTCTCCACACTTCTCCAAAAGGCCCCCCCACCAACTTTACCCCCAGAGCTCCTCACTCCATATTCACAGACAGGCATCTGATGTTTGCCCCACCCTTTGGTGTCTCCGGTACCCCCCCTACGCGTCCGGGCCACTGCTTCCCGACACGCTCACGTTCACGTTCATCCCAAGCAGAATGGCTATGCGCACAGAACAATAGGTCGCCGCTGGCAACAGGGGGCCACCCCCTGACTCCAGGATTGTGCCCATGCTGTTCCTAACAGCGCTCTTGCCGCTCGGGGTAATGAGCTCGAGCTGAGGTGCGGCTCGCACAGACGCTCTCTCTGGCTGCCTAAAGGTGAGGTTGCCTTCACGTCTGGGCGGGGGGGGGGGGGGGGGGGGGGGGGGGGGGGGGGGGGGGGGGGGGGGGGGGGGGGGGGGGGGGGGGGGG